>SRSE01000208.1:0-466324 GCA_005024645.1 Planiliza haematocheilus | reverse complement strand
CATGCTCTCAATGAAACTGGAATAAAAAGTCTGGAGAATGTTTCTGAGTTTCTTAAGGAGGTATTGCCATTGCTGACACCCCCTGAGAGTCTCTTCTGGTGGTCTTTCATCTCTCTTCCTCTTTGGGTTAAAGCTGGTTCATCACTCTTGCGTCACTGAGTTTATTCAACACGTTTGTTTCATCCTTTTACTTCTGACGTCTCTGCTTTGAATTTATTCTCATCAGTTTTTATCCAACATGCACATTTATCTGTGGTGGTTTAGTTTCAGGATCCAGCAGCAGAGACCAGACTCTCCTGGACCTAGACCTGGACCTGGACCTGGACCTGGACCTGGATCTGGAACCAGCTCTGTGTCCTTGAAGAGCGATGTGTCCAAGGAAATTTTTACTGATTTTAAACAAAGGTAAGTTGTTAATGTTTCATCCGAATTAAAGGATTTTAATTAGGGATGCAAATTATCGAGTAATTCATTAATCGATAGTTGTTTCATCTTATCGATCGATGATCGATTAATTGATAAGCGGCAATTTTTCTGAGAAGCTGAATGTCCCTCTGAATAGGTTCTATCTACTGTATACGTAACATAAAATGCAATCTTCCTTATGATGCGTTGTCTCTTAGCAGCATAATAAAAATAAATAAAACATATTCTGAAAAGTAAATAAGGTGTCACATGTGGACTATCAGCAGCATTTATAATCCCCCTTAAAATTGGGAAATGTGACAATATCACAATAACATTAGTAGACTAGGACTGGACAGTCGTAACTCTAGTTAATTTAAATATAGGCTGCCTGATGACAGATGTGTCTGTCTTCATAAAACAAAACAAAAACATCCCTAGTGCTCCTCATTGTATTGTGTTTTATTTTATTTTTATTCTATTCTTATTTCACCTATTTAAGCTGTACTTTACTAGAGAGAAAAGTTACTGGAGTCAAATTCCTTGTATGTGTACATACTTGGCCATTAAAGCTGATTCTGATCCTAATCCTCATTGCATAGCTAGACCTATCTATTTTTGTTCAAGAATGTCATATCAACATGGTCAGCTAAGTCGTGTTAACAGTTAGGCCAGCTGCTGAAAATACACGCTCAGAAGTGACTGACGTCTGCTGACGTGCCTGTCCGTCAACGACATTTATCGGCAGCATGTCAGTAGTAACCATGTATGTTACATATACACTGGGTAATGCCCTCTGCTTCTGTGGAATCACATTCGTCCCAACGCTGTGGTGATTGTAGGCCACAGTTACTCATTGCGCGGCTCGTCATGCTATAACTGGCGGCTCTCATGGTAGCTTACAGTAACACACTACCACTTGCCTTTAATTGCAATCCACTATTTACCGGCAATGCCAAAGGTGGCCATGTGGCATTGTTTACAAAACTTGACCGCAACGCACCGTTGCAGGCTGGCGACATAAGCTAGCTAGCGTAAAACACAAAACGGACCGGTTTTTAATAAAGCGACAGAAACGAGCTCATTAAAGTAAATCTGGTCTTAAATGAAAATGTATTGGCCGTGTTATTTATTTTTTGTGGGATGTCCAATTTGTATGTTGTCGTAAAAGTGGCTCGCCTTTTGATTTTGCACTGCCAATGTGGCTCTTGTGAAAAAAATAGTGAGGATCACTGTTGTAGGAACCACTCGCTGTTTGTAGCTTGGCTGAATGTGACATATTTAGGTGGTAATTTAACGAAATTGTGGAGTGGTTATATTTTAAAATACTTCCACATATTGTGCATTTGGCGTCATTGTCGTCATTGACCAAATTAAAATGGCTCCATACTGCACTCCGTTGCCCTCTTCATCTTGTCAGCACCGCTTCTCGTTTGTCTGTTGTTGTCGTCAGAGCCCTGCTTCGCTTGTGTTCCCACGTGTGCGTCAAGTACGTCTGGCGTCAAGCGCGCCCCCACGAGGACGAGCGGGGAATTACGGGTTCAAAATGCAATTAATTGCAATTAATTAATTTTAATCGAGTAATTTCTTATCGACAATTAATCGATAATCGATTAATTGCTTGCATCCCTAATTTTAATCAAAGAGAATTTTCCTGAATAATTGATCTAATTTAATCAGTGATGTTTTTCTATCAGGACCTGTCAGAGGCCAGAGTCTGTTTACCATGAACCCAGCTGTGTGTCCTTGAAGAGCGACCGGTCCAAGGGAATGATTGTTACTTTTAAAGGAGGACGTGTTTGTGGTCCAGAGAGGTAAAGTGTCAGTAAATCTGTCTGACTTGAGGAGCTGAGGATAAATAAACGTTGACTTGCTCATGTCTGTTTAATCTCTGCTGCTTAGATGTTGTAGATGTTTCCTCAGAAGATAAACAGATGTTGATCTAAAACAACACAGACACACTGGAAGAAGATAGACAACATATAGATCTACAGTAGAAAAATCACTAACTTTATACAAGTCACATGGTTTGAGGAACTTGCTGAATTCTTGCTTGTAGCGATCCCTTGGATTAAACAATTGAGAGCCTCGACTGATGCACAAGGTATCCTTTAATAAATCCACCAGGTAGCAGAGTAGCGGTGTTCAGGAACTTTATTTGTCATAAGTCAGGCAATTTAAAAGCCGTGCGAAAAAGACTACGGAGCTACCACTAGGACAAATTTAAGCAGTACGACTGCATAGTATTTCCGGGTCACACAGAGGTCGCAATAAACTAATACACAGTTTGAGAATATTTAAATAATTTCATATACACATACATACATACACATAAATCTCAATGTGATTCTTTTAAATTGCTTCTTTTCCAAAGATCTTCTAAAATGGCCGACACAGTAAGTGTCAGGCCTTAGAGGAGGAGACAGATAAGAGACTGATCTTTGAAGCAGAGTAGTGTCTTCAGTCTTTAATCAGCTGTTCAGTCTGTTTCCATGGAGACAAGTCTTCATTGTGTTTGACTGTGGACCAGAGAGAGAGAAGATGAGATGTGTCTGAGAGAGGAGGAGCTAAACTAATGCTAAGCTAAGCAGAGTTCATATAGACACAGTCTGCACATTAGTATGAAACATTGAGGAAGAGAGTCAGCAGCTCACGTCTGAGGCCTCGGCCTGCAGGTCTTCTTCATGGTAGAGACTCAGATGAAAGTCATCAACTGTAACGCTGCAGAGGAAGTGGAGCTGGAGAAGAAAAACTCCTGGTTCATCTACGTTCTAGTCTTCATGGACACTCATGACCTTTGGTTTATTCCTGGAAGAGTCAACATTGTTATGTCCAGAAACTAAACTGAGACAAAGACGTCTGGACTAGAAGACGTTTCCTCCAAGTGTACAGCTCTAAATGACTGGTGGAGAGTTTAGGTTTTTATCACCTGAAGGTCACATGACTAGAGTCTGTTGATGACCTGATACTCACCTGGACCTGGACCTGGACCTGGAGGAACCTGGTGGTTCTCTGATGATCCATTAATGTCCAGAGTCTCCTCAGATGTTCAGAACATGTGGACATTGTTGTCCCTTGTCCTTCAGGTGTAGGTGGACAGCTGAGTCCTGACCTGAAGACCTTGTTTGAGTCGTAGAGAAGATAAACTCAGGATGAGTCGGGGGGAAGGACATCCAGGCTATTTTGTGTAGACACTTTGTTTGTAAGTGTCCAAAGTTCAAATAGTGAAATATGTTTGAGGAGACAAAGAAACAGCTGATGGCTCTGAGGTGAAGAACATGTGCCTCGCTAGGATTATCATCTCTAACATGATCAGTCAGAGAGTCTGAGGTTTCTTAATGTTTCTGTTTGCTTTGTTTTCTGTGTGGCTGATAATGGCCTGTCAGTCACTCACTGTGGACTGGTGGACGTTTTACAGTCTTCAGTCTCTGGCTCTGGGTTCCTTCTCCAGCTGATTGATCAGGGAGGCAAAGCTTTATGAAACAGCTGCAGACTGAGCTGTTGATGGTCAGTGGGATCAGCAGGACTAGTAAACCTTTACCACTACAGAGACTCATCTGATTCACTCTTACATCCACATATCACTCCAGGGACATTTACCTTGTCTTTGTCTCTGTGTGGACAGACATGATGAGAGCTAATTGTTGATGATTGGTCCACAGAGTCCACCAGCAGAGCTCAGAGGTTCTCAGTGGTCAGTCTGCCCAGCAGCATCAGACACAGCTGGACTCCATCTTTCTGGTCTGTACATGTACAACAACTACTTTCCATCATCTCCATGCTGCACTTTGTAGACCAGTGGATTGTCAGTGTGTCCAACATGGATCTGATGTTTGTCTCCATGATTTCAGTCTGCTTGTGTCATTCATATGGTATTCTGTTCCAGCTGCTGGAGGACAACATCATGACTTTTGTGAAGAACCAGCTGAAGAAGATCCAGAAGGTTCTGAGTCCAGATTACCCAGAATGCTCAGAGAGTCAGAGGGAGGATGAGGAGGTGTTGGAGGGTGAGGATGAAGAGCAGAGGAGGAGCAGCAGAGATTTATTTGTGAAGATCACAATGAACTTCCTGAGGAGAATGAAGCAGGAGGAGCTGGCTGACTGTCTGCAGTAGAGCAGTAAGAGGATTTCTCTAAACATTGAAGCTGCTGGAGAAATGGGACATTTACTAATGTCTCCAGAGATGAACCAAGATATATTCACACACTCATTCTTTAGAGCAATGACATGTTGGAATATTTACTGGAGACTTTATTCGTTTATCTTATTTCTTGTTTCTTCATTCAGGACTTTGTGGACGTAAAGTTAAATGTGCTCTGAAGGAGAAGTTCCAGTGGTGTTTGAGGGGATTGCTAAAGCAGGAAACTCAAGCCTTCTGAATGAGATCTACACAGAGCTCTACATCACAGAGGGAGGGACTGCAGAGGTCAATGATGAACATGAGGTCAGACAGATTGAAGCAGCATCCAGGAAAGCACACAGACCAGAAACAAGCATCAGACAAGAAGACCTCTTTAAAGCCTCACCTGGAAGACATGGACCAATCAGAAGAGTGATGACAAAGGGAGTGGCTGGCATTGGGAAAACAGTCTTAACACAGAAGTTCACTCTGGACTGGACTGAAGACAAAGCCAACCAGGACATCCTCTTCATATTTCCACTGACTTTCAGAGAGCTGAATGTGATGAAAGAGAGAAAGTTCAGCTTGGTGGAACTTGTTCATCACTTCTTTCCTGAAACCAAAGAAGCAGGAATCTACAGCTTTGAAGAGTTCCAGGTTGTGTTCATCTTTGATGGTCTGGATGAGTGTCGACTTCCTCTGGACTTCCACAAGACTGAGATCCTGACTGATGTTACAGAGTCCACCTCAGTGGATGTGCTGCTGACAAACCTCATCAGGGGGAAACTGCTTCCCTCTGCTCGCCTCTGGATAACCACACGACCTGCAGCAGCCAATCAGATCCCTCCTGAGTGTGTTGACATGGTGACAGAGGTCAGAGGGTTCACTGACCCCCAGAAGGAGGAGTACTTCAGGAAGAGATTCAGAGATGCGGAGCAGGCCAGCAGGATCATCTCCCACATCAAGACATCACGAAGCCTCCACATCATGTGTCACATCCCAGTCTTCTGCTGGATCACTGCTACAGTTCTGAGGATGTGTTGGAAACCAGAGAGGGAGGAGAGCTGCCCAAGACCCTGACTGAGATGTACATCTCTCCTGGTGGTTCAGACCAAAGTGAAGAAGGTCAAGTATGATGGAGGAGCTGAGACAGATCCACACTGGAGTCCAGAGAGCAGGAAAATGATTGAGTCTCTGGGAAAACTGGCCTTTGATCAGCTGCTGAAAGGAAACCTGATCTTCTATGAATCAGACCTGACAGAGTGTGGCATCCATATCAGAGCAGCCTCAGTGTACTCAGGAGTGTTGACACAGATATTTAAGAGGAGAGAGGACTGTACCAGGACAAGGGTGTTCTGCTTCGTCCATCTGAGCGTTCAGGAGTTTCTGGCTGCAGTCTACATGATCCACTGTTACACCAACAGGAAGACAGAGGTGCTGGAGGACTTCCTGGGAGGAAACTACATAACTCACCTCTGGATGAATTTCTGAACAGAGTCATGATTAAATCCCTGGAGAGTAAAAATGGTCACCTGGACCTGTTAGTTCGCTTCCTTCATGGCCTCTCTCTGGAGTCCAACCAGAGACTCTTAGGAGGTCTGCTGGGTCATAGAAAGAAAAGTCCAGAAATCATCCAGAGAACCATCAACAACCTGAAGAAGATGAACACTGATAAAATCTCTCCTGACAGAAGCATCAACATCTTCCACTGTCTGATGGAGATGAACGACCTCTCAGTTCATCAGGAGATCCAAGAGTTCCTGAAGTCAGAGAACAGATCAGGGAAGGAACTCTCTGAGATCACTGCTCAGCTCTGGCCTACATGCTGCAGATGTCAGAGGAGGTTCTGGAGGAGTTGAACCTGTATCACTACAACACATCAGAGGAGGGACGATGGAGACTGATCCCAGCTGTGAGGAACTGCAGAAAGGCTGAGTGAGTCCTGATGTGATCATTAACAGAATCAATCAGTGGAGATTAGTAGTTTAGTTCTTCAGACGTTCTCATTCTTCTTCAAACAGTGTTCCACTTGTTGACTGCAAACATCACAGTCAGTTGTATTTAGTCCCAGATGTTCTCCAGCTGTTTAAAGCTGTTCTTCTAGTTATTGACTCTTTTCTTTCTATTTCTCTGTCTTATTATTCTCTCCATCAGTAAGTTAGTTTAGCTGAAGCACATGGTCTTGTTTTTACGTTTTTCTTTCTATTTGTTTCCTGTCTTGTTGCTGTAGAGAAGAGTTGAGCAGGAAATGCTCAGAGGTCTGAATATATAAGAGCAGAACGGTAGAAGTCTGACTTGTTAAAGAGATGTGAAACACACAAAGGCCAGAGTTTAGTTTGACAGATAAAACCCTGAGAACATCTTTGTGATGACTTGATGGTGAAAAGAATTCAACCTGATGTTTGTTCATTGTGTTTCACCATGTTCATACTGAATGATGTCCAGGTCTGAGGTGTCAAGTGATGGCTTTCATTTGTGTTGGACTAAAGACTAAATGTTCCACTTGTGGACTGAAGCTGACGGCAGCAGGTCCACAGCAGAGATCATCTTTCCAACTGGAACTGTTCACTGAGCTGAACTCAGTCAAAAGATCCAGAGTCCATTAAACAGTGAAGACAGTCCAGATGTTTGTCTCATCCAGATGTCCTCATGATGGGATCAGATTAGGGTTGCCAACCGTCCCTGGAAAAAAAGAATCGTCCCGTATTTAGAAACAAAAGTAGGCGCCTGTATTGAGCTGAAACAGGACGCACTTTGTCCCGTATTACAGAGAGAATCCAAAATAGTGTAAAATGTCAATGGAATGAATGAATAACAGGACGCTTTATATGAACATTTACGGTAAACTTATTCCCAGGCCGTCTCCTGCTCTGTGACCAATGAGCTGACAGCAGGAATCCCTCTCATCTCATTGGTCGAGGGACTGTTGCTTGAGAAGAAGATACCAGAAGACAACAAAGCAACAACTTTTCCTCACACTTTCTGTTTGCACTTTTCTTATTGCACTATTACAAGAGGAATGTTCTGCTTTCTATTGTTTTCTATTAATTTCTACAGTTTTAAGTTCAGCAGGACAGGTTTCTGTTTTATTCTGTTCATCTGCACATTCAACTAAACAAAGGTCTGAGAGAGATGATGAGAATGATTGTTTCCTGTCAAACACAGTCAGAGAAGATGAGCTGAACCACTGATGTGGAGACAAAATGTCCAACAGGATGTGTCCAACTGTCCACTCATCAAACCCATCATGTTCATAGAAATGTCTTCTTTCCATTATAACAGATTTTATTGTTTGTCTCATGACAGACTTTCTAACTGTGGACTCTCAGAGAGTCACTGTGAAGTCGTGGCCTCAGCTCTGAAGTCCAACCCCTCCCATCTGAAACATCTGAACCTGAGTGGAAACTACCTGGGGGATTCAAAAGTGAAGCATCTGTCTGCTGGACTGGAGAGTCCAAACTGTAAACTGGAGACTCTGATGTGAGTTTTCATTTATTTTCTTCTCAGGCTTCTGAAGAATGGAGATCCAGTTTAGATGAGTTCTCTTGTCAGGACTGTCAGATAGAAAAGGAGCTCAAAGAGTTTAAATGAAGGAGCATCATGTTCCTGAACATCTGCAGGTATCTCCTCAGTCATCAGACGTGCACAGTTAAGGGCTATTGTTGCTCTGGAAACAGCCCGTTTGCCCTTAGTAGCTGAGCTGCCCCTCTGGAGAGAGTGCCTTTTTATTTGCTGTTGTGTCTCCATCAATACAATGAGCCCATAACTGGTAAAGTAGAAGTGTTCATTCATTCATTCATCAGCTGGAACAGCTTGTTCTGTGGTTGAACAGGAAGTGATAACGTGATCACCAGAGGTGGGAAGTAACCAAGTACAAATACTTTGTTACTGTACTTAAGTAGATTTTTCAGGTATCTGTACTTTACTTGAGTATTTCTTTTCTGATGACTTTTTACTTTTACTACATTTGTACACAAATATGTGTACTTTCTACTCCTTCCATTGTAAAAACAGGCTGGTTCCTTTTCTAACAAGACGTAAAAGACGTGACATGATGGGACATGACTAGAGCATGGGACTGGAGAAGGAAAGTCAATGATGTGCTCATAAAATGAGCGGCCTGTTGGTGATACCTGTTGACCTGATGCTGATGCTGAAGGTGCCTGTTATCAATCCATGGAAATTGACAGGGGACTGACAAACTGAGCCTAGAATTAGACCAGTCGCTTCATATTTAGTAAAAAGGTGATCTATGCACATGAACACAGTTCTAAAGATAATACCCTCTGATACCCTCCATCAGCTCTACACCTGTGTTCCTGTCTTCTTCTTCTACTGGGTTGAACAGGCAGCCTGTTGACAGCGTTGCCAAGTCAGTTTATTATAAGTGACTTTGGGCTTGTTTTCCTGTTAAGTCTCTTACAAATATTGGTCGTCACGGGTCACATTTTTTGGGGCTGGTTTCTAAAGTGTAGTTGCTTATTTGGGCTTGTTCCCAGATCCATAATAAGTTGTCAAGCAGATATTTCATCATGTTATTTAAACGTAGGAGTTGGTCTTGCCTGTCTCCATCTCCATCCTGCTTCTAATTGGCTCTGACTCAGATGGTAACGAGTACGAGCCAATCAGAGGCAGAGCAGGGCAATCTGTTTGTTTCTAGTTAGGATGTTTAACTGAAAATCCGCGTGGATGATGGTGGGCTTTAGGAGAGTTTTACCTAATTTGAGTACGTGAGGGTGTTCACACTGAAAATTCCAACGAGACGAAGTGCACTGCAAGTACCCGGATGGTGTACTCAAAACGGTCAAAATGCGGAACGATGGACACTTTCCACACTAAACAACAGCCATCTTGGCTACGAAGCAGAAGGGGAGGGACTATCAACCCAATTCAAACTTGCGATTTGATATCGGCGGCAGTGTTTTGGAAGCGGTGGTGGAGCTTACAGGTCCAGATGGAAGTAATATGACATTTAATGAAAATGGTTGCTGTTTCACACGTAGTACTATTAAATTACTGCTCGATATAACTGTTAATTTAGTTAAATTAGCGATTTGTGTTGACTCGATGCAGTGAACGAACTCGCAAAAGCTAGAAAACGTGATCAAAATGGTCATATTTAAGATGTTTGAAGTGTTGCATGTCTAAATATTAAAATTATAATTTGCCGCGATCGCGGTCAAAAATACGGCGGCCATTCGTCATTTCCGGTAAGTATAGACGTAGTACCCGATTTGAGATGATACTACCTTTTTGAAAAGTACGCACTGTAAAATGATCGAGGGTTGGCTTACTCCGTTGATATTTACTTTAATAACAGCGCAAACATCTAAACAAACCGGCATAAGAAGAGCGTCCTCGTAACCCCAGGCAACAACACATTTACTGCTCCGCGCTACAATGTTCCAGTTGCTGTGGCAACATTAGTTCCGTTATAACTATAATATGACATCTCCCCCTTTTAAGTTATCCTCAATAACATACATGCAATAAACACATAGAGTAACAGCCAGAAAATATTTCATATTCAAACATGTATCCTTAGCATGTTGTAAATTCTATTTCTATAATAAATACATTTACCCTGAAAACATTTCCCCTCTATCTAAGGTAATCCACACAAGATGCCATAAATTGTAATAATAATAATAATAGATATCAAACTCGAAATGCTATTTACTTAACTCATCTGTAAATTACTAAATCAAATATTATTACATTAAACTTAACCAAGGCACTTTCGCAATCACAAGATGATTTTCAGTTTACATATTTCATTCTTTCTTTCTCTCTCTCTCTTTTTTTTTTTTTTTTTTTCAAAAAAAAAATTTGTCATTCTGTTTTCCCAATCCCCCCAAAGGCCATATGGTTGACACATCAGTGTCTGTCTACAGGACTAGCCTGTTGACTGGTCTGCACAGTCGTCCAGCTCTGGTTCGATACTGTCCTGATGTCTGTGCAGGGTGTGTGTGTGTCTTGTGAGTTCCTTCGGACTAGAAGAAACAGTCTCTGGAGTGATAACAGTTCCTTGCTGGGAAATCACTCCTGTACTCTCAGCTGATGAAAGTAGTGTGTCTTGGGCAGGTTGTGAAGAAAGATCTGCCCGGAGATGGCGGCGGTTCCGCCTCAACACTGCTCCTTGTGATGTGTTGATGGTGTATGACCTTGGAGTCACACACTCTTTTGAAACGACTGCTGGTGTCACCCAGGCCCTTTCCTGATCCAGCTTGGTGAGGACTGTGTCTCCAGCTCGTAGTGGTGGAAGAGGTCTGGCTCCATGTCTGCGATTGTAGTAGAAAGCTTGTTTTGCCTTCTCACCAGCATCTTTCTGTTTAACAGTCTTTCTGTTGGGCCATTTAGGTTGAAGGTTCTTCTCTAATGTGGGGAGTGTTGTTCTGATCTTTCTCCCCATTAACAGTTCTGCTGGACTGACTCCCGTAGTGGCACAGGGAGTTGATCTGTAGCACATGAGGGCTATTACTGGGTCTTCTTGTCGGAGGATTCTCTTTGCAGTCTGTACTGCTCTCTCCGCATGACCGTTTCCTTGAGGATGGTGAGGACTAGACGTGATGTGTTTGAAGTCTAGCTGTCTTGCCAGCTCCTGGAATTCTGCGCTGGAGAATTGAGGACCATTGTCACTCATCACCTCATCCGGGATCCCAAACCTTGCAAAGGTTGCTTTAAGTCTCTGAATGACTTGAGCGCTTGTTGTGGACGGTAGGTGCAGCACCTCGAGGAACCGTGAGTAATAATCTGATATTACCAGGTAGTGGTTTTTGTTGTGCTCACAGAGGTCAAGAGCAATTCTCTTCCATGGACGATCAGGCAGTGGTGTAGAGATGAGTGGCTCTTTCTGTTGGGCCCGCTTTTGCTCATGGCATGAGTGGCATGACATCACTGTGTTCTTGAGTTCTGCAGAGAGTCCTGGCCACCAGACCGAAGATTTTGCTCTGTCTCTACACTTTGTTAGCCCCTGATGTCCATCATGTATTTTCTGAATGATGTCGGCTCTCTCTGACTGTGGAATGACGATCCTGCTTCCACGTATGAGCAAACCATCAGCCTCTGATAGCTCATTTTTCACCTTCATGTACACTCTGACGTTTGGTGGTGCATTTCCACTGTATTCTGGCCATCCGCTTCTTACGAATTTGATGACAGACTGCAGCTCGCTGTCAGCTGCAGTGGCCATTTTGATGCTTTCCATCCTGCTTGGAGATGCTGGGATGCCTTGTACCACCGAAGCTACATAACACTCCACCTCGCTGTGTGTGTCAGTTTCTTCTTTTGTGTAAGTCTGTGGGCTTCGGGACAAGGCATCAGCGACGAGGAGAGTTTTTCCTGGCACATATACAGCAACTGGTTTGTACCTCATCAGCCGCATCAGAAGACGCTGACATCTCAAGGGAACATTATCGATGCTCTGGCTGTTGATGAGTGGCACCAATGGCTTATGATCAGTCTCAAGACTGAATTCATCTAGGCCACACAGATACTTGTCGAACTTTTCACAAGCCCACACGCCAGCCAGACACTCCTTCTCTATCTGGGCATAGCGTGTTTCAGCTTCTGAGAGACGTCTGGAGCAGTAGGCTACTGGCTTCCACTCTTCTCCGTGGAGCTGAAGCAGCACAGCTCCCAGTCCATAACTACTGGCGTCTGCAGATACAGCTGTAGGCCTTGTGACATCATAAAAGGAAAGAACAGGTGCTTTTGTCAGCATTCTTTTAATGTCCTCAAAAGCTGCCTGCTGTGAGTGTCCCCAGGTCCAGATGTTCTTGCTCTTTAGCAGCTCATACAACGGCTGTCCCACCGCTGCAAGGGCTGGGACGAACCTCCCCAGGTAATTCACCATGCCGAGGACTCTTTTTAGCTCCTGCACATTTTCAGGCGGTGGCAACTGGTGAATAGCCTCCACTTTGTCAGGGTCCGGTCTGACTCCTGACTGGTCGATGAGATGACCCAGGAAGCGTAGCTGGCTCTGTCTGAGGGAGCATTTCTCCTTGTTGAGTTTCAACCCTGCCGACTCAACACGCTGCAGCACCTTCTCCAGTCGGGCATCATGTAGCTCCATTGAGGTCCCATAGATGAGGATGTCATCCATGAAGACTGCCACGCCTTCCAGTCCTTCTAAAGTCTCCAGCATCTTGCGCTGGAAGATCTCCGGTGCACTTGTTATGCCAAAAGGTAGTCTTTTGAAACAGTATCTGCCAAAAGGTGTTATAAATGTTGTCAGCTTGCAGCTGTCTGGATGCAGAGGGATCTGCCAGAATCCGCTGGCAGCATCAAGGGAAGAAAACACAGTTGCGCCGCTCAGCTTGGCTGTTATCTCGTCTGGAGTTGGTAGGATGTAGCGTTCTCTTTTGACTGACCTGTTTAGCTTTGTCAGGTCAACGCAGATTCGGGCTGTGCCTGTGTTCTTCTTCAGGACTGGTACCATGGGAGCGCACCATTCAGTAGGTTGTATCACTCGCTCGATGACACCATCCTTCTCCATCCTCTGTATTTCTTCTTTCACTTTCTCTAACATGGGAAAGGGCACACGACGTGCAGTGTGCACAGCATATGGTACAGCATCTTCTCTTAGCTGGATTTTGACTGGTTCAGTTTTTAGAGTAGCATGCTCACTGTGGGTTAGATGGCTGCTGATGCATTTTAACTCATCTACTCGCCTCACCAGGTTCATCCTCACTGACAGGGCCCGGCTGAGGAGATTGTTGACTCTACGTCCACGTACTACGTAGGCTGTGAATAGATAGTCTTTACCTTTGTGGCTGGCTGTTGCGTTGAAGCGGCCCAGACACAACAGCTCACCTCCAGGGCTGTCCAGAGGAATGTCAGGTGGGTCCAGTGCTCTCTCAGGGGTGAGTGTGTGAAATGTGTCCTCACTTATGACAGTGACATCAGCTCCCGTGTCAATCTTGAATTCTAATGGACAGGAATCCACTTGAAGTTGCACAGTCCACTGTTCACTTTTTTCATTAGCATCACACACTGAACCCAGGAAATAAGAGGTCTGCCCAGCTCTCTCAGTCTCTGTGACCTCATTCACTGACCTGCTGCGACATACTCTGGCCCAGTGTCCCATTCTGTGACAGTTGTGGCAGGTAGCTCTTTCTGCAGGACACTTCTCATCTCTATTATGCTGTGTTTTCCCACATTTGCCACATTTATTCTCATTTCCCCCCCATTTTCTGTCCTTTGACTTGCCTTGTTGACGCTGTTGTGGTTTCCAATTCGTGCTTTTGCGTTTAAACTGCACCTCCTGTACTGATCCCGCAGCGTCTCCTTGCAGACTCACTTGTGTCGCGACCTCCTCCGACTGTCTGACGGTCTGTATTGTGTGCGTCAGCGTCAGGTCCGACATCAGCTGCAGCCTGCGGGAGAGCTCTTTATCCATCATCCCGACAACAATGCGGTCGCGGATATTTTCCTCTCGAGTTACTCCAAACTCGCAGTGCTCTGACAGATCATACAGGGCTCTGATGAAACATTCTGCCTTCTCACCCGGCCGTTGGACCCGTTGGTTAAAACATGCCCGTTCGTGGATAACGTTCCTCCTCGGAAAAAAAGTAGTCCCCATGACGATGACAAAGTCATTACGGTCCTCCTCTTGAGCAAACGTGAATGACTTAAAAATGTTTTCTGCCTCGTTGCCCATGGCATAAATCAGGCAGCTCACTTGTACTTGTCCCTCGTCCTTGTGAAGCTTTGTTGCGACTCTGTATCGCTCGAACCGTTGCTTCCACTCGGGCCACTCCGTCGGCTTGTCAAACGTAAAGTTTTCCGGAGGGTTAAACTTCGCCATTTCTTTCTTCTTGCCGTCTGTCTTCTTACTTTATCTCTTAATCGTCCGTTGAAGTACTTCTGACACCAAGTAAAGTAATCGAGGGTAGGCTTACTCCGTTGATATTTACTTTAATAACAGCGCAAACATCTAAACAAACCGGCATAAGAAGAGCGTCCTCGTAACCCCAGGCAACAACACATTAACTGCTCCGCGCTACAATGTTCCAGTTGCTGTGGCAACATTAGTTCCGTTATAACTATAATATGACACGCACTACAGACGTAAGTGCATAGTGCTCATAGTGCATGATATCGAAGTGTACTGACGAAAGTACGCGATTTGAGACACAGACTTGAGACACAGACTGTGTCGAAGCCTCTAGTGGGCGGAGCCTTCAGTCGCCATGTTGGTTTTGCTTTACTCCGCCCACACTACCGTGTTAGGCCATAGACATACTGTATATACATGTATATATGTGTTAGGCTACCGAGCTAGGCTAACCGTTATCCGCGGTGCTAGCAATCGGCTAACACGGCAAAGCGGCCAACTCCCCCTTTTTCCTCACCCGTCTTCCCTGAACCCCAGCTCACCTTGCTTGAGGTGAGTTCACCCGAAGCTGTATAACACTCGAAATAATGAATGATGCCTTAATTTAGTTATACTATACAAATAAACAAATAAATATATTAAATTACAGCTGTAGATTTTGTCTTATATTGCAGAACAAGCTGTTGTAAAACATACACGTCTACAGCTTCTACCAATGAACCACAATCAAATAACTGCACATTTAAACTTTTAAGTTGTATTTTTAATGAATTCATAATTTAATTTTACACAACTTTAATGTATTATGTTTCTGTGACTGGAGGCTTGTGTATCGTTCAAGCGTCAATAAAGACACTAATACTGACCCCTCAGTTTACAACGTTAGCAAAGCTATGGGAACACACCGTCTGATAGTTTATAGCTGATAGATAGATAGATAGATAGATAGATAGATAGATAGATAGATAGATAGATAGATAGATAGATAGATAGATAGATAGATAGATAGATAGGTTTTACTTGTCACATGCACAGTTATACATAGTACAATGCACAGTGTCTGGTCCAGCCGCTTTCCTGGTGTTAACACTTTTAAACACCCTCCTCACGTCACAGTAAGTGTGTCCTCCCCTTTCCCGACTTTCCAGTGATTGTTTGTAGTCCCTGCCACAGTCCCCTGGAATCAGACTGTCCCATCAGTTTCTCCAGTCTTTGGCCGTAGCGGTGTTTAGCCTCTTTCACTGCTCTGTGAGCAATGGAAGAGGCCGACTTGTATTCCTCCATGTTCCCAGAGGCGAGTCCGGAGTTGTAGGCAGCGGTGCGGGAACGCAGAGCGTCACAGACAGATCCATCCACCCATGGCTTCTGGTTGGGAAAAGTCCTGATGGGGGTGATTTTAATTGTCATCTTGACCCGGTCCCAGATAGACTTTCTACAAAACCACCCCCTGCTATATCTTCAGTAGGAATTCTGAATGATTTCATGAAAACAAGGAATATTGTTGATATATGGCGACTGCAGCATCCTACAGAGGAGGAGTTTTCTTTTTCTTCTCATGTCCATAAGTCTTCCACCAGGTTTGATTACTTTCTGATAGCTGCTGAATTATTGCCCAGTGTTACTGATTCTACTTCTCATAATATTCTAATATCTGATCACAGTCCAGTTTCTCTCAACTTCAGAAATATGGTGTCTCGTCTAAAATCTAGCTGGCGCTTCAAGCCTCTTCTTCTGGAGGATCAGTCTTTTATTGAGCATATGACTGCACGCATAGACCAATGATAATGGGGAAGTCTCTGATTCTATTTTGCAGCCAGAGATGACTTAGATGCCCCAGTTTCTGACACTGACCTCTCATTTTATTTTTACTGGACAATCAAAACCTTTACATTTTATTTCATTTAGTAAATAAATACCTGAGGAGGAGGATTATTGCATTTAAAGTAGAGCTGTGGTCATTTATTAAAGTAACCTATATTGTTAGAGTTACATACGTTATAAAAGTGACATAGAAAATAGTTGACATGACATGTGACTTGTTGGAAGACACACTTGAACATGTCAACTTGTCCTTTAACATTTGAATGACACAAACCTCCTGAGACACCAAATCCAGGAAGAAGAAGGTCCTGGAATCAAAGAACTAATCAACAGTTTGTAGTCCAACATGTGTGAGGAGGAGATATTGATCCTGTAATGAGGTCAGCAGCATCTTATTGATCTGTGTTGACATGAATAGTTGTCTGAATGTTGTGCTGACGTTTGGATGATGTCTGTAGAAGGCTGACATGATGAAGATCCACAATAACACAAGGACAAAGTCACTCTAGTCATTTTAGAGAACAGCTCATTGATCAGGACACATTTCAGACCTCAACACCGCTGATTGATCATCAATCATTTCATCTTTTATTCTTTATTCAGATTGATTTACTTTTTAATTTAAAATGATTTTAAACATTTAAACATCTTTGGTCCAATAAGTCTTTGGTACAGGCTAAAAGCGGTTAGTGTGTAACCACAGACAGTACCAGGACCCCTGACTAGTTGGTCTGAAGTGAGTTTATAAATCAAATATAAATGTAAATAATGCAAACTATTACTTTGTTATAAACTCTGTGATAATGTTTTGGATAGATGGCGGTATCTAATGCTGCTGATTCCATTCATGGGTAAATGTAACAACAACTGATATCAATATGAATACTTTTGTTCCAAAGAACCATATATATTGTATAATCACCTTATTATCATTCCTATGTATATAATATATATTCTTCTATCTCTTGTTTTTGTACATTTGTTCATATATTAATTCTGTAAATATTTTGCTGATACTATTTTTATTTATTTTTACTCTGAAGAGAAACAAAAATGGACACAACGGAAGAGAAAGTTTAGTCAGAGCCAAAACCCTAGACAAAGGGATGTACTTAACATGTTCTTACAGACCTACATAGTAGCTCTATATTAACTGTGACATAACATAATTAGCGTTAGCATTGATAGTCGTTACAGTTATATACGTGATCTGTCCGTACCTGCTGATCCGTATGGGTAGGCTTAGACACTCGTAAGCCAGGAAGTCTTTAGAATATGAAAAGAATGAGCTTTGTGAAGTTGAACCATCTGATTTGTGAATTTGCAAAACAATCACACACATTCAGATAGCTAGGTACGCATTAGTGAATGTCATGTTTCACGTGTGGATCATGGAACATGCATTTGTGACCATTTTGAGACTAATTTCACTCCATATTCATTCCTGGTCAAGACACACATTGATGAGGACACATTTAAAACCTCAACACATCTGATTGATCATCAATCATTTCATCTTTTATTCTTTATTCAGATTGTGGAGCTGCAGTTTGTCAGAGATCAGCTGTGATTCTCTGGTCTCAGCTCTGAAGTCCAACCCCTCCCATCTGAAACATCTGGACCTGAGTGACAACAACCTGAAGGATTCAGGAGTGAAGCAGCTGTGTGGTTTTCTGGAGAGTCCAGACTGTAGACTGGAGACTCTGGAGTGAGTTCACTGTCTGTTACTGTTGTAGATCTGATATTAAGGCTGGGTGACAGTGTCAGGTAGAGTTACTGTGAAAAGTAATTAGTTAGGTTACTACGTTACCATCAATTAAAAGTAATCTGTTACGTTACAGCGTTACCTATGAATAAAAGTAACGCATCAGAGTACTCATGCGTTATCAAACATTAAAAGCCGTTTGCAGAGCCTCTCACATGCTGCAACTCAGCGACACAGACACACAGCCTCCTTTAAATGCACAGAGAAGTCCTGACGATGAATAACGTCAGTCATCCAACCAAATTAACTCTGCAGGATAACAATACCAGGACAGACAGTCAGCAATATGCCACATAGCGTTTTATTCATCAGTTATTTTTTGATCAGTTAGAACATATGATCAAAATTCAGGAGTTTCATTTAGTTTGGTACTCATATACACCTACCCAGCCCAGGTAGCCTATATATGAGCACCTAACTAGATTAGGAAACTCCTGAATTTGTTTTAACCTGAATGCAGTTATGAAAGTGCATTTAATTGAGCTTAAGTAAACACAATCTGAGGTAAACAGGTAGCAGATTCAGATCTATTTAGAAATGAACGACCAGTCAACGATCTAACAGAAATTTAAATCACCAAGTGAATTTAATGTATTTGATGTAAAACTTTATTGTTCCACAAAATTAAGACAAATACAAACTCATTTAAATAACTGTATAATGTTGAGCTTCAGTCTTGGTCAACACACACATTGATGAGGACACATTTAAAACCTCAACACATCTGATTGATCATCAATCATTTCATCTTTTATTCTTTATTCAGATTGTGGAAATGCAGTTTGTCAGAGATCAGCTGTGATTCTCTGGTCTCAGCTCTGAAGTCCAACCCCTCCCATCTGAAACATCTGGACCTGGGTAACAACAACCTGAAGGATTCAGGAGTGAAGCAGCTGTGTGGTTTTCTGGAGAGTCCAGACTGTAGACTGGAGACTCTGATGTGAGTTCACTGTCTGTTACTGTTGTAGATCTGTTATTAGGGCTGAGTGACATGGACCAAAAGTCATATCCTGATATATTTAGGCTGAATATTGATGTACGATATATAAGAATAAAAAAACAACTTTATTAGTCCCACAATAGGGAAATTACAGTTTACAACAGCTTACAGAAAAGGCAGAATAAAAAATAAGAGCAAAAAGAGTAGCTATAAAAGATAAACTAGAAAATTCCTGCAGAAAGTTTGACTGTGCTGATGATGCTGCCGTCCAGTTTCAAGTGTGCGTGGTAAATCATTTAAGGAAAAACATCATACTATATCACACTACTCAACCCGGCAACAAAGTGACTGGATGGGTGTGAGTTTGATGTCATGCATGTTGGAGGGTACCATAGGGCCCCATTATAAACCACGATTTATTCACATTTTTCCAGAATTTCACCAAAACGTAAACTGCGACCCTGACCAAACCGTAAAAGGTATCCAAACACCGTTTTCAGGAAAAGAAAGCCACACTTCCCGTGTCTCGTACAAACTTCCAAGCATTTTTCTACTCCGAAGCACGGCCGAGTAATCGCCCATGCAATGGGAGCTAGTGCATAAGCCAGGTGTCAGCAAGTGAGGGAGCAGCTGCATGAGGAGGGAGGAGTGGGTGCTTGATCAAACCTATTGAAATGTAGATTTAGATGGTTGACCCACTGCTGATCCCCCTCAACCTGTTCATGGGGTGTTTTGTAGCCTGAGATGGTTTCCAGGCTTCTCCACACCCCTCTGATGTTCTTCCTCTGCAGCTGCTCCTCCATCTTCCTCCTGTAGCTGGCCTTTCCCTCCCTCTTCTTCCTCCTCAGCTCCTTCTGTACAGTCCTCAGCTCCTCCTTATTCCCTGATCTGAAAGCTCTCTTCTTCTCCTTCAGCAGAGCTTTAATCTCAGGGTTAATCCACGGCTTGTTATGTGAGAAGCACCGTAGCACCCTGGAGGGAACAGTGTTCTCAAAGCAGAAGTTAATGTAGTCTGTGATGCAGTCTGTCATGGCATTGATGTCCTCCCCATGTGGATCACAGAGTTCTGTCCACACAGTGGTGTTGAAGCAGCTGTCTCACTCTCTGCAGTCCACCTCTTCACCATGCATGGGACCACAGGCTGCAGGTGAACAGTAGCTGATACACAGGCTGCAGGTGAACAGTAGCTGATACACAGGCTGCAGGTGAACAGTAGCTGATACACAGGCTGCAGGTGAACAGTAGGCTGATACACAGGCTGCAGGTGAACAGTAGCTGATACACAGGCTGCAGGTGAACAGTAGCTGATACACAGGCTGCAGGTGAACAGTAGCTGATACACAGGCTGCAGGTGAACAGTAGCTGATACACAGGCTGCAGGTGAACAGTAGCTGAAACACAGGCTGTAGGTGAACAGTAGCTGATACACAGGCTGCAGGTGAACAGTAGCTGATACACAGGCTGCAGGTGAACAGTAGCTGAAACACAGGCTGCAGGTGAACAGTAGCTGATACACAGGCTGCAGGTGAACAATGTTGTGTTCAGCCCTTCATAGGGGAGGGAGGGGGGATGCAGAATATGCCTCCTTGGTGTTGACATAAAACCAGTCCAGTGTCCTCTTGTCTCTTGTGGGGCAGGTGACATACTGAGTGTATGTGGCCAGAACAGATGAGGGAGAAGCACGATTGAAGTCTCCAGAGATGAGGAAGAGGGCCTGTGGGTGCTGTGTCTGCAGCTTGCTGTTAACTAAGAGCAGGGCATCAGAAGCTGTGTCTGTCTTAGCAGATGGGGGGACGTACACCGCTATCACAATAGCATGTGGAAACTCCCGTGGCAGATAGTATGGCCTCATGCTAACTGCTAACAGTTCAATGTCCTTGCTCCACAGTTGTGCTTTAACAGAGCAGTGTGTAGGTTTCCACCACCTCTTGTTCATGAACACAGCCAGGCCTCCTCCTTTCTCCTTACCGCTGTCAGCTGTTCTGTCCACCCTCAGAAGGTGAAAGTTGTCCATCATAACAGTGGCGTCCAGGATGCTCGGTGTAAGCCAGGTCTCCATCAACAGAAGGACGCTGCACTCTCTGTACTCCTGTTGGTGTCCTGTCCATCTTGTTGGGTAGAGATCTCACGTTTCCATGGTGACGGACGAAAGAACAGGTCTGAAGAGTCTCTTCTTTAAGCAGCGTTGTTTTCCTGCACGGCGTCCATGGCGGGTCTTACCAAGTGTCTCCGGGGGGATCTCATGTCTCTCCTGAGGGAACACTACAGCTAGACTTGTAGTCAAGACCGCCTAAACCGAGACCAAGACACTACCAAGACCACAGAGTAAGACCAAGACCGAGACAGAACAAGTCAAGACCGCCGGTCAAAAAAACGTTTAAAAGATGTCTGTTACGTCTGAACAACGTCTGGATTTAGTTGAAAAGTCAAAGGTGAAAAGTCGTCATTTTCAAGTCTTTGAAAGACACAGTCTAAATTTGGTAGAAAAGTAAATCTGATTTAAATCATGAATTCATGATCATTCATAATTAGGATTTCATGGTTGGAATTAGGTTGAATCTTCAAGCAACAATTATCCACTACACCCAAATGTACAGTTCAAACATTTAACAACAAAACACTTCCCATGCATGAACATTATGCAAACAAACTAAGTCACCAGCGCTCATTTTGCTTTATAACTGCCACCACCAGTGCGCCCAGGTGCATGTGTGAGGTGCTCAACCAAGGCATGAGAAATCTCATGCTCTGTTGCTTGTTGTTCCATTTTTTCTCTGCAGCTGCAATGACAGAAAAACATTTTAACAACACAATTGATAAGACAATGAACATTTACATTAAAGGGGAACTACTGTTTTTTTACAACCTGGACCTTATTTCTAGCATAAAATATCATGGTTTACTCACCAACATCACTTTCATTTGCACTTGTTCAGAAGATCTTTAGATCAGCGTGTAGCGGGCGCCCAGGCACCGAGACGCAGCCTCTAAATAACATTATCTGCCGTGAAACTCCTTCATTTCACCAATACTTAGTTATGATAGGCCAGTGCTATTCCCCGTTGAGTCCAGAGTTACCTGTTATCATCATTCCCCGGATGGTGTCTTCTGACCTTGACCATGTCGTCTCTGAAACCACCACAGTGAAGTTAGTTTGAAGATCCGACAGACCTTGGCTCTGGGTAAACCTCTTTTGCTAGGGTACAGTATCTCCGTGTGTTTACTGTGTAGTCTGCAGTAAGAGTACACTTGAAATGTTGGAGTGGCTTGCTCGGAGTCGCACCGTACCCACAGCGACAAAGAGATTTACCGAATGTCTGTGGAATATCCAACTCTAAACTAACTTCACTGCGGTGCGGGTCACTGTTGGCAGCAGCATCATTGGCAAATTTCTGCAGGGATTTTCTAGTTTCATTTTGTAACACACTGGGATATTGGATGATGAGGATTAGCAACGGTACTAACATTTCTGACACATTAAACTGATCAAATTATTACAGAAGAGAGGGCTGTTTCTGTGCTGTGTTGGGAACGGAAACCGGATTGAAATGGTTCAAACAGGTCATTTGAGCAGAGGTGGGCTTTGAGTTGTGTGGCGACAATACGCACCAGTATTTTGGACAGAAAGGGGAGATTGGAGATGGGCCGGAAGTTCAACAAGATGTCAGGGTTGAGTCCAGGTTTTTTGAGGATGGGGCTATGGTGATAGCAGCCAGTTTGAGTGAAGGGGGGACTGAGCCAGACCTGAAGGAGGAGCTGATGATTTCTGTGATGAGTGTGGAGATGGCTGGTAAAGAGTCCTTAATGAGGTGAGATGGGATGGGATCCAGGACACATGTAGAGGTTTTCATGCCTATCATTATTCTGGGCAGGTCCCCTGGTGACACAGGGGAGAACTGAGACAGAGGCTGAGAGGTGAGGAGGGGAGGAGCAGGTGAGGGAGTGGGAGTGCAGGCCGTGGGGGCAGGAGAGGAGGACAAGTTGTTATAAATGGTGTGGAGTTGTGTTTGGAAGAATGAGAGAAAGGAGTTTCATTTGTCAGAGGTGAATGAGTTGGAGGTATTGTCGCTGGGCTTGAGGAGTTTATTTACTGTAGAAAACAGAGCCTTGGGGTTGGTGGAGCCAGAGTGAATGAGGTGAGAGTAGTAGGTGGAGCGGGCAGTACTGAGAGCATCCTTGTACTGCTGAAGGTAATCCGTATAGGCTTGTAGATGGACAGTTAAAGCGGTTTTCTTGTAAAGTCTTTCAAGCTGTCGTTTTTGTGATTTCATTTTGTGTAGTTCAGGAGTGTACCAGGGGGCAGAGTGGGTGAAGGAGACAGTTCTAGTTTTGATGGGGGCTAGCTGATTGAGACAGGAGGAGAGTGTTTAGTTGTAGAATTTGGTGAGGTCAGAGGGATTGTCAGTTAACGGAGGGGGAGCAGATATTTTACTGGAAAGAGGCAGAAAGGGCTGAAGGGGAGATGGATTTAAGGTTTCTGAAAGATATTTTTGTCAGCCTTGAAGGCAGCTGACTGAATAATGGCTTGCAATATGAAATCATCATTAGTTTCACCCTGGAGCCTGTGGTAGACTTGTAGTCAAGACCACCTAAACCGAGACCAAGACAAGGAGGAGGGACGGGGGGAGCAGTGCAGAGAGCTCCGGGTCAGCAGCTTGATGGAGCAAGGATCACAGCGCTAATTTGAACTATATCCATAAACCAGATATAGTTTAAATACCGTATCACATTAAAACATAGATCCATATATTTATTAATGTGATATATCACCCAGCCCTATCTGATATGTTTAATCACCAACTGAATTTAATGTATTTGATGTAAAACTTTATTGTTCCTCAAAATGAAGACAAATACAAACTCATTTAAATAACTGTATAATGTTGAGCTTCATTCCTGGTCAACACACACATTGATGAGGACACATTTAACACCTCAACACATCTGATTGATCATCAATCATTTCATCTTTTATTCTTTATTCAGATTGTGGAAATGCAGTTTGTCAGAGATCAGCTGTGATTCTCTGGGACCAGCTCTGAAGTCCAACCCCTCCCATCTGAAACATCTGAACCTGAGAGGAAACGACCTGAAGGATTCAGGAGTGAAGCAGCTGTGTGGTTTTCTGGAGAGTCCAGACTGTAGACTGGAGAAACTGGAGTGAGTTCACTGTCTGTTACTGTTGTAGATCTGATATTAGGGCTGGGTGACATGGACCAAAAGTCATATCCTGATATATTTTGGCTGAATATCGATGTACGATATATAAGAATAACAAAAAAACGTTATTAGTCCCACAATAGGGAAATTACAGTTTACAACAGCTTATAGAAAAGGCAGAATAAAAAATAAGAGCAAAAAGAGTAGCTATAAAAGATAAAGTAGAAAGTTTGACTGTGTCGATGATGCTGCAGTTAGTCTACGAAGGGAAGACAACTCTCTATTTTCGTTCCGTCCACGTAACACAGGCAGTGCTCAAGGTCCAAACGGGAACTCCTCAAAGACGGGAAGGACTTGGTTCAGCCATACTCCCACAGCTGGAACGTCTTCAGTGCTGTCCTTCCTGGCACAAATCAACTCAGCAAACAAAAAACAAGTCATCTCAGGTTCTAACTGACCCTTCACAGTTCAAGAATAGGTCGGCACATAGCGTGTGATTCTTGCAAGCAGATACACGATAAACGTATTTACAGAAAACTCTAACAGGTATCCAAACGCCGTTTTCAGGAAAAGAAAGCCACACTTCCCGTGTCTCGTACAAACTTCCAAGCATTTTTTTACTCCGAAGCACGGCCGAGTAATCGCCCATGAAATGGGAGCTAGTGCATAAGCCAGGTGTCAGCAAGTGAGGGAGCAGCTGCATGAGGAGGGAGGAGTGGGTGCTTGATCAAACCTATTGAAATGTAGATTTAGGCCCTGTCCACACGAAAACACATTTTTGTTGATGTTTTTATTCGTTTTGGCCTATCGTCCAGACGAATCCCGTAAACGCATAGCTCTGAAACGCACTTTTTTGAAACCGGCTCCCAGGGTGGATAAATTTGAAAACACACTTCTTGTGAATCCATCTGGACAGGGGAAACCAGAGATTTTGGAAAACGATGATGTCATCGCCACCATTGCCACCATGGCCACACCCCTGGAGCAGCCTTCCACCTCTTATATCTTGTGAAACGTCTCATAACAACATCAACAACAATGGCGGACTACATGCTTGTGTTACTGCTGGAGAAGATATTGAGCCTATTATGGTTACTAGGGCTAAATCTAATTTTTCCTTGAGTTTGGTTTCAAGCTTCATGCGCATGCGCCACCTCTTCCTCTCCGTTTTTGGTGAATTTCTGAAACTGAAACAGCGCCGCCTATAGACCTGGGATATGAAGTAGCGTAGATATATCAGATATATATCAGCTATATACTGTATGTCTATGGTTTCCCTTAGTTTAGCCCCGCCCACGAGCTCCTCCATTGTCTCTGCCGTCTCTTGTGTGATTGGCCGTCTCCGCTGTCACTCCACCTGCTGCTCAGCCTGGGAGGCTGCTCAAGCGCCACCCTCAACAACAACCAATCAGATCGCGAGCTACAGCACTACCAACCAGCTCATGCTGCATCCATTCGAACACGAAGCTGTCAGAGGAGTAGACGCCTCATTGAGCGGGTTGGCCCGCTGCTGCGATATGTCAACATCGCCGCCATATTGGGGCAGGCAACTCTGTCCCGCGAACCAATAAGAGTCAATGGAGAGAACTTTATTAAGTGTCTGCTACTAGGTGCTATAAATGAATTCCTCTCATTTACACATTCACATACAGACGTATATATTCAGAAAACTGTTAGGAACCTAAAACAACGTCTGTAATGGTCTCTGATGATTATAAACGTGAACTATTCTTGATATGTTCAGTGTACAGGTCGGCATCAAACCACTCGATGTATTTTATAATGTTTTCACGAGTGTTTAGCTGTTACTGTGATGATAAAAAATACTGAATCTGTGTCTATAATAACCACCTGACATGGAAATGAGACATCTGTATTAATAAACAGCACCAGCATTTACATGCTACTGATTTTGATTAATCATTTTTATATTATAACGACTAATATTGACAATCATTGGGAAAAAAAATTAACAAAATGAACAAAGTCTGCAAATCATAATAAAATAAAATGAAATAATAATAATGGCATAAAATACTGCGATTGCCTGGTCTAAACCATACTCTGATTTATTTATTTATTTTAGAAGGAAACAGATTAAAGAACATGTATACTTATATTTATACAGCAGTATGTGCAAGGAAACAGATTAAAAAACACATATATCAATACAGCTTTACTCATTTATTTTCTATAGCCGGTTATTCCTGTTAGCCACATGCTAAATAAAAGGATAAAATATTGTAATGATCTCAGAGTGTAATACAAAATACATCAGAGTCCTTTTATTATCACTGAACAAGTGTACATCAAAATTCTAGCACAACATCCGAGTATTACACACAACATAAATAAGAGTAAAAAGTACAACAGTGCAAATATAAGTTCTGTTCTGTCAAAGTCCTCCGGACTAAAATACTCACCGCAGAGCCTGGATGGCAGGCTAGCAGAAAACCCTTCCCTTCTCAAAGCAATTTCCCACCGCTTTCTCAGCCCTTCATCTTTGGGAAACCTACATAGTATGAGAAAAGTTCGCTGATCAACTTTGAACACTCCGAGTAGTTAGTTCGGGGCAATTTAGTTAAATACGATTGACTTCTTGGTTGTTTGAAGGCTGGTTTTAACACGGGACTTCATAGTATTATGCGCAGGACTTGTAGTATCAACAAAAGTATACATATTCTGATCTCAAAATGATGTAATGATCAAATACAATCAAAAGTAGTTGTTCTGTCTTACTTGTGAAAAGTAATCCCGTGGGATCGGGTTTCGCTTGTCATTCCACTGAAACATTTCCAAGCAGCACAAGAATGAGGCATCTTTCGCCGGGTGATAGCTGCAGTTTGCCTCCCCTAATATGGCGGCGACGTTGACGTACGGCACAGCCCTCAATGAGGCGTCTATGTATATATGTCTATGGAGTGAGCCACCGAGCGAACTGCTTTACGTTAAACGCAAACTGTTAAAAGAAAACGACAAATTATAGCTAACCAAGACTATACACAGAGTATTTTTGTAAATAAACTGGTTAGTTTATATATGTTAGAAATGTTTAATAGCAAGTTATTGCTAACGTTAGCTTAGCTTGTTTGTTTGTTGATACAAAAGGCTCCAGCCTTCAAGGCTGATTGCAGAGAGTGGTGCCTTGCAGGCTGGTTATTAGGCTAATGATGATTTCATATTGCATGTCATTATTAGGATCATTTCTACAATCAGCCTTGAAGGCAGCTGACTGAATAATGGCTTGCAGTATGAAATCATCATTAGTTTCACCCTGGAGCCTGTGGTAGACTTGTAGTCAAGACCACCTAAACCGAGACCAAGACACTACCAAGACCACAGAGTAAGACCAAGACCAAGACAGACCAAGTCAAGACCAAGACTAGTTCAGCTCGAGACCGAGACCAAAAAAAAAACCCTGGTTTTTGTTGGCATGATAGGCTCATAGGGCCACACAGAAGAGGACTTAAGTCTCAACCATTATACATACCACATCCAACATTTAATAAAATAAAATATATAGTAATAAAATAAGGCTGCATTGCATGTTGATCATGTAGGCACCACCACCACCTATGTTAATGACATTTGAATGAAAATGAAATGCTATTGAATTACATTATTATCATTTAAAAAAATGAAAGTGACGGTAAAAATAGATTATGAGGGGATTTTTATGAGCCTGTCAGTCAAAATGAGAGACAACTAAAAAGTCTAGCTCAACCTCTGCATATAATGTCATTTTGTTGCTCATCTGATACTTTGAATCTGAACCATCTCCAAATTACTGAGCCACTGCTTTTTCTTTTACTAACCAGTTTCTCCTCCACACACTCTGCAGACGTTGTTGCTCCTCCTCTGCATGAAAGAGGAGGGACGGGGGGAGCAGTGCAGAGAGCTCCGGGTCAGCAGCTTGATGGAGCAAGGATCACAGCGCTAATTTGAACTATATCCATAAACCAGATATAGTTTAAATACCGTATCACATTAAAACATAGATCCATATATTTATTAATGTGATATATCACCCAGCCCTATCTGATATGTTTAATCACCAACTGAATTGAATGTATTTGATGTAAAACTTTATTGTTCCTCAAAATGAAGACAAATACAAACTCATTTAAATAACTGTATAATGTTGAGCTTCATTCCTGGTCAACACACACATTGATGAGGACACATTTAAAACCTCAACACATCTGATTGATCATCAATCATTTCATCTTTTATTCTTTATTCAGATTGGAGAGATGCAGTTTGTCAGAGATCAGCTGTGATTCTCTGGTCTCAGCTCTGAAGTCCAACCCCTCCCATCTGAAACATCTGGACCTGGGTTACAACAACCTGAAGGATTCAGATGTGAAGCAGCTTCTTGATCTTGTGAAGAGTCCAGACTATAAACTGGAGACTCTGTGGTGAGTAGAGGGTTCCAGTCAGTCCATGCTGCTTTCATCAGTATTGTCCTAAACACAGTTAGTATCAAAGATCCAGTGTTTCCTGTAAACCTGCAGCTTCTCAGTGAAGCTGTGAGAGGAGAATGGAGACAGGCTTCAGGATTGGACAGAAAGACAGAGAGAGAGACAACAGTCAGCCAATCAGATGAGCCAGAAGCTTGTTGTGATCATGTGTTTGAGTTGATGTGAAGACGACTGTTGTTGTTGTGTTGATGTGTCCAGGAAATAAAGCTGGATTCCAGCTGACAGCCTTCCAAGATGTATAGAGACAGTGGTGGTCATTCATCAAATGTGATGAACAACTGATCACAGCTCTGAGATCAGTCTGACTGAAGCCTGCACATCACAGAAGCAGCATTACATTTAGTAACCATGAGCAGAGTCATCACATGTGTCATTAGTTTGATCAGATCTCTTCAATGACAGCCTCCATGTTTATTAGTCAGCTGATCTTTGTTTAAATGGAGCAGCAGTAAATCCATCACTAAAGTCTCTGCAGGTCTGTGTGTGTTCACTCCAACACGTTAACATGAAGCTGAAAGGAAGCTGGCTGAGCTCCACAGCTGCTCCACTGCTGCTCTGAACAGGACTGAAGTCCCTGCTGCTCTTTCTACTGGATGTGATGATGAAGGGAGACTCTGGAAACACTCCTTCACCTCCTCTCTTCTTTCTCCTCCTCTCTACAGGCCATGGTCATAACAGTAAACAGGACGGTGTGTGTTGTGAGAGGATGAGCTGTGTCCTGATGATCCAGAGGTTGAAGCAGACTCTGACTGGACCATGTTACTGGGAGGTGGAGAGGAGAGCTTCATCCACATGGTCTCCATTTAAGACCATCAACAGAGCTGCACTTCAACTCTTCACAGAGCTCCGACAAATCAAGTCCAGTCCCTCATGAATGATTCATGTCAACCTGCCAGCATCAACAGTCCTTCCTGTTGTTGTGGAGATGTTTGTTCCATGTCTTCTCTTGTCTCTGGTGAGTTTAGAGACTAAAAGATGATTTAAAAGCAGCTGAAGATAAAACATGAAGCTGTGGACTGTAAAGCTCACAGTCAGACCAGAGTCTCCATCAGATCCATGCTGGAGCTGGAATGAGTCTTCTTCAAACCGTCCCTCCAGAGGACATTTCTTTTCTGTGTCTGAACTGCATCTGTTATTTCTTTATATCACTGTGATGTGTCTTTCCTCCATATGTTCTCTTCAAGGTTTCTTCCTGTTAAAGGGAGTTTTTCCTGCCACCGTCTCCTTCAGGCTGCTCTGGAGGTTTCAGGCCGGGTTTTGTAAAGCGTCTTGAGACAATTTGTATTGTTATTGACGCTATATAAATAAAACTGAATTGAATAATCTGGCCCGCAGCATGAATCTGCAAAGTACGTAGAAGACTACTGGTATTTGGGAAGGTTCATTAAGTATCTGGAATGTCCTATGTTCAACATGGTTCCTGAACACACCATTTTCTTGTGTCATTAATGGTATGGACAGGTGTCAATCTGTTTGATTAGCCAATCAGTGATGTTCAAGTTAACCTACCTGGTAACCAGGTGGGTGGGACTGAGAGGAAAGAGACGGAAAGTCACCTCTAAAACTTAGTTCAATAATCTCTATTTATTTAAGTTAGTGTGATTTAGTTGCGTGTCTGCCTGAACCACTTAGTGTATTTGTTTGTTGGAGAGACTGGACGCTCAGTGGAGCCTTTTCTGTCTGGAATTCTACTTAATTGATGCTAAACCGTGACCACACTGAGGACTGATGCTAGTTAGCTCCTCATGCTAACAGTATGAGAGACTTGTTGTTGGGAAACACTTCCTGCACCAAGCTGCTGAGAACCTACTGGATGCTTCTGAACGTGGACGGAGCCTGAGGACGTTTTTCTACACCACAGTGGACGGGACACTGCTGAAGGAGGCTTTACCAAACTATATCTAACAGCACTCTGCATCCCAGGAACTGTGAGTACTGTTAAGACACTGACAACTGGATCCAAATGGGCTCCAATGTGCTCCATTGAGGAAATGGTGCTGTCCTGTGGGTGGCTCTGTACTTTGGTGTGGGGCCTCTGGTCTTCCCGGGTCAGGGCTGTCTCTATGACGGCGCTCCCTGTAGTCGTGGGCTGGAGGCCCTCTCAGTGTGGTCGGCCCCCAAAGGTGGCTTTCTGCTTGCTCCAGGTCTCAGTGCCTGGCCATGTCTCTCTCTAGTTGGGGTTGGGTTATTGTCCTTGTTGTTTTTAGCCTCTGAGACACTTTGTTTTGCTTTGATGTATGAAAAGTGCCACATAAATAATAATGATTTAATACTCTATACATGTTCTCATTCTCATAGTACTTCCTTGTACATACACACTAGGTTTTAGGGTTGGTGCCATCTTTGTATTTCTTTGTGTTCAGCTCCATTTCTAGATCAGAGAGTCAGGTTTTTGTTGTGTTTCAGTTGTAGCCTCAGTATAGGCCTAGTGTTGTTGTATGTTTTTATGACTATTTGACACAACCACACCGTCCCACACTCACCACCCACACACCACTGTGTTTTTGTATTAGTAGTGTTGCTTGGTTAATAAAGCATTTTTCTTTTCTTCCTCACACAAACTCTGGCATCATTTCTTCTGATTGTTGTGTTTATGTCTCCTTGCTCTTTAAACATCTAAGGAGTCGTACCAAGACTGAGACACATATCCTGTTAATAAAGATCAGTTTATCTGGTTCAGTATGGAGGTGTTCATTAGTTGGGATTGGATCTAGAAGACAAGTTGATGGTTTAGATGCTGTAGTTGTTGAAGAGAGCTCAGAGAGATCTACTGGAGAGAAGGATTCCAGATGTTGATTAGGTCTTCCAGAAGTTTCTAATGTCACTGTACTTCCATCTTTGACAGCTGGAGGAAGGATGCCTTGAATGTTTTCTCTAATGCCAACAATTTTCTTAGCAAAGAAGCTGATGAAGTCATTACTACTGAGGGCTAAAGGAATAGATGGCTCAACAGAGCTGTGGCTCTTTGTCAGTCTGGCTACAGAGCTGAAAACAAATCTGGGCTTGTTCTTGTTTTCTTCTATTAATGATGAATAATATGCTGCTCTAATATCACACAGAGCTTTTTAGAAGCTGTTCAACTATCTTTCCAGGCTCTGTGAGCTTCTTCAGAATTAGTGGAATGACAGATTCTTTCCATCTTTCAGACTGTCTGCTTTGAACTGATCAGCTGTGAATGATACCAGGGAGCTAGCCTCCTCCCATTCATCAGCTTCTTTATCAGAGGAGCAGCTAAGTTTAGAGCTGAACTAAGAGATGCTGCAGAGCCATCAACAAAATAATCTGTTAGTGCAGGAGTTAAACTGTGGTTGCTGTCGTCCACATCATTGACACATGGCACTGAGGGACATAAAGAAGGAATGAACTCCTTCTATCTAGTTCCAGCATCATCAGATAAACATCTACTGGAATGAAATGTCTTTTCAGTTCCTGTGTAATCCATTACTGTAAATTCAAATGTTCAGAGGAAATGATCAGACAAAAGAGGGTGATGAGGAAATACTGTTAAACCTTCCGTTTCTATGTCAGGACAAGATCTAAGGTGTGATTCAAACAGTGAGTTGATCTGTTTCCATTCTGAGAAAAGACCATTGAATCTAATAATGATGTAAATGAGGAGCTAAGGCTGTCACTGTCCTACACAAAGCTAAGAAATCCTGAGTGGTCCAGGAGGTGGTCTGAACTGTTTGGGCCAGTTTATCACACAGACTGTATACAAGGGCAGAACATCCACGTTCAGGCTCTATGTTATTAGAGGTGAGAACGTGAACAAGCTGCTCAGCCGGCCAGCATCTTTAGCAACGGGGCTAATAAAGCCAGTGTATGAGATCAGGACCAGTGAACAGGAGTTTGGCCCACTGAAAACACAGCCTGTGAAAATGACACTGCAAGATAACACTCAACCCTATGCAGTGGCCACCGTACGCTGAGTCCCCATAGCTCTGTTAAAGGCAGCCGCCCATGAGCAACTCCAAGTGGTGATCAGGTCCATGAAGAATGGGTGGCCAGAAGACATGAAACACACACAGAGCTGAAATGAAGTGTCTGTGCATGATGGGTTGGTCCTCAGAGGGAGCAGGATAGTGATACCAGGGTCAATGAGATCAGAGATGTTGATGCTCATCAAGGACTTAACAAGTCCTTGTGTGTGGAGCATAGGAGAGCACAGAACAGAGAAGCTCTCCTGTCAACAGCCCTCCCAGACAGGCCGTGGAGGAACATCAGCATAGATCTCTGTCACCATGAACAAGAGAACTTTCTACTATTCCAGATACCTGGAGATGCTCCATATGCCAACCACTACAAGTGCACAGGTGACTTTAAAGCTGAAAGCTGCTTCTGCCCGCTATGGAATACAGGAAGAGGTTGTCAGTGACAACAGGCCACAGTTCAGCAGTGACGCTTTCAGAGACTTTGCCCGTGAGATGGACTTTAAGCATCATGTGACCTCTAGCCTCCACAACCCACAGGGCCATGGCCATGCTGAACGTGCAGTGCAAACAGCCAAAAGAATAGTGAGACAAAAAGATCCACTACTGGCTCTTATGGTCTACAGATCCTCAGCGCACAGCAGCACTGGTGTCAGTCCGGCTGAACTATTAATGGGCAGGAACATCTGAACAACTTTACCCACTCTGTCTAAAAGCCTGCAACCAAAATGGACAAAGCGGCAGCACGTCAGACATAAGGATGCTGTGGAGAAGAGGAAGCAGGCTTTCCACTACAATAAGCCACATGGTGTGAAAGCGCTCACACCACTGCAGCCAGGAGGCCCTGTTCTCACTAGGCTGGACAATCAAAAGACTTGGTCCACACCTGCACAAGTGGCTGGGGAGAGCACCACTAAGAGATCATATGTCATTGTTCCAGAGCAAGGAGCCCTGTACGGGCCAAACCACCGCCATCTCCAAGCACTGCCTGATGTGGAGCCCCCAGTCAAAACCACTACAAAACCAGATCCAGCAGATACTCAGGCCAGACCAGGATGGAGCTCTCCTGGTCCAAAGGTGACCCCTAATGGACTGTCTCAAACCAGGTCTGCTAGAGTTGTTAAACCTGTCCAGAGACTGGATCTGTAAAGGACTTTATGTTGAAGTTGTTCTAAAGGGAATCTGATATTGTATTGATCCAATCTAAAGTTGTTTGTTGATAGGGCTATTAATGGCTGGATAATAATGGTTCCAGACCATAAGGGGAATTTACTGTGATGTGACTGAACAGTTGATGTTGGAGGCATTAACAAGGATGATGCGGTTCCGGTGACATGGCGGCAGCTTGAGTGACTGAGCACCCTCACAAACCCTCCCGAAAATGTAATGTTTAAATTTAAACCTCAAAGTATTGTGGAATGCGTGTTGCTAAAGTCAGGGAATGAATCTTGGTCCAGGCGCTGCCGATGCAGAGTTGTATGAACTTAAATGTCCGAAGAAAAGCAAGAAACAAACCAAAGACGCATAAAGCATGGAGGAGAAACGTGACATCCAACACCTGTTTGGTGAGTTGAAAGACTCTAAATAAAGAACTTCAAGGACTAAGATTGGAATTAAAAGAGTTTCATCAAGACAGTGACCGAGATATTAAAATTATAATGCAACAAACAGCGGTGTGTTGAAATGGTCAATGGTATTGACATGGACATGGAAAAGATTATTCATGGCCTTTAGGTTGTGAAAAGGACAAAACATCTTTTGGACAATGACGGCTTTAGTGATAGACATATTGTAGCTATATATTGCCAACACATCAGAGGATTATGCTATGGTCCAGGTTTTTTTTTCTTTCTTTCCCTTCTCTGTTTTGGTTTGTACGGGTATGTGTGGGTACGGGTGGGTGAGTGTGTTTTGCATGAATGTGAGTCAGGGATGGAGTGGTATGTGTGGATATGGAGTGGTAATACAGCACTATCAGCTGCAGGGGTAGTCTGTGTGTGTGTGCGTGCTGTGGGCGAGTGTTTGGAAGAAAATGTGTCAAAGATTGACAGTGCAGAGGGAGTGTATCTTACTTAGAGAAATGGTTCATGACTCAGACTTTCAACCACATAGAACAGATAAGATTGTAGAGTGCTGGGCAAGTAAGGGGTTAACATTACACTCACAATTATTTAATGATAATACTATAGAGTCATATGAAACACTGGTGTCTAGATATGACTTAGAACAAAAACAGTTTTTAAATACCTGCAAGTAAGGAGTTATATCAAACAGAACAAAGAGGGGGAGCTAGATAACTTTATATTAAAATTCATAGCAGAAAATAGAACTAAAAATACTTTAAAACTGGCAAGTATTTACTCAATCCTGCAAAAGGCAACACCTATGGAAATGAAGATAAAAACACAATGGGTGAAAGAGTTATGTATAGAGATTTCAGATGAAGAATGGGGAGAATCCTTAAAACAACATTTTAAAATAACGCAAACTAAACACTGGAAAGAATATGGCTGGAAAATAAGCCAAAGATATTTCATTACTCCAGATAGATGGAGAACAAACATAGCAACAGAGGGAACAAGCTGCTGGAGAGGATGTGGAGAGAGAAAAGCAAATCAGACGCACACATTTTTCACTTGCTCAGTAATTCAGGTGTTCTGGCAAAAGGTAATGAGTGAATGAAGGTAAATGAAGTGCTGAACAGATTCATAAAATATCTTGAAAGATACCTGATCCTTTCAGTATTTCCTCAGCCATTTGTCTTCTCATATTATCAACAGATTTTTTTGGAAGTCTTGATGTGAAAGTGCTTTGGGATGTCTAGGAAGTCCATAATTGTCATCTTGACCATCTGTGAGGACTTCAAGACAACTGTGTATGATCTTGACATGATCTGAATAAATGTGGAATTGTACCTTTCATCCTGTATATGTTCATGCTACAGCTGCTTCAGAATATCACCTGCATGACAAAAACTCCACCACTGCTGTCATCTTTCTGGCAGGTGTGGGCTATCTTGGCAGGCTGCCACTTGATGTTGACCCAGTCCTCCTTCCCAAGCCTGTTCCGTCGCATCTTGAAGTACTGTCTAAAAGATGAAAAGAATCTAAAGTTTATTTTACATCTGTACTAAATCTGGGCAGCTTTTATCTCACATATTCTATTTAATATTACCCAAATCTGTGTGGCCGCTTTTCTGGAGTCCTCCAACTCGTTTGTCCCTTTCAATGGATCCACCACAAACATCTGTCTTATTTCTGAATTCAGCCTGGGCTGATCGGTCCGTCGCTCTGATATAGTACTAGGGCCCTCTCCAGATCTTTAACATCCCCCTGGTTACGAATAAAAACAATAAAATCATCAGCATAGGCCGATATGAACACAGAAGGGCAGTCAGCCGTCCCTGGTAGAGAGAGACCCCTCAGCCGGGACCTCAATCTGTGGAGAATGGCATCAGCAGTGATATCAGTGCTCGCCTGCAGGAAGCTGGTAGAGAACCTTTCATAAAAGACTCTTTAAAAACCTCCAAGAGGTCCGGCCCCAGCTCTGTCCAGAAATGTTTCAAAAAGTCAACAGGTAATCCATCGATCCCTGGAGCTTTTCCTGCAGCCATCTGGGACATAGCGATGGATAACTCCTCCAGCGTGATGTCTGCTCCCAGGGCACCTCGCTCATCTGGACTCAGCTGAGGAAGGTCTTTTAGCAGTTCAGCACCAGCGTCCATGTCGCAGCTTTCGTCGCCAAACAGGTCGGTGTAGAAAGCCACCACTTGTCTCCTGATCTGGATCTGGTCTGATGTCAGCCTCCCATCAGGCAGCTGGAGACCCACCATCTGCTTCCTCTGTGCCACCGACCTCTCCAGGCTGAAGAAGTATTTAGTTGGTGCGTCCATTCTGTTGAATTGTGTGTATCTGGCTCAGACTAATGCCCCTTTAGCGCTCTCCTGCAGGAAGGTGTTCAGCTGTTGTGTTTTGCATTGTAGCAGGTTGCTCTGTTGACCAGAGGCCCTCTCTAAGTTTCTGCTTCTAGTTTCTGCACAGCCGCTTTCATTTTGAGGTAGAATAGGCCGTGTGTTTTTGTCAGAACACCTTCATTTGGCCTTTTCCTACCTCCCACCATTGACTCAGGGAGGGGAAAAGGTGTTTTCTTGACTTCCAGTAAGCCCAGAATAGTTTAAAAGTTTTACAAAAACCACGGTCCAATAAAAGTTTAACATTAAAATGCCAGTAAGATTTTGTGCTGCTGTTGGCTGATAAAACCAGCTCTAAGCAGACCACATGGTGGTCTGAGAACCCCACTGGGAGAGTGGAACACTTAGCAGCTCTGTTCATAAAATCAGCTGACAGGTAAACCCTGTCTAACCTGGCACCACTGACCACCCCCCCACTACCTTTACCCAGGTGAACTGCCGGACTGCAGGCTGCTTCGTCCTCCACACGTCAGCTAGGTCTGCCTCTTTCAATAGCTGGTGTAAGGTTGCAGCTGACTGGGGATGCAGCTCTTGACCAGTCCTGTCTATAGGGTCTGTGTGGCAGTTTGAGCCCCCCCATGACTACACACTGCCCCTGACCACACGTTGTTAGGTGTTTTTTTTAATGTGTTAATAACAATATGCATTTTTTTCCGCAGAAAGAACCAGGGTCATAAATTCATGGCTTCTTCTTCCTCAGTGTGGCCTTAATACTCCGTGGAATAAAATACACATTTAAATATAAGCACACATCAAAGTGTAACATCATGTTCTTTTATTGAATAAGGATAAAATCAAACATGTAAACCATCAGCTCCTTTCAAAGCATTGAAGTCACACAGTGACTCTACAAGATGGAAAGCACAGAATCAAAGCATATTATACAACACAAGGAGAAATACACATTCAGAGGTCTGTATAATACAGCCCACATGTCTGTACACTGAGATAAATACAGGACAAATCCATACATATGAAATGAACAGACAGATGAATGGATGCAGTAGCCTCCCTGCAAGCTTGTACACACACAGTATACAACACAAACACCAGAAGAGGCCAAATCAGTTTATAAGTAAGTATAGTCTAAGTATAAATACTCTTTTGATCCGAGAGGGGACATTTGCTCTCTGCATTTATCCCAATCTGTGAATTAGTGAAACACACTCAGCACACAGTGAACACACAGTGAGGTGAAGCACACACTAATCCTGACGCAGTGAGCTGCCTGCAACAACAGCGGCGCTCTGGGAGCATATCAGTTCAAAACCAATATATCTCAGCTGATAACACAGTTTTTTTATTTGCTAACAACTTGGTTTGAAGTCCACCCAACAAATCCTCTCAGGTAGTTTCCTGGTTTCAGTTTAGTTTCTCTTTCTCCAGGATCGTGTCGCAGATATTTGTCTCTCCGTGTCAAACTCCGTCTGAAGGTAATGAAGCAGTTTTGAATGTTTTCTTGGTTAACATCAGATGTCAGCAGCTCAGCTCCAACAGAAGCAGCAGAAATCTGCAGCTCCATAAATTCACGTTAATCTGAGTCAGAGCTGAAAGTCCAGAGTCTGGAGGAGGACTAGTATGAAACTGATCCGCCATTTCTAGTCTCTGCGTGATCAGCGCCAGACCTGCTTCCTAAATATGATTTCAACTTCTTTGATTATTTCCATCCATGACACAGTCTTTGATTTGAAATCTGTCTCTAGAAGTTTGATCTGCTTTTCTAACGGAAGGCGCTGAAAGTAACTAAGTACTTTTACTCCAGTTCAACATAGAGACGCTTTCTACATGATAGACACATTTCTATCTAGAATATAGAAGAGTTTAAAACATGGAATGGACATGAGATATGTCGTGTTCATATGTAAATCTATGTCTGATATCTAGAGTTTTCTATCTAGAAGGTAAATCTATTAAAGACTCAAGTGGTGGAAGATAGTATAAAATATATACGTTGATCATGATGGACCTGAGTTTGTTGAAAGTCTCAGTGTCAGTGAACGCATCATGTGTGTCCTCCATGGCTCCATCTAGTGGACGGATAGTAGAAGTACAGCAGCTGATGAATAAGAGCCAATCAGTGGAGGATCAGCTGATCTGTTTACAACATGAATGATTAGTGTTTCAGCAGCATGGACCAGAGAGAGGACAGACTGGAGGGACCTGGACCTGGACCTGGACCTGGAGCCAGCTCTGTGTCCTTGAAAAGTGACCCGTTAAAGGAAATCCTTACTGATTTTAAACAGAGTCAAAGGTAAGTTGTTAATATTTCATCTGAATTAAAGGATTTTAATTAGGGATGCTCGATATTGGCTTTTCTGCCGATATCCGATGTTCCGCTATTGTCTAACTCTTAATTTCCGATACCGATATCAACCGATACCGATATATGCAGTCATTTTACACCAAAATTGTTAGGTAACAACATAACATATCACCTATTATGGAATTAACACTTTATGCCTAATTTTATTGTGACGTCCCACTGGAAGCAAACATAAATGCAACATGGCTTTTCAAACGTAAACACTGTATGTGCAAAATAAGTTACAGAAAAAAGTGCCAAAAAGTGCCATTTATTTATTTTTTGTGTGTTTTTAGAGAGAATATTTTGCCTCAAACACTACAGACAATATCAAAACAAGGAAGACAAATGTAGCGTATAACTCCACATGATTCTTCTTATGGTGGGTGAACAAATCTGATGTATTAAAGCACAGTTACTCATTGCGCAGCTCGCGAGCCACATGCTCGTCAAGCTATAATTGGTGGCTCGCATGGTAGCTTACAGTATCACACTGCCACTTGCCTTTAATTGCAATCCACTATTTACCGCCAAGTTGTAATACATTTCATGCAGCTGAATCACAGGAAAGCTCGAATGAAGGTGGCCATGTGGCTTTGTTTACAAAACTTGACCGCAACGCACGTTTGCAGGCAGCCGACGTAAACTCCGCTAGCAAGCGTAAAACCCAAAATGGACCGGTTTTTAATAAAAAATAGACAGAAATGAGCTCATTAAAGTAAATCTGGTCTTAAATGAAAATGTATTGGCCGTGTTATTTTTTGTGGGATGTCCAATTTGTATGTTGTCGTAAAAGTAGCTCGCCAATTTGCCAATGTGGCTCTTGTGAAAAAACATTGTGAGGATCACTGTATTTAAGGAAGACGCCTTGTTTCCTCCTCTCATAACCACCTTTGCTTTGCAGTCATTACAAATCGCGAATTTACTGTTAGTAGGTGACACTTATACCACGGACATCTCATACCCGGGGGAGCTAGCTTGTTAGCCACAGTTAGCAACCTAGAGAATAGCGTGTTGTTGTTATACGTCATCAAGCACGCGCCTGTTAACGTCCCATGCTGCGTTCATGCACACTCGGAAATGCTGATGCCTACAGAAAAAATATCGGTTATGAAAACCCGATACGGATATTTTCCGATATTACATTTTCAACTCAATATCGGCCGATAATATCGGCCCTCCGATAATATCGGACATCCCTAATTTTAATCAAAGAGAATTTTCCTGAATAATTGATCTAATTTAATCAGTGATGTTTTTCTATCAGGACCTGTCAGAGACCAGAGTCTGATCACCATGAACCCAGCTGTGTGTCCTTGAAGAGCGACATGTCCAAGGACATTGCTTTAGATTTTAAAGGAGGACTTAGTTCTGGTCCAGAGAGGTAAAGTGTCAGTAAATCTGTCTGACTTGAGGAGCTGATGGTTCTACTTTCATTCATTCAGATTCAGATTCAGAAAACTTTATTTGTCCTCAGGGGACAATTTAAGACACAAGTGAGCAGCATGACGTGGAAGAACGAGACACTTTTAAGGAAGAAGAAACACAAACTAGAACAATAGAAATGATCTCCAGATAACTATGCATTAAATCAGTGGTTCTCAACTGGTCTGGCTTCAGGACCCACCATCAGCCCTTAATGACAAGCTGTGACCCAAATCAAAGACAATGTTCAACTTCTCAAATGTATTGAATGAAAAGATTCTGTAGTTTGAAACTGAGATAGTAGAATAGAATATGACAGGATGAAAACACAATCAAACAAATGTAATGATGAACCACAATGACCAGAGAGGGAACTATTCCCTTTTACACTCAATTAGCAGCATTTTCATTAAACCAAAACTCTTCACTTCAGTAACTTTAGCTGAGTACCCACTGATTGAATATCTAACCATGTCCTATTAAAACTATTCAGTCACTTCTTCAAGTATTAATCATAAGGCTGACATGACAATCAGAACATTTCAGTAACAGTAGTCATCTTCTGAAGTACTCAACAGGTTCATCTTTGGTGTTTTGTTTCCAAATGCTGCTTCAGTTTTGAGGCTTCCTGCTTTCAGGTGCCAACACCTCGCTGCACTAGACACACTGAGGTCTTTGTCCTCCTTTGTCCTCAGTATAAGACAATCCATATCTCATATAACCTGCGTGGTAGCTGCGTTTAGCCGTGCTAAATTAGCATATGGAAACAAACTTTGTGGATCTTCTTCAACAGAGCTCCAGGCGTCACGTGATGTTTTTTTGTTGACACCTCCATATTGGCAGGAAAACTCTGAGTTAAAATGAATGGAGCCAGAGCTGATTTCAGGCCGTCAGAGTTTACTGAGCACTTTAAACAGATAGAAACTGACCAGTACAAGATAAACTCCACACAAACCCGTTTCTTGAGGGATCCCACATCTCCGTTTTCTTCGTCCTGCTTCTTGAGCGTTTTATTGCAGTAATCCACATCTGACGTCTTGAGGGATCTTTGGGAATCCTAGAAAACAATTTCCTCTTTGCTTCTCCCTGACTATTCTGGCATCCTGGGACACAACAGCTGTCCACCATTTTTGGATGGAACTGGTACAAGGACAAGTTAGTTGCTGCAGTGGTCAGCTGAACAGTAATTAGAAAAGCTTTCCTGCCAATATGGTGTTGTGATTGCTGGTGCAGGGTGACGGTGTACTTGCACCCTGCAGCGACCAGGATGCCAGAACAGCAACTCATTAGCACTCAAATGCTAAGTGGAGGACGTGTGAGGGCTCTTTATGTTTCCTGCTAAGATGAGTGTCTGTTGGTGGTGTATGTGTGATAGAGTTCTGACAGACAGGCCAATGATCTTAGAGCAAACCCAGACAGTGCTCTGCAGTCGCTTCTGTTCTGGAGTGATGGAGTGGAACCAGCAGGTTATGGAGAAAGTGACCATGCTCTCAATGAAACTGGAATAAAAAGTCTGGAGAATGTTTCTGAGTTTCTTAAGGAGGTATTGCCATTGCTGACACCCCCTGAGAGTCTCTTCTGGTGGTCTTTCATCTCTCTTCCTCTTTGGGTTAAAGCTGCTTCATCACTCTTGCGTCACTGAGTTTATACGACACGTTTGTTTCATCCTTTTACTTCTGATGTCTCTGCTTTGAATTTATTCTCATCAGTTTTTATCCAACATGCACATTTATCTGTGGTGGTTTAGTTTCAGGATCCAGCAGCAGAGACCTGATTCTCCTGGACCTGGAACTAGATCTGAACCTCGATCTGGAGCCAGCTGTGTGTCCTTGAAGAGCGACCAGTCCAAGGGAATAATACATGGTTTTAAAGGAGGAGGTGGTTGTGGTCCAGAGAGGTAAAGTGTCAGTAAATCTGTCTGACTTGAGGAGCTGAGGATAAATAAACGTTGACTTGCTCATGTCTGTTTCATCTCTGCTGCTTAGATGTTGTAGATGTTTCCTCAGAAGATAAACAGATGTTAATCTAAAACAACACAGACACACTGGAAGAAGAAGATAGACAACATATAGATCTAGAGTAGAACAATCACTAACTTTCTACAAGTCACATGGTTTGAGGAACTTGCTGAATTCTTGCTTCTTTTCCAAAGATCTTCTAAAATGGCCGACACAGTAAGTGTCAGGCCTTAGAGGAGGAGACAGATAAGAGACTGATCTTTGAAGCAGAGTAGTGTCTTCAGTCTTTAACCAGCTGTTCAGTCTGTTTCCATGGAGACAAGTCTTCATTGTGTTTGACTGTGGACCAGAGAGAGAGAAGATGAGATGTGTCTGAGGAGAGGAGGAGCTAAACTAATGCTAAGCTAAGCAGAGTTCATATAGACACAGTCTGCACATTAGTATGAAACACTGAGGAAGAGAGTCAGCAGCTCCACGTCTGAGGCCTCGGCCTGCAGGTCTTCTTCATGGTAGAGACTCAGATGAAAGTCATCAGCTGTAACGCTGCAGAGGAAGTGGAGCTGGAGAAGAAAAACTCCTGGTTCATCTACGTTCTAGTCTTCATGGACACTCGTGACCTTTGGTTTATTCCTGGAAGAGTCAACATTGTTATGTCCAGAAACTAAACTGAGACAAAGACGTCTGGACTAGAAGACGTTTCCTCCAAGTGTTCAGCTCTAAATGACTGGTGGGGAGTTTAGGTTTTTATCACCTGAAGGTCACATGACTAGAGTCTGTTGATGACCTGATACTCACCTGGACCTGGACCTGGACCTGGAGGAACCTGGTGGTTCTCTGATGATCCATTAATGTCCAGAGACTCCTCAGATGTTCAGAACATGTGGACATTGTTGTCCCTTGTCCTTCAGGTGTAGGTGGACAGCTGAGTCCTGACCTGAAGACCTTGTTTGAGTCGTAGAGAAGATAAACTCAGGATGAGTTGGGGGAAGGACATCCAGGCTATTTTGTGTAGACACTTTGTTTGTAAGCGTCCAAAGTTCAAATAGTGAAATATGTTTGAGGAGACAAAGAAACAGCTGATGGCTCTGAGGTGAAGAACATGTGCCTCTCTAGGATTATCATCTCTAACATGATCAGTCAGAGAGTCTGAGGTTTCTTAATGTTTCTGTCTGCTTTGTTTTCTGTGTGGCTGATAATGGCCTGTCAGTCACTCACTGTGGACTGGTGGACGTTTTACAGTCTTCAGTCTCTGGCTCTGGGTTCCTTCTCCAGCTGATTGATCAGGGAGGCAAAGCTTTATGAAACAGCTGCAGACTGAGCTGATGGTCAGTGGGATCAGCAGGACTAGTAAACCTTTACCACTACAGAGACTCATCTGATTCACTCTTCACATCCACATATCACTCCAGGGACATTTACCTTGTCTTTGTCTCTGTGTGGACAGACATGATGAGAGCTAATTGTTGATGATTGGTCCACAGAGTCCACCAGCAGAGCTCAGAGGTTCTCAGTGGTCAGTCTGCCCAGCAGCATCAGACACAGCTGGACTCCATCTTTCTGGTCTGTAGATGTACAACAACTACTTTCCATCATCTCCATGCTGCACTTTGTAGACCAGTGGATTGTCAGTGTGTCCAACATGGATCTGATGTTTGTCTCCATGATTTCAGTCTGCTTGTGTCATTCATATGGTATTCTGTTCCAGCTGCTGGAGGACAACATCATGACTTTTGTGAAGAACCAGCTGAAGAAGATCCAGAAGGTTCTGAGTCCAGTTTACCCAGAATGCTCAGAGAGTCAGAGGGAGAATGAGGAGGTGTTGGAGGGTGAGGATGAAGAGCAGAGGAGGAGCAGCAGAGATTTATTTGTGAAGATCACAATGAACTTCCTGAGGAGAATGAAGCAGGAGGAGCTGGCTGACTGTCTGCAGAGAAGTAAGAGGATTTCTCTAAACATTGAAGCTGCTGGAGAAATATGAACCAAGATATATTCACACACTCATTCTTTAGAGCAATGACATGTTGGAATATTTACTGGAGAGTTTATTCATTCATCTTATTTCTTGTTTCTTCATTCAGGACTTTGTGGACGTAAAGTTAAATGTGCTCTGAAGGAGAAGTTCCAGTGTGTGTTTGAGGGGATTGCTAAAGCAGGAAACTCAAGCCTTCTGAATGAGATCTACACAGAGCTCTACATCACAGAGGGAGGGACTGCAGAGGTCAATGATGAACATGAGGTCAGACAGATTGAAGCAGCATCCAGGAAAGCACACAGACCAGAAACAAGCATCAGACAAGAAGACCTCTTTAAAGCCTCACCTGGAAGACATGGACCAATCAGAAGAGTGATGACAAAGGGAGTGGCTGGCATTGGGAAAACAGTCTTAACACAGAAGTTCACTCTGGACTGGGCTGAAGACAAAGCCAACCAGGACATCCTCTTCATATTTCCACTGACTTTCAGAGAGCTGAATGTGATGAAAGAGAGACAGTTCAGCTTGGTGGAACTTGTTCATCACTTCTTTCCTGAAACCAAAGAAGCAGGAATCTGCAGCTTTGAAGAGTTCCAGGTTGTGTTCATCTTTGATGGTCTGGATGAGTGTCGACTTCCTCTGGACTTCCACAAGACTGAGATCCTGACTGATGTTACAGAGTCCACCTCAGTGGATGTGCTGCTGACAAACCTCATCAGGGGGAAACTGCTTCCCTCTGCTCGCCTCTGGATAACCACACGACCTGCAGCAGCCAATCAGATCCCTCCTGAGTGTGTTGACATGGTGACAGAGGTCAGAGGGTTCACTGACCCCCAGAAGGAGGAGTACTTCAGGAAGAGATTCAGAGATGAGGAGCAGGCCAGCAGGATCATCTCCCACATCAAGACATCACGAAGCCTCCACATCATGTGTCACATCCCAGTCTTCTGCTGGATCACTGCTACAGTTCTGGAGGATGTGTTGGAAACCAGAGAGGGAGGAGAGCTGCCCAAGACCCTGACTGAGATGTACATCCACTTCCTGGTGGTTCAGACCAAAGTCAAGAAGGTCAAGTATGATGGAGGAGCTGAGACAGATCCACACTGGAGTCCAGAGAGCAGGAAGATGATTGAGTCTCTGGGAAAACTGGCTTTTGATCAGCTGCTGAAAGGAAACCTGATCTTCTATGAATCAGACCTGACAGAGTGTGGCATCCATATCAGAGCAGCCTCAGTGTACTCAGGAGTGTTGACACAGATCTTTAAAGAGGAGAGAGGACTGTACCAGGACAAGGTGTTCTGCTTCTTCCATCTGAGCGTTCAGGAGTTTCTGGCTGCAGTCTACATGATCCACTGTTACACCAACAGGAAGACAGAGGTGCTGGAGGACTTCCTGGGAAGAAACTACAATAACTCACCTCTGGATGAATTTCTGAACAGAGTCATGATTAAATCACTGGAGAGTAAAAATGGTCACCTGGACCTGTTAGTTCGCTTCCTTCATGGCCTCTCTCTGGAGTCCAACCAGAGACTCTTAGGAGGTCTACTGGGTCAGACAGAGGACAGTCCAGAAATCATCCAGACAACCATCAACAACCTGAAGAAGATGAACACTCATATAATCTCTCCTGACAGAAGCATTAACATCTTCCACTGTCTGATGGAGATGAACGACCTCTCAGTTCATCAGGAGATCCAAGAGTTCCTGAAGTCAGAGAACAGATCAGAGAAGAGACTCTCTGAGATCCACTGCTCAGCTCTGGCCTACATGCTGCAGATGTCAGAGGAGGTTCTGGAGGAGTTGGACCTGAATCAGTACAACACATCATGGGAGGGACGACGGAGACTGATCCCAGCTGTGAGGAACTGCAGAAAGGCTGAGTGAGTCCTGATGTGATCATTAACAGAATCAATCAGTGGAGATTAGTAGTTTAGTTCTTCAGACGTTCTCATTCTTCTTCAAACAGTGTTCCACTTGTTGACTGCAAACATCACAGTCAGTGATGTTTGCAGTCTTTAGTCCCAGATGTTCTCCGGCTGATTAAAGCTGTTCTTCTAGTTATTGACTCTTTTCTTTCTATTTCTCTGTCTTGTTATTCTCTCCATCAGTAAGTTAGTTTAGCTGAAGCATATAAACCCGGAGAAGATCTTTGTGATGACTTGATGGTGAAAAGAATTCAACCTGATTGTTTGTTCATTGTGTTTGTGCTGAACAACTAAAGCTGAGCCAGTCCTGTGTCCTCCACATGAAAATATTTCACCATGTTCATACTGAATGATGTCCAGGTCTGAGGTTGTCAAGAGATGGCTTTCATTTGTGTTGGACTAAAGACTAAATGTTCCACTTGTGGACTGAAGCTGACGGCAGCAGGTCCACAGCAGAGATCATCTTTCCAACTGGAACTGTTCACTGAGCTGAACTCAGTCAAAAGATCCAGAGTCCATTAAACAGTGAAGACAGTCCAGATGTTTGTCTCATCCAGATGTCCTCATGATGGGATCAGATTAGGGTTGCCAACCGTCCCTTGAAAGACAGAATCGTCCCGTATTTAAACACAAAAGTAGGCGTCCCGTATTGAGCTGAAACAGGACGCACTTTGTCCCGTATTACAGAGAGAATCCAAAATAGTGTAAAATGTCAATGGAATGAATTGAGCTGAAACAGGACGCTTTATATGAACATTTACGGTAAACTTATTCCCAGGCCGTCTCCTGCTCTGTGACCAATGAGCTGACAGCAGGAATCCCTCTCATCTCATTGGTTGAGGTACTGTTGCTTGAGAAGAAGATACCAGAAGACAACAAAGCAACAACTTTTCCTCACACTTTCTGTTTGCACTTTTCTTATTGCACTATTACAAGAGGAATGTTCTGCTTTCTATTGTTTTCTATTCATTTCTACAGTTTTAAGTTCAGCAGGACAGGTTTCTGTTTTATTCTGTTCATCTGCACATTCAACTAAACAAAGGTCTGAGAGAGATGATGAGAATGATTGTTTCCTGTCAAACACAGTCAGAGAAGATGAGCTGAACCACTGATGTGGAGACAAAATGTCCAACAGGATGTGTCCAACTGTCCACTCATCAAACCCATCATGTTCATAGAAATGTCTTCTTCCATTAGAACAGATTTTATTTATTTGTCTCATGACAGACTTCATTACTGTGGACTCTCAGAGAGTCACTGTGAAGTCGTGGCCTCAGCTCTGAAGTCCAACCCCTCCCATCTGAAACATCTGAACCTGACTGGAAACTATCTGGAGGATTCAGGAGTGAAGCATCTGTCTGCTGGACTGGAGAGTCCAAACTGTAAACTGGAGACTCTGATGTGAGTTTTCATTTATTTTCTTCTCAGGCTTCTGAAGAATGGAGATCCAGTTTAGATGAGTTCTCTTGTCAGGACTGTCGGATAGAAAAGGAGCTCAAAGAGTTTAAATGAAGGAGCATCATGTTCCTGATCCTGTAATGAGGTCAGCAGCATCTCATTAATCTGTGTTGACATGAATAGTCGTCTGAATGTTGTGGTGACGTTTGGATGATGTCTGTAGAAGGCTGACATGATAAAGATCCACAATAACACAAGGACAAAGTCACTCTAGTCATTTTAGAGAACAGCTCATTGATCAGGACACATTTCAGACCTCAACACATCTGATTGATCATCAATCATTTCATCTTTTATTCTTTATTCAGATTGATTTACTTTTTAATTTCAAATTATTTTAAACATTTAAACATCTTTGGTCCAATAAGTCTTTGGTACAGGCTAAAAGCGGTTAGTGTGTAACCACAGACAGTACCAGGACCCCTGACTAGTTGGTCTGAAGTGAGTTTATAAATCAAATATAAATGTAAATAATACAAACTAATACTTTGTTATAAACTCTGTGATAATGTTTTGGATAGATGGCGGTATCTAATGCTGCTGATTCCATTCATGGGTAAATGTAACAACAACTGATATCAATATGAATCCTTTTGTTCCAAAGAACCATATATATTGTATAATCACCTTATTATCATTCCTATGTATATAATATATATTCTTCCATCTCTAGTGTTCGTACATTTGTTCATATATTAATTCTGTAAATATTTTGCTGATACTATTTTTATTTATTTTACTCTGAAGAGGAACAAAAATGGACACAACAGAAGAGAAAGTTTGGTCAGAGCCAAAACCCTAGACAAAGGGATGTACTTAACATGTTCTTACAGACCTACATAGTAGCTCTACATTAACTGTGACATAACATAATTAGCGTTAGCATTGATAGTCGTTACATTTATATACCTGATCTGTCCATATCTGCTGATCCGTATGCGTAGGCTTAGACACTCGTAAGCCAGGAAGTCTTTAGAAAACGAAAAGAATGAGCTTTGTGAAGTTGAACCATCTGATTTATGAATTTGCAAAACAATCACACACATTCAGATAGCTAGGTACGCATTTGTGAATGTCATGTTTCATGTGTGGATCATGGAACATGCATTTGTGACCATTTTGAGACTAATTTCACTCCATATTCATTCCTGGTCAACACACACATTGATGAGGACACATTTAAAACCTCAATACATCTGATTGATCATCAATCATTTCATATTTTATTCTTTATTCAGATTGAGGAGCTGCAGTTTGTCAGAGATCAGCTGTGATTCTCTGGGACCAGCTCTGAAGTCCAACCCCTCCCATCTGAAACATCTGGACCTGAGTCACAACAACCTGAAGGATTCAGGAGTGAAGCAGCTGTGTGGTTTTCTGGAGAGTCCAGACTGTAGACTGGAGACTCTGGAGTGAGTTCACTGTCTGTTATTGTTGTAGATCTGATATTAAGGCTGGGTGACAGTGTCAGGTAGAGTTACTGTGAAAAGTAATTAGTTAGGTTACTACGTTACCATCAATTAAAAGTAATCTGTTACGTTACAGCGTTACCTATGAATAAAAGTAACGCGTCAGAGTACTCATGCGTTACCAAACATTAAAAGCCGTTTGCAGAGCCTCTCACATGCTGCAACTCAGCGACACAGACACACAGCCTCCTTTAAATGCACAGAGAAGTTCTGACAATGAAGAACGTCAGTCATCCAACCAAATGAACTCTGCAGGATAACAATACCAGGACAGACAGTCAGCAATATGCCACATAGCGTTTTATTCATCAATTATTTTTTGATCAGTTAGAACATATGATCAAAATTCAGGAGTTTCATTTTGTTTGGTACTCATATACACCTACCCAGCCCAGGTAGCCTATATATGAGCACCTAACTAGATTAGGAAACTCCTGAATTTGTTTTAACCTGAATGCAGTTATGAAAGTGCATTTAACTGAGCTTAAGTGAACACAATCTGAGGTAAACAGGTAGCAGATTCAGATCCATTTAGAAATGAACGACCAGTCAAAGATCTAACAGAAATTTTAATCACCAAATGAATTTAATGTATTTGATGTAAAACTTTATTGTTCCTCAAACTGAAGACAAATACAAACTCATTTAAATAACTGCATAATGTTGAGCTTCATTCCTGGTCAACACACACATTGATGAGGACACATTTAAAACCTCAACACATCTGATTGATCATCAATCATTTCATCTTTTATTCTTTATTCAGATTGTGGTGGTGCAGTTTGTCAGAGATCAGCTGTGATTCTCTGGGACCAGCTCTGAAGTCCAACCCCTCCCATCTGAAACATCTGAACCTGGATAACAACAACCTGAAGGATTCATCAGTGAAGCAGCTGTGTGGTTTTCTGGAGAGTCCAGACTGTAGACTGGAGACTCTGAGGTGAGTTCACTGTCTGTTCCCAGTGGCGGCTGGTCAATAGAGGGCGCTAGGGCGCCGCCCGTCCTGTGAAATATCGACTGTTTTGTATATCTACCAAGATCAACCATGAATCAATCAAACCTAACAAATACGAAATAATACACAAAAATACATCGCGTTTTTGGTGTAGTGGTACCCGCCACACTGCCAGCAACCATTAAATGCGTCTGACTTTAGGCTAAGCTTGTGATTTGCCATTCGATATAAAGCCCTCCTCCAGGTCAAGGGCGCCGGTAATGCTGGAGTCTATGAGAGCTAGCAAACTTTTTTACTGTTTACGAGCAGAAACAGCTTTTCATTGGCGCATGAAAATTCGATTCTAGTTCTCAGCTCTCTGCGCCCAGACCAATGGCATTGTTTTCTATTTTTTTACTCTTAACATGATTGGACAATTCATCAATCAATCATGTCCATCAGGAAGCATTCGCGCCACAGCTGTAACTCGTTCTAAGAGACAAGATGGCTGACGTTAATAGCGGAGACTTTACACACTCTCACTCTCTCTCAAACACACACACACAAACAGAGAGAGAATGTTAACTTGTGTATAATTCCTATTTTTATTGATGTATTAGCACTTTTAAACTTGCTGGATTTTACAACGCAAATAAATTAAGTTAAAACTTAGTTCCATGGCCCCATTTGTCTTTGTAAGGAAATGTTTTATTTTGTCTTTATTATTTTGTCAGAATTCACCAGAAAGCTTAGTTTGTATGAAAATCACAAAAAATATTTACAGGGTGAGGATGCCCCCAGACCCCCCTACAGGGGTTTGATTTACAAACTTTGCGCCCCCCTTAACATAAAATTCACCAGCCGCCACTGTCTGTCACTGTTGTAGATCTGATATTAGGGCTGGGTGACAGTGTCAGGTAGAGTTACTGTGAAAAGTAATTAGTTAGGTTACTACGTTACCATCAATTAAAAGTACCGTATTTTCTGGACTATAGAGTGCACCTGTATATAAGCCGCATCCGCTCTATTTTAAAAAAAAAATGTAAAAAAAAAAGATATGCAAGCTGCACCAGGCTATAAGCCGCAGATATCTATGTTGAAAAAATTGATATTTACTGCATGTACAGAACGATTTTGTACTGTAAATGTACAGTGGTATGAAAAAGTTTGGGCACCCCTTAGGAAAATCATTGCATCAGTTTGTCACTTGCTGAGCTTTTGAAGCAGCAACTTTATTTTAACAAATGTTATACCTTATGGAAACAGAAACATCTCAGTAGTGAAATCAGTTTCATTGGTCCAACAGAATTTTTTTTATGAATATTTAAACAAAAATAGGCATGTGCATAAATTTGGGTACCCCAAAGAAATAATTCCATTAATATTTAATAGACCCTCCTTTTGCTCCAAGAACAGCCTGTAGACGCCCCCTATAGCCACTGACAAGTCCCTGAAGTCTGGCAGGTGGTACTTTGGCCCATTCCTCCAAACAAAACGCCTCCAGTTCAGTCAGGTTTCTTGGCTTCTGTGCGTAAACAGCCTGCTTCAAATCAATCCATACATTTTCAATGATGTTAAGGTCTGGGGACTGGGATGGCCATTCCAGAAGATTGTACTTGTGCTTCTGCATGAATTCCTTGGTGGATTTTGAACAGTGCTTGGGATCATTGTCCTGCTGAAAAATCCAACCCCGGCGTAGCTTCAACTTTGTGACAGATTCTTGAACATTCTTGTCAAGAATCTGCTGATACTGAGAGGAATTCATGTGGCCCTCAACTTTAACAAGGTTTCCAGTCCCTGTGCTAGCCACACAGCCCCATAACATGATGGACCCTCCACCATATTTCACAGTAGGCAATAAGTTCTTCTCATGGGATTCAGTGTGTTTTTTTCGCAATGCATACCTCCTCTGATTCTGACCAAATAACTCCATCTTAGTCTCATCTGACCACAGTATTTTTTATCCAAAATGCTTCTGGCTTGTCCAGATGTGCTCTTGCATACCTCATGCAACTCGTCTTGTGACGAACATTCAGGAAAGGCTTTTTGTGCATCAGCCTTCCAAAGAGCTTTTCCTGGTGCAAAGTGCGCTGGATTGTGGAACGATGAACAACTACACCATCAGTAGCCAGATGTTCTTGTAGTTCTCTGGAGGTGGTCTGTGGCTTGTCTGTGACCATTCTAACCATCCTTCATCTGTGTCTTTCCAGTATTTTTTTTGGCCTATCACATCTTTCCTTCACAATGACTGTTCTTCTGGCCTTCCATTTCTGCACCACATTTCTGACTGTGGAAATAGACATCCCAAACCTTCTTGATAATTTCTTGTACCCTTCTCCTAATTCATGATAATGAAGTATCTTTTTTGGTCAGTGGAGCGTTGTTTCGATGCCCCCATGTTGCCAGGAGCCTAGGACAAGCACAGCCAGCAATTGCCTCTGTTAAATAGCCTTTTTCATGATTGATTTTACCTGTCTTTGTAATTGAAGGTCTCACAAGCTAATCAAAGCAGTTTTGGGCTGCAACATGTCAGCTACAAATCCCTACAGGTCTTGAAATCAATGTGATTAAAAGGGTGCCCAAACTTTTGCACATACCATTTTTTACATTTTAATTTATTATAATCAAACTTTGTAATGATACTCTAAGAATTTTTGAATTTTATGAAATCTTAGAGGGGTGCCCAAACTTTTTCATACCACTGTACATGTATGTACCTGAACAGATTCTTTCTGAACAGTGCCTTTTAACACGGCAGCAACTTTGCTGATTAAAACGGAACAGATAACCAGTATTTATTTACCCTCATTTCTCCTGCGTTTGAAACCACAAGTCAATTTAATCAGCTTGGCTGAAACCCATGAAGTCGTCTTCTTCAGTGTCGGAGTTGAACAGACTCAGAAGCGCTTCGTCACATCTGTCTCCATCAGTCCATTCTTTGGCATGTGAAAAGCATCCTTTTCTGATGTATGTCAGTGGATTCTAATAGCGTGGCGCACCTTCAGAACCAACTTCACCGGAGGATGACAGTGACACGGAGAGCGAGACTGATGGAGACAGATGTGACGAAGCGCTTCTGAATCTGTTCAACTCCGACACTGAAGAAGACGACTTCATGGGTTTCCATGATGAAGGAGCGAGGATTTGAAAATAAGTACCAGTTAGTAATTTGTCGTACGTGTTTTATCTGCTCTATCTGCTATTCTTCTTTGCATTGATTTTTCGTCTATCTTATTTTTGATTCTACGTCCGGTTAGAGTGACCCTAGCGCCCCCTAGTGGTGGAAGAAAAATCCACAGAATAGCCGCACCTTTGTATGAACCGCATGGTTCAAAACCTAGGAAAAAAGTAGCGTCTTATAGTCCAGAAAATACGGTAATCTGTGAATAAAAGTAACGCGTCAGAGTACTCATGCGTTACCAAACATTAAAAGCCGTTTGCAAAGCCTCTCACATGCTGCAACTCAGCGACACAGCCACACAGCCTCCTTTAAATGCACAGAGAAGTCCTGACAATGAAGAACGTCAGTCATCCAACCAAATGAACTCTGCAGGATAACAATACCAGGACAGACAGTCAGCAATACGCCACATAGCGTTTTATTCATCAATTATTTTTTGATCAGTTAGAACATATGATCAAAATTCAGGAGTTTCATTTTGTTTGGTACTCATATACACCTACCCAGCCCAGGTAGCCTATATATGAGCACCTAACTAGATTAGGAAACTCCTGAATTTGTTTTAACCTGAATGCAGTTATGAAAGTGCATTTAATTGAGCTTAAGTAAACACAATCTGAGGTAAACAGGTAGCAGATTCAGATCCATTTAGAAATGAACGACCAGTCAATGATCTAACAGAAATTTGAATCACCAAGTGAATTTAATGTATTTGGTGTAAAACTTTATTGTTCCTCAAAATTAAGACAAATACAAACTCATTTAAATAACTGTATAATGTTGAGCTTCATTCCTGGTCAACACACACATTGATGAGGACACATTTAAAACCTCAACACATCTGATTGATCATCAATCATTTCATCTTTTATTCTTTATTCAGATTGATGAGCTGCAGTTTGTCAGAGATCAGCTGTGATTCTCTGGGACCAGCTCTGAAGTCCAACCCCTCCCATCTGAAACATCTGTACCTGGGTGGAAATAACCTGATGGATTCAGGAGTGAAGCAGCTGTGTGGTTTTCTGGAGAGTCCAGACTGTAGACTGGAGGAACTGATGTAAGTTCACTGTCTGTTACTGTTGTAGATCTGATATTAGGGCTGGGTGACATGGACCAAAAGTCATATCCTGATATATTTAGGCTGAATATCGCTGTACGATATATAAGAATAACAAAAACCTTTATTAATCCCACAATAGGGAAATTACAGTTTACAACAGTTTACAGAAAAGGCAGAATAAAAAATAAGAGCAAAAAGAGTAGCTATAAAAGATAAACTAGAAAATTCTTGCAGAAAGTTTGACTGTGCCGATGATGCTGCCGTCCAGTTTCAAGTGTGCGTGGTAAATCATTTTTGAAGGAAAAACATCATACTACAGTTAGGCCCAAAAATATTTGGACAGTGACACAAGTTTTGTTATTTTAGCTGTTTACGAAAACATATGCAGAGTACAATTATATAATCAATATGGGCACATTACAGCTGAGAGTGCAGACTCTCAGCTGTAATGTGAGAGTATTCACATCCAAATTGGAGCAAGGGTTTAGGAATTACAGCTCTTTAATACGTAGCCTCCTCTTTTTCAAGGGACCAAAAGTAATTGGACAATTGACTCAGAAGGCTGCAAAAATAAAATAACAAGGCTGCATGGGCTCTTCCCTCATTAATCAAGCAGTTAAAAGGTCTGGAGTTGATTCCAGGTGTGGTGTTTGCATTTGGAAGCTGTTGCTGTGAAGACACAACATTCGGTTAAAGGAGCTCTCAGTGGAGGTGAAACAGAGCATCCTGAGGCTGAAAAAAAAGAAGAAATCCACCAGAGTGAGCAGAAATGTTAGGAGAGGCCAAATCAACAGTTTGGTACATTCTGAGGAAAAAAATAGTGCACTGGTGAGCTTGGGAACTCAAAAAGGCCTGGACATCCAAGGAAGACAACAGTGGTGGATGATTGCAGAATCCTTTCCATGGTGAAGAAAAACCCCTTCACAACATCCACTCAAGTGAAGAACACTGTCCAGGAACTAGGTGTATCAGTATCTAAGTCTACCATAAAGAGAAGACTTCACGAGAGTAAATCCTAAGGATTCACCACAAGGTGCAAACCATTCATCAGCCTAAAACATAGAAAGGCCAGAATTGACTTTGCCAAAAAACACCTGAAAAAGCCAGTCCAGTTCTTTGGACAGATAAGACTAAGATCGACCTGTACCAGAATGATGGGAAGAAGAAAGTTTGGAGAAGAATTGGAACAGCTCATGATAAAGCACATCACATCCTCTGTAAAACATGGTGGAGGCAGTGTGATGGCATGGGCATACATGGCTTCCAATGACACTGGGTCACTTGTGTTTATTGATGATGTGACAAAAGACAGAAGCAGCTGGATGAATTCTGAAGTGTATAGGGTTATACTTTCTGCTCAGATTCAGCCAAATGCAGCCAAATTGATTGGATGGTGCTTCACAGTACAGATGAACAATGATGTAAAAGAAATACAGGAATTTTGTAAAGCAAAGAAGTGGAATATTCTGCAAAGGCTAAGTCAGTCACAAGATCTCAACCCATTCGAGTATGCATTTCATTTGCTCAAGACAAAACTTAAGACAGAAAGACCCACAAACCAGCAACAGCTGAAGACAGCTGCAGTAAAGGTCTGGCAAAGCATCACAGAGGTGGAAACCCAGCATTTGGTGATGCCCATGCGTTCCAGACTTCAGACAGTCATTGCCTGCAAACGATTCTCAACAAAATATTGAAAAGTAACATTTTACTTAGGGTTATGTTTATTTATCCAATTACTTTTGAGCCCCTGAAATGAGGAGCATTTGTATAAAAATAGCTACAATTCCTACATGTTTAATCATATATTTTTGTTCAACCCCTTGAATTAAACCTTAAAGTCTGCACTTTAATTCCGTTGTAGTTGTTTCATTTCAAACCCGATGTGATGGCATGCAGAGCCCAAATCATGAAGATTGTGTCACTGTCCAAATATTTCTGGGCCTAACTGTATATCACACTACTCAACCCGGCAACAAAGTGACTGGATGGGTGTGAGTTTGATGTCATGCATGTTGGAGGGTACAACAAACCAAAGGAGCAGGATGACGAGGATGCAGTAGGCCTGGAGAGACACTGAGAAGGACTGTCCTTTATGTCCTTCTACAAACAGAGCCCACAAGGGTAGGTACATGCAGCAGACCCCTCCCAGCTCCACCTGAAAGCCAGCATCAAATAAAGAAGAGAGTGGGTGTGATCGTCACACCCCCACCTTTAAGAGGGCTGTCCTCACTAGGATCCCCAGACTTCAAACAGCAGCGTGCATCTAATAGATAGCTTCACAATACCCACAAAATACATTCAGTTGAACAAGTAAAATCAAATGGCTTCTACTGAAAGAAGGAGCAAATCATAATAACTGATCATTAATCAGAATCATTTTAATAATAAAAGTCATTACTGCTATCTGAGCAATAGTTGAAGAGTTTATGGCACAGTCTTACATTAGAAAAACATCAATATTAAAGTTAACACGTCCAGGCTGTAACAAGGAATCAGCGATGAAGTGAAGACCTTCAAATTGTCCTGTTAGTCCAGCTCTTCGTCTCATGTTGGACGTCACTGCAGTCTGTCTGGATCAGCTGGAGGAAAACTATACACAGACAAATAGACGTGTCAGATAATGTTATGTAACAGACTTAATATAACTCTTATGAGTGTTCAACAGCTCATCTTTTATTCAATTAAAACCATCTTATTATATTAAATGACTCCAATTATATATATACTTTCAGTGATGTTGTTACAAGCCATAAACATGGGGGGTTCTGCCTCCCTGCTGTAGTGATGTAATGGTCTGAGAGTCCCTAATGTTTTGTCAGTCTGTGTCTGTAATGCTATAGTGGGAGGAGAGGTGGGGCTGTTGGAGTGGGGGGATTTAATAAAATAAAATATATAGTAATAAAATAAGGCTGCATTGCATGTTGATCATGTAGGCACCACCACCACCTATGTTAATGACATTTGAATGAAAATGAAATGATATTGAATTACATTATTATCATTTAAAAAAATGAAAGTGACGGTAAAAATACATTATGAGGGGATTTTTATGAGCCTGTCAGTCAAAATGAGAGACAACTAAAAAGTCTAGCTCAACCTCTGCATATAACGTAATTTTGTTGCTCATCTGATACTTTGAATCTGAACCATCTCCAAATTACTGAGCCACTGCTCTTTCTTTTACTAACCAGTTTCTCCTCCACACACTCTGCAGACGTTGTTGCTCCTCCTCTGTGCATGAAAGAGGAGGGATGGGGGGAGCAGTGCAGAGAGCTCCGGGTCAGCAGCTTGATGGAGCAAGGATCACAGCGCTAATTTGAACTATATCCATATACCAGATATACACTCACCGGCAACTTTATTAGGTACACCTGTCCAACTGCTCGTTAACACTTAATTTCTAATCAGCCAATCACATGGCGGCAAATCAGTGCATTTAGGCATGTAGACATGGTCAAGACAATCTCCTGCAGTTCAAACCGAGCATCAGTATGGGGAAGAAAGGTGATTTGAGTGACTTTGAACGTGGCATGGTTGTTGGTGCCAGAAGGGCTGGTCTGAGTATTTCAGAAACTGCTGATCTACTGGGATTTTCACGCACAACCATCTCTAGGGTTTGCAGAGAATGGTCCGAAAAAGAAAAAATATCAGGTGAGTGGCAGTTTTGTGGGCGGAAATGCCTTGTTGATGCCAGAGGTCAGAGGAGAATGGCCAGACTGGTTCGAGCTGATAGAAAGGCAACAGTGACTCAAATAACCACCCGCTACAACCAAGGTAGGCAGAAGAGCATCTCTGAATGCACAGTACGTCGAACTTTGAGGCAGATGGGCTACAGCAGCAGAAGACCACACCGGGTGCCACTCCTTTCAGCTAAGAACAGGAAACTGAGGCTACAATTTGCACAAGCTCATCGAAATTGGACAATAGAAGATTGGAAAAACGTTGCCTGGTCTGATGAGTCTCGATTTCTGCTGCGACATTCGGATGGTAGGGTCAGAATTTGGCGTCAACAACATGAAAGCATGGATCCATCCTGCCTTGTATCAACGGTTCAGGCTGGTGGTGGTGGTGTAATGGTGTGGGGAATATTTTCTTGGGGCCCCTTGGTACCAATTGAGCATCGTTGCAACGCCACAGCCTACCTGAGTATTGTTGCTGACCATGTCCATCCCTTTATGACCACAATGTACCCAACTTCTGATGGCTACTTTCAGCAGGATAATGCGCCATGTCATAAAGCTGGAATCATCTCAGACTGGTTTCTTGAACATGACAATGAGTTCACTGTACTCAAATGGCCTCCACAGTCACCAGATCTCAATCCAATAGAGCATCTTTGGGATGTGGTGGAACGGGAGATTCGCATCATAGATGTGCAGTCGACAAATCTGCGCCAACTGTGTGAGGCCATCATGTCAATATGGACCAAACTCTCTGAGGAATGCTTCCAGCACCTTGTTGAATCTATGCCACAAAGAATTGAGGCAGTTCTGAAGGCAAAAGGGGGTCCAACCCGTTACTAGCATGGTGTACCTAATAAAGTGGCTGGTGAGTGTAGTTTAAATACCGTATCACATTAAAACATAGATCCATATATTTATTAATGTGATATATCACCCAGCCCTATCTGATATGTTTAATCACCAACTGAATTTAATGTATTTGATGTAAAACTTTATTGTTCCTCAAAATGAAGACAAATACAAACTCATTTAAATAACTGTATAATGTTGAGCTTCATTCCTGGTGTTGGGCCTACAGGACCTGAGTGAGGCCTGTTGTACCTCATAAAGCCTGGCAGCCACGCCAGAGGGGCCAGAGGAGAACAAGTCCTTAAGAGACTCCATTTCCCATCATACCTAGCGGTTTTACAACCAGGTGCAATATCCGGAGTCAAACCACTGACTCTGATTGGCTGAAGTGCCCTCAGGACTCCCGCAGGGTTTAATGACGTCAAATTGGATATATATACCACCGCAGACTCTGGACACATTGCTTCCCGTCGTAACTTTGTTACCTTGGAGGTACTTTTCGTAACGTTACGCCTAACCATGCTATCTTCCCCTCGCTGGACGAGACTAAGATCCTGGTTTTTACCTACGCTCATCCTGAGCTGTTTTATTCCGGATTTCCGAGGACGCCGCCACTGCGATCCCTCGCTGCCTGCAGAAGGAAGAACTAAATTCTTCATCAAGTCGACTCCGCTGAGTTCCCCCGCGCCGCCGCCGAGGATCAGCTGCCGTTCGTCCGCCGTCGACACGCACAACGGACCCGTCGTTTTTCTTCAAGCCGCACGGAGCGGAATTATAACGACGCCAAGGACACACGCTATCCACTCCCCGATCACCTACAAGTAAGAGGTTAACGTCTGGGCAGAGTTAGGATATTTTATTTTGTTTAGAGGTATTTTGTGTGATCCTTTTATTTGTTGTGTGATTACGGATCGCAAATCCGTAATCAGCACCGTGTTAGGCCTCGTCCACACGTACGAAAACTGATCTTTTCTTATCCGTTTTCGCTGGCAGCGTTTCAAGAATATTCGCGTACACACGGCGCGAGGTGAAAACGACTGAAAACGCCTGAAAACGCTACTTCATATGCCTGGCCTATAGGTGGCGCTGTGTCCGTTTCAGAAATCCGCCAAAAACGGAAACGGAAGTGGCAGAGCATGCACATAAAGCTTGAGCGCTGTTTACAAATCGACTTTAGAAAACCAAACTCAAGGAGACGACAACGATGGCAGTGGTTACGAAGAAAGCAGATACTTTTGTGTGGACTGACGCCGAGGTCGAACTACTCCTGCGAGTCAGCCAGCAGGAACAAGATCATGTAGTCCGCCATTGTTGTTGATGTTGTTATGAGACGTCTCGTGGGAGGTGGAAAGCTGCTCGAGAGTAGTGGCCATGACATCATCGTTTTCAAAAAGATCCGTATTCGGCTGTCCACAAGGAGCCACGAGATGTGCGTTTACGGATTTATCCACCCTGGGACCCGTTTTCGAAAAAGTGCGTTTTAGGGCTATGCGTTTACGGGATTCGTCTGGACGATTGGCCAAAACGAATAAAAACATGTGCGTTTACGCGTTTTCGTGTTTTCGTGTGGACGGGCCCTTAGTTGTAGTCGCGCTCTGCGCGCTTTGTGTGAGCCACCGCGCTCCTTTGTTCTCGTGTGCGAAACGGGTGATCGCTTCGTATCTGTCCGTGGCCCTCCATTTCGGACAGATAAAAGACGATCATCGTGATCCTCAAGAGACTAGTTTGGTAACCTTTGTCTTTCTCTCCTCCCTTGGAGCTTTTCCTCTGACCGCACCCGCCGCACACACACACACACACACACACACACACACACACACACACACATATCCACTACACACATAGACATATTCGGTGGTAACTCCTTAGGTCACGGTAGACTACCCAGCGGTAGGACCTCCGTCTTAGTGAATTTTAACCACGTGGGTTACCGGCTGATTGGCACGCCATCAGCCATACCACTTTGAATTGTCCGCCATTTTTCCGGGGCAAGAATTGTTAGTGACGTAAACCCACTCGTGGGCGGAGTCAGCCATCTTGCCTACCCTCTCTCTCTTCCTCCTTCCCTCCCTCACATCACCACGCTCATCCCCCTTTTTCCCGTCCTCATTTGCATACATACACCCACACACACACACACATACATACACGCACCAGCATCTCCGTATGCTGTTGGAGTGCTTTGTTTTTGAAGATTTAGAGTAGTTGTAGCATACAGTGAGCCGATTCAGTATTGTTAATCCTTAACATTATTGTAATAAACATCATTGTATTTAAAGGTTCAAGCTACTTGTGTTGGTTATTGTGTCAAGCTGGTTGAGAAGAGTCTGTGCTCGGATCCACAACTTCAACATTCAATTGAGACTGTGACGTATTTGGTTAACGTTCCCTGTTAACAGGATGGTGCCCCGCATTATTAATTTCGATTAATAAAATTATTCTTATAATTAATAATAATTATTAATAATTATTATTAATAATTATTAATTACTCAATTTGAACCAAATTCGCATTTCCAAAGCCCAACACTGGTCCACACACACATTGATGAGGACACATTTAAAACCTCAACACATCTGATTGATCATCAATCATTTCATCTTTTATTCTTTATTCAGATTGAATGGCTGCAGTTTGTCAGAGATCAGCTGTGATTCTCTGGTCTCAGCTCTGAAGTCCAACCCCTCCCATCTGAAAGAACTGGACCTGAGTTACAACAACCTGAAGGATTCAGGAGTGAAGCAGCTTCTTGATCTTGTGAAGAGTCCAGACTATAAACTGGAGACTCTGAGGTGAGTAGAGGGTTCCAGTCAGTCCATGCTGCTTTCATCAGTATTGTCCTAAACACAGTTAGTATCAAAGATCCAGTGTTTCCTGTAAACCTGCAGCTTCTCAGTGAAGCTGTGAGAGGAGAATGGAGACAGGCTTCAGGATTGGACAGAAAGACAGAGAGAGAGACAACAGTCAGCCAATCAGATGAGCCAGAAGCTTGTTGTGATCATGTGTTTGAGTTGATGTGAAGACGACTGTTGTTGTTGTGTTGATGTGTCCAGGAAATAAAGCTGGATTCCAGCTGACAGCCTTCCAAGATGTATAGAGACAGTGGTGGTCATTCATCAAATGTGATGAACAACTGATCACAGCTCTGAGATCAGTCTGACTGAAGCCTGCACATCACAGAAGCAGCATTACATTTAGTAACCATGAGCAGTCATCACATGTGTCATTAGTTTGATCAGATCTCTTCAATGACAGCCTCCATGTTTATTAGTCAGCTGATGTTTGTTTAAATGGAGCAGCAGTAAATCCATCACTAAAGTGTTGGTGCAGTAATGAAGCGTTCAGGACTCTCAGCAGTTTATTAGTGAAATCTGCAGAGGAAACAGACTTGATGCTAAAAGTCTCTGCAGGTCTGTGTGTGTTCACTCCAACACGTTAACATGAAGCTGAAAGGAAGCTGGCTGAGCTCCACAGCTGCTCCACTGCTGCTCTGAACAGGACTGAAGTCCCTGCTGCTCTTTCTACTGGATGTGATGATGAAGGGAGACTCTGGAAACACTCCTTCACCTCCTCTCTTCTTTCTCCTCCTCTCTACAGGTGGAAGTAACAGTAACCAGGACGTTGTGTGTTGTGAGAGGATGAGCTGTGTCCTGATGATCCAGAGGTTGAAGCAGACTCTGACTGGACCATGTTACTGGGAGGTGGAGAGGAGAGCTTCATCCACATGGTCTCCATTTAAGACCATCAACAGAGCTGCACTTCAACTCTTCACAGAGCTCCAACAAATCAAGTCCAGTCCCTCATGAATGATTCAGACATATGTCAACCTGCCAGCATCAACAGTCCTTCCTGTTGTTGTGTAGATGTTTGGTCCATGTCGTCTCTTGTCTCTGGTGAGTTTAGAGACTAAAAGATGATTTAAAAGCAGCTGAAGATAAAACATGAAGCTGTGGACTGTAAAACTCACAGTCAGATCAGAGTCTCCATCAGATCCATGCTGGAGTTGGAATGAGTCTTCTTCAAACCGTCCCTCCAGAGGACATTTCTTTTCTGTGTCTGAACTGCATCTGTTATTTCTTTATATCACTGTGATGTGTCTTTCCTCCACATGTCCTGTTCAAGGTTTCTTCCTGTTAAAGGGAGTTTCCTGGTAACCAGGTGGGTGGGACTGAGAGGAAAGAGACGGGGCGAGACAGAAAGTCAGTTCATGAAGCTTAATCACGGAAAGCATGAATGAAAGTGGCCATGTGGCATTGTTTACAAAACTTGACTGCAACGCACGTTTGCAGTCAGGCGACGTAAGCTCCGCTAGCTAGCGTAAAACACAAAAATGGACCGGTTTTTAATAAAAAAGAGACAGAAACGAGCTCATTAAAGTAAATCATTAAAGTAAATCTGGTCTAAAATGTATAATTCCATACCTTATCATATTCGTTTTATTTGATTATCCATGTGCATATTATATAAGTACCAAGAGTTATTCATAGTTGTCACTTTATTAAATAAATATTTTTTCACACTTAAGAAGTTGTTTGTGGTGTTGTTTACGGCAGAGAATGACTGGTACAAATTGTAGTAAAGGATTCATCCTTCAGATATGCAAATTACTTAATTGCGACTGATAAACTGATTTGAACCGTGTTCTTCCTAAGATAACAGGAGGTGGTGCCCTAACGAGACAATTTAAAAGTGTATGTTACCCCACACAAGTCATCTTCATGGCAAGGTAAGATCTTCATTGCCTTGTTGCAGTTCATCCCTTTGAAGTTGGTGTCACCATGGCAACATGTGTGTGAATGCAAGTCCACTTCATGACAAGGTAAGATCTTGAAGGACATTGGTTTGCCTTTGATGTCATATTGCCTTGCTGCAGTTCATCCCTTCGAAGTTTGTGTCACCATGGTAACATGTGACACAAACTTGCTTTGCTGCAGTTCATCCCTTTGAAGTTTGTGTCACCATGGTAACATGTGACACAAACTTGCTGTGCTGCAGTTCATCCCTTTGAAGTTTGTTTCACCATGGCAACAAGTGTGTGAAGGCAAGTCAACTTCATGACAAGGTAAGATCTTGAAGGACATTGGTTTGCCTTTGATGTCATATTACCTTGCTGCAGTTGATCCCTTTGAAGTTTGTGTCACCATGGCAACATGTGTGTGAAGGCAAGTCAACTTCATGACGAGGTAAGATCTTCATTGCCTTGCTGCAGTTCTTCCATTTGATGTTTTTGTCACCATGGCAACATGTGTGAAGGCAAGTCAACTTCATGACACGGTAAGATCTTTAAGGATATTGGTTTGCCTTTGATGACAAATGCTGGTTTAGTCTCTCTGCACTGACGCACACATACACTAAGGTTAAACTACAACACAGTACTTGTGCAGACAGAGGCCAATGCTTTCACTCTACCTTATCAACGGTGTGCAGGGCAGTGGTGTTGTTGTTCAGGTAGTTGGTGTAGACTCTGAGTTTTGAGCACAGCTTTACAAACACGTCTCCAATACACTGATCTGCGCTCCACTGCTGCACACACACACACACACACACAAGCGGTACATTTTCTCCAAACCACCCCGGTGGTGGTTTAGGTGGACTACCCCTTCCTGAGGTCCTAGAGCAATGGGGGTTGGATAAAAACACTGCAAAAAACTTGACAAAAATTTAGCTGTAGCTTTAGGGTGTTGATACGACCTACAGAACTCGATACACATGACCCTGACTGTGTTGTGGTTTAGGCGGACATTTCCAATTTTGACAAATATGTGAGTTATGAGGACATAACAAACTATGTTGGGACTTTAAAGGGACAATGATGTCAAATTTAAAAACCCTCCTCATTAACATATATTCACCTGACAGTATGATGCTTAATGGGAACAGACATTTTATTAACATAAAATTAGGTTGTGCTTTATACACTGTCTGTATGTGTGTAAAAATGTGCAAAACAATAAGTGCTTAATCCTGAGAAACAAAGAAAAGCAAAAGGTAGAGCTTTCTTACAATTGTTTTAGGTGTTTAAAGTGAACCTTGCATCTCTGCACTACCCAGATGGCTGTCAATAAAATATATTAAATTGCCTTGCTATAATAATAATAATAATAATAATAATAATAATCTCTCGTAGTCAGTGACACATCCAGAGAGTAGCCAGACAGGTGACACAACAACTGATGGCTTTAAACAACTTACAACTTTAAAACAGTGTGCCTTCTGAAACATTAAGGCATCAACGATTTACAGATTTTGCCTCTCAGGCTGCCTCTTTGCAGCTGTTCCTCGGTTTCTTACAAAGTCCCTTAAATACTGCACTGTTCTTTGTGCTAACACAGGGTCTTCCGCCAGTTTGCAGTGACTGCATTCATTTTTGGTGGCCAGTCTTCCTTTACTTATGTGATCTTTGAAATGCCGCATGACTGCAGCAATCTCAGCTTTAGACCACATCTTTTTAGACACTCTTTTGGGCTCAGTGTCTGGACCAGCACTTCTTCTGAAAGATATGCAAAGCCGAAACATTTTGTCACACAAAGAAAACATGCTGGACAGCTGGAGCAATCAAAACCAAATTTCTGTTGTTACCTCTAGGCTCAAAGTCGGCAACAAAGAGGGAGGCCACACACAGAAGTAACCGTCAAATTAGTTTATTTAATTCAACTCAGAAAATGAGTAGAATGTCAGAGAACACAACAAACGGCAGACCCCTCCCAGCTTCACCTGAAAACCAGCATCAAATTATGAAGAGAGTGGGAGGGATCGTCACACATTTTGAACACATTTTGCAGGCTGGTAAGTGACTTTAAAGTAGATAACAATGAACAAATGAGGTGAATAGATGAGGTGTCTGCTGACATGTTGAATGTCTGTATGATTGTAGCAGTCAAAAAGAAAGCCCATGGAACAGGCACAGGGAGCGGCCCACCCAGCCAGGATATGACCCCAGCAGAGGAGCTGGTGCTCCATTTAAATAAAGGGAGGCCAGTTATGGAGGGGATCCGGGGGTAAATCCAGAAACTAGAAAGAGAAGTAAGTATTTCGGTGTACACAGTAACCAGAACTGCAATACAATGTTTTAATCTTTGTTGCTTTTCCTCTCTCTATTCCAGGATCCAAGCAACCAAGACAAAGGAGGACTGCCTAATAAATAAAAAAAAAAGAAAACATTGTGATGTCCTCCCTCTTTCATGAATGTCAAGTAAAATTTAAAAGAGAACCACTAATGCTAAACAAAATGCACACACCAAAAAGTGACATTTGAGATCTTTTATTAACTAAAAGGCTAAATCGAAAAATTAAGTGAAAACATTCCCTCATGTGTCTGCCATTAATGTTGACAGGGAAGATGAGAGTAACATCGACATGAGGATTAGGGCTTCCTCATCCAGCACATCCTCCAAAAAAAGGATCAAGCCATTATGAAGAGGGAACAGGTGAATGGGAGGTGGACCTATATATACTATATTGCCCTTGTCACAGATTTCATTGAAAACACCTTTGCAACTTGTGTTTTGTAATCAGTTACTACAATAAAACACATATTTATGAAACCACTGACGGCTATTTGACAAGCAGTCTTAATTAGTACAGCAAACTTGGCCTGAGTAATAATACTACCACTTAAATCAATATAAAAAAGACTATTGCAATTACAAACGGGCAACAGATTTAAATGAAATGATAAATTACTACAGATATGTAATATTTTAATACAGAATAATTAAAATGATACAACATACTTAGAAAGACCATGGTCATGCTGTAAAACACATTAAATCCTCACAGGATTGACGGTGGAAATACAGGTGGATCACCAGGATTAATCTTAGCCTGGCTGTTAGCCTGGTCTGGAGCAGGCTAGCTGCAGAGAATAAATCACCATAGTAATTTAGCCGGGTTAAGTTTGAGCTGCTTTCATGCAACCGACTTGAGGCTAAATTAAGCCGGGATAATCAACATATCCCGGCTTAATCCCTAATCTTAGTTTTGTGCAATACCCCTCAGGTTCTGAGTTATATCTTCTGATGATGTATTCTTTCCTCTTATTTTGTGTTTCTGTGTTAAAAGGAGAGAGTGATTAGTGGAACAGGATGCAGGTGTGCCAATCACTCTCACCTGGTGCTGCTCTCACTCTCCCTCTCCACACCTCTCTCCTGCAGCTGATGCACCACGCCCCCTCCACACAAATATTAGGATGTCAGATCATTATTTAAGAAGATGCCACAAATAATCCAGTATCAAGTAAAAAGTTACATTTGCATCCTATTTGTTTATTCTTTTGTTACAACACCTTCACCAACTTAAGTTTCACCATGTCGCCATGGTAAAACTGTACTACTATGTTCAAAGTGGTGAATGACATCAAAGGCAAACCAATCTCCTTGAAGATCTTACCTCGTCATGAAGTTGACTTGGCTTCACACACATGTTGCCATGGTAAAACACACTTCAAAGGGATGGACTGCAGCAAAGCAAGTTTGTGTCACATGTCGCCATGGTGACACCAACTTCAAAAGGATGAACTGCAGCAAAGCACGTTTGTGTCACATGTCGCCATGGTGAAACTACCACTATCTTCAAAGTGGTAAATGGCATCAAAGGCAAACCAATCTCCTTGAAGATCTTACCTCGTCATGAAGTTGACTTGCCTTCACACACATGTCACCATGGTGACACAAACTTCAAAGGGCTGAACTGCAGCAAGGCAATATATTGACTTGGAAGATGTTACATAGTCATAAGTAATGTAGAGTCGGTTCACATGTAACTATTAAACTGTACCACTATTTTCAAAGTGGTGAATGACATCAAAGGCAAACCAATCTCCTTGAAGATCTTACCTCGTCATGAAGTTGACTTGGCTTCACACACATGTTGCCATGGTAAAACACACTTCAAAGGGATGGACTGCAGCAAGGCAAGTTTGTGTCACATGTCAACATGGTGAAACTACCACTATCTTCAAAGTGGTGAATGGCATCAAAGGCAAACCAATGTCTTTGAAGATCTTACCTCGTCATAAAGTTGACTTGTCTTCACACACATGTCGCCATGGTGACACAAACTTCAAAGGGCTGAACTGCAGCAAAGCAAGTTTGTGTCACATGTTGCCATAGTGACACAAACTTCAAAGGGATAAACTACAGCAAGGCAATATATTGACTTGGAAGATGTTACCTAGTCATGTCATTTAGAGCCTGCTCACATGTAACTATGAAACTGAACCACGATCTTCAAAGTGGTAAATGACATCAAAGGCAAACCAATCTCCTTGAAGATGTTACCCCGTAATGCATTTGACTTACCCTTACACATGTTGCCATGGTGATCCCAACTTCAAAGGGATCAACTGCAGCAAAGCAAGTTTGTGTCACATGTCAACATGGTGAAACTACCACTATCTTCAAAGTGGTGAATGGCATCAAAGGCAAACCAATGTCTTTGAAGATCTTACCTCGTCATGAAGTTGACTTGCCTTCACACACATGTCACCATGGTGACAAACTTCAAAGGGCTGAACTGCAGCAAAGCAAGTTTGTGTCACATGTCGCCATGGTGACACAAACTTCAAAGGGATGAACTGCAGCAAGGCAATATATTGACTTGGAAGATGTTACATAGTCATGAGTCATTTAGAGTCGGCTCACATGTAACTATAAAACTGTACCACTATTTTCAAAGTGGTGAATGACATCAAAGGCCAACCAATGTCCTTGAAGATCTTTCCTCGTCATGAAGTTGACTTGTCTTCACACACATGTTGCCATGGTGACACAAACTTCAAAGGGATGAACTGCAGCAAAGCACGTTTGTGTCACATGTGGCCATGGTGAAACTACCACTATGTTCAAAGTGGTGAATGACATCAAAGGCAAACCAATCTCCTTGAAGATCTTACCTCGTCATGAAGCTGACTTTCCTTCACACACATGTCACCATGGTTACACCAACTTCAAAGGGATGAATTGCAGCAAGGCAACATATTGACTTGGAAGATGTTACATAGTCATAAGTAATGTAGAGTCGGCACACATGTAACTATGAAACTGTACCACTATTTTCAAAGTGGTGAATGACATCAAAGGCAAAACAATCTCCTTGAAGATCTTACCTCGTCATAAAGTTGACTTGGCTTCACACACATGTTGCCATGGTGACACCAACTTCAAAGGGATGAACTGCAGCAAAGCAAGTTGTGTCACATGTCGCCATGGTGACACCAACTTCAAAGAGATCAACTGCAGCAAAGCAAGTTTGTGTCACATGTCGCCATGGTGAAACTACCACTATCTTCAAAGTGGTGAATGACATCAAAGGCAAAACAATCTCCTTGAAGATCTTACCTCTTCATGAAGTTGACTTGCCTTCACACACATGTTGCCATGGTGACACAAACTTTATGATTTCTAAATAATTCATTTGACCTGTTAGCTTGTCTCTAAGAAGCCCTCCTATCCTCCACTCGTTACCTGGATTAATTGCACCTGTTTGAACTCGTTATCTGGATCAAAGACACCTGTCCACACTCACCATCAAACTAATCACTGCATGTTCTTCTAATACTTCTTGAGAAGTCGTGCTGCATTTTCACTTTGTTTTGACATTTCCCATTTTTCTAAAATTGCTTTCAATTTAAGCAAAGGCTCAGAAAAAGCATCCTAACCTCCTCTAGTCTTGCTGGTGTGCCGTCACTGATGTCCGGTCAGAGCAGAGCTGATGGCTGAGCGCAGCACAGACAGGAAGTGCTCCCTCTCTTCACCTCTTTCTGTGGCACAAACCCAGGAGCAACAAGGACCCTCAAGGACAAAAGCGTGACGCACGTCTACAGAAAAGACACCTGTGTCATTTTTAGAGTCTAGACGACGAGTAAAATCAGCTTTAATCTGTATTCTGTGTAGAGTGATAACTCACAGCGTGTGTGTGTGATCTCTCTGACTGCCAGGCTGCTGAGAGCCACCGAGGCCAGGAACGTGTGTGCGCTCTGGTGAGCCAGCGTCAGCACCAAAGCGTCGTTAAACAGGAACAGGCCCACGTCAGACACGTGCTCGTAGGTCCTGGACGTATAAAAGGACGCAGATTTATTAAATCCAACACTGAGCAGGTTTAGTCTCTCTGCACTGACGCGCACATACACTAAGGTTAAACTACAACACAGTACTTCTTGTGCAGACAGAGGCCAATGCTTTCACTCTACCTTATCAACGGTGTGCAGGGCCGTGGTGTAGTTGTTCAGGTAGTGTAGTTGTTCAGGTAGTTGGTGTAGACTCTGAGTTTTGAGCACAGCTTTACAAACACGTCTCCAATACACTGATCTGCGCTCCACTGCTGCAGCCTGGCCTGTAAGTCTACCAGAAACGCCCTGCAACGCACAAACGCACGCGGCGGTCCACACAGACGGACAACAAGAAGGTCAAAGGTGGATATGTGAAGTGTGCATTTGTACCTGTTGAGCTCCAGTATTAACGTGACGGGGCTGAGGACAATGTGGATGCCAGCAAAGCTTAGAATAGCTCTGTTGGAGTTCAGAGCTGCAGTGAGGGGCTCCTCGTCCACCTGAGAGACAGACGGACATGCAGGTGAAACACTTCATGTAGAGAAACAGATCAGCAGATCAGATCAGATCCACACAGTGGAGCTGTGCTTTTTTTTTCTTTACTTTTTTGTACATATGTGTCCTTATATGTATGTATGTATATGTATGTATTTACCCTGTTTGTTTTGTTCCTGCCATGTGAAGTGGTTCCCCTGGTGTTTCTATTGAATGTTATTCTGAGAAAAAAAAAGTAGTATGATAAAGAAGGCAATGTTTATTAAACTTGATATAAGAAAAGTACTACAATAAAGTAATAAAAAAAACAAGGATGATGTTAAAATAAATAAAAGGATGTCAGAGAATGTGTTTTGCGACAGATGTGTTGCGACAGTTCCGACAGTACGAGGCATGCACGTTTTCCGTTAGTTCTGTTATGGCTGAGAAGTGTGTTAAAAGAGCAGTCTGTCAATAAATGAGCAAAGGTTGAAACGACAAGAACTCTCATCATTTTAGAATCAACTCATCAGTTTATTACACAGTCAGTTTGAGGCGGGAGGACAGAAGGTTCAGTGAACACGAAGACAACACGTTAAGAGGCTGAACTCACACTAAACATCCACAAACATTCAGGAGCGGGTTCGAGTCCAGCTGAGAGCTCCGTCACCTTCATACGACCTGGAAGATTATTCAGTTTTTAGTGCATGACACAAAACATTATTTATTGATGGATTTGAAGAAATCTTCAGACTTTTAATCTGAGTCATAAAACGTTTGTATTGACTCCTCCTCCAAACACCTGGCAGGTAGTTTCCTGGTTTCAGTTTAGTTTCTCTTTCTCCAGGATCGTGTCGCAGATATTTTTCTCTCCGTGTCAAACTCCGTCTGAAGGTAATGAAGCAGTTTTGAATGTTTTCTTGGTTAACATCAGATGTCAGCAGCTCAGCTCCAACAGAAGCAGCAGAAATCTGCAGCTCCATAAATTCACGTTAATCTGAGTCAGAGCTGAAAGTCCAGAGTCTGGAGGAGGACTAGTATGAAACTGATCCGCCATTTCTAGTCTCTGCGTGATCAGCGCCAGACCTGCTTCCTAAATATGATTTCAACTTCTTTCATTATTTCCATCCATGACACAGTCTTTGATTTGAAATCTGTCTCTAGAAGTTTGATCTGCTTTTCTAACGGGAAGCGCTGAAAGTAACTAAGTACTTTTACTCCAGTTCAACATAGAGACGCTCTCTACATGATAGACACATTTCTATCTAGAATATAGAAGAGTTTAAAACATGGAATGGACATGAGATATGTTGTGTTCATATGTAAATCTATGTCTGATATCTAGAGTTTTCTATCTAGAAGGTAAATCTATTAAAGACTCAAGTGGTGTTTCTTGTCACCTCCTCAGTTTATGAATGAAAACATATTAGTGTGAGATTGTGTTTCTCCTGGTCCCACTGTGCTACATATCTGCTGACAAGACACCACAACATGTTACAAGACAGAATAGAAAAGGAATAAATGAACAGAAGGTTTACTAGTATATGAAGAATGTGTCTAAAAATATATACAAGATATTTAATGTCTGTATAAAATATAGAAAGTCTATGAACTGGAAGATAGTATAAAATATATACGTTGATCATGATGGACCTGAGTTTGTTGAAAGTCTCAGTGTCAGTGAACGCATCATGTGTGTCCTCCATGGCTCCATCTAGTGGACGGATAGTAGAAGTACAGCAGCTGATGAATAAGAGCCAATCAGTGGAGGATCAGCTGATCTGTTTACAACATGAATGATTAGTGTTTCAGCAGCATGGACCAGAGAGAGGACAGACTGGAGGGACCTGGACCTGGAGCAAGCTCTGTGTCCTTGAAGAGCAACCGGTCAAAAGGAATTCTTAGTAAATTCAAGCTGTGGGAAAGGTAAGTTGTTAATGTTTCATCAGAATTAAAGGATTTTAATCAAAGAGAATTTTCCTGAATAATTAATCTAATTTAATCAGTGATGTTTTTCTATCAGGACCCGTCAGAGACCAGAGTCTGATCACCATGAACCCAGCTGTGTGTCCTTGAAGAGCGACTGGTCCAAGGACATTTGGATTCATTTTACAGGAGGAGGTGGTTCTGGTCCAGAGAGGTAAAGTGTCAGTAAATCTGTCTGACTTGAGGAGCTGAGGATAAATAAACGTTGACTTGCTCATGTCTGTTTCATCTCTGCTGCTTAGATGTTGTAGATGTTTCCTCAGAAGATAAACAGATGTTGATCTAAAACAACACAGACACACTGGAAGAAGAAGATAGACAACATATAGATCTACAGTAGAACAATCACTAACTTTCTACAAGTCACATGGTTTGAGGAACTTGCTGAATTCTTGCTTCTTTTCCAAAGATCTTCTAAAATGGCCGACACAGTAAGTGTCAGGCCTTAGAGGAGGAGACAGATAAGAGACTGATCTTTGAAGCAGAGTAGTGTCTTCAGTCTTTAATCAGCTGTTCAGTCTGTTTCCATGGAGACAAGTCTTCATTGTGTTTGACTGTGGACCAGAGAGAGAAGATGAGATGTGTCTGAGGAGAGGAGGAGCTAAACTAATGCTAAGCTAAGCAGAGTTCATATAGACACAGTCTGCACATTAGTATGAAACATTGAGGAAGAGAGTCAGCAGCTCCACGTCTGAGGCCTCGGCCTGCAGGTCTTCTTCATGGTAGAGACTCAGATGAAAGTCATCAGCTGTAACGCTGCAGAGGAAGTGGAGCTGGAGAAGAAAAACTCCTGGTTCATCTACGTTCTAGTCTTCATGGACACTCGTGACCTTTGGTTTATTCCTGGAAGAGTCAACATTGTTATGTCCAGAAACTAAACTGAGACAAAGACGTCTGGACTAGAAGACGTTTCCTCCAAGTGTTCAGCTCTAAATGACTGGTGGGGAGTTTAGGTTTTTATCACCTGAAGGTCACATGACTAGAGTCTGTTAATGACCTGATACTCACCTGGATCTGGACCTGGACCTGGACCTGGAGGAACCTGTTCTGATGAACCTGGTGGTTCTCTGATGATCCATTAATGTCCAGAGACTCCTCAGATGTGGACATTGTTGTCCCTTGTCCTTCAGGTGTAGGTGGACAGCTGAGTCCTGACCTGAAGACCTTGTTTGAGTCGTAGAGGAGATAAACTCAGGATGAGTTGGGGGGAAGGACATCCAGGCTATTTTGTGTAGACACTTTGTTTGTAAGTGTCCAAAGTTCAAATAGTGAAATATGTTTGAGGAGACAAAGAAACAGCTGATGGCTCTGAGGTGAAGAACATGTGCCTCGCTAGGATTATCATCTCTAACATGATCAGTCAGAGAGTCTGAGGTTTCTTAATGTTTCTGTCTGCTTTGTTTTCTGTGTGGCTGATAATGGCCTGTCAGTCACTCACTGTGGACTGGTGGACGTTTTACAGTCTTCAGTCTCTGGCTCTGGGTTCCTTCTCCAGCTGATTGATCAGGGAGGCAAAGCTTTATGAAACAGCTGCAGACTGAGCTGTTGATGGTCAGTGGGATCAGCAGGACTAGTAAACCTTTACCACTACAGAGACTCATCTGATTCACTCTTCACATCCACATATCACTCCAGGGACATTTACCTTGTCTTTGTCTCTGTGTGGACAGACATGATGAGAGCTAATTGTTGATGATTGGTCCACAGAGTCCACCAGCAGAGCTCAGAGGTTCTCAGTGGTCAGTCTGCCCAGCAGCATCAGACACAGCTGGACTCCATCTTTCTGGTCTGTACATGTACAACAACTACTTTCCATCATCTCCATGCTGCACTTTGTAGACCAGTGGATTGTCAGTGTGTCCAACATGGATCTGATGTTTGTCTCCATGATTTCAGTCTGCTTGTGTCATTCATATGGTATTCTGTTCCAGCTGCTGGAGGACAACATCATGACTTTTGTGAAGAACCAGCTGAAGAAGATCCAAAAGGTTCTGAGTCCAGATTACCCAGAATGCTCAGAGAGTCAGAGGGAGGATGAGGAGGTGTTGGAGGGTGAGGATGAAGAGCAGAGGAGGAGCAGCAGAGATTTATTTGTGAAGATCACAATGAACTTCCTGAGGAGAATGAAGCAGGAGGAGCTGGCTGACTGTCTGCAGAGCAGTAAGAGGATTTCTCTAAACATTGAAGCTGCTGGAGAAATGGGACATTTACTAATGTCTCCAGAGATGAACCAAGATATATTCACACACTCATTCTTTAGAGCAATGACATGTTGGAATATTTACTGGAGAGTTTATTCATTCATCTTGTTTCTTGTTTCTTCATTCAGGACTTCTTACTCATGAAGTTTGTGGACGTAAAGTTAAATGTGCTCTGAAGGAGAAGTTCCAGTGTGTGTTTGAGGGGATTGCTAAAGCAGGAAACTCAAGCCTTCTGAATGAGATCTTCACAGAGCTCTACATCACAGAGGGAGGGACTGCAGAGGTCAATGATGAACATGAGGTCAGCCGGATTGAAACAGCATCCAGGAAAGCACACAAACCAGAAACAAGCATCAGACAAGAAGACCTCTTTAAAGCCTCACCTGGAAGACATGGACCAATCAGAAGAGTGATGACAAAGGGAGTGGCTGGCATTGGGAAAACAGTCTTAACACAGAAGTTCACTCTGGACTGGGCTGAAGACAAAGCCAACCAGGACATCCTCTTCATATTTCCACTGACTTTCAGAGAGCTGAATGTGTTGAAAGAGAGAAAGTTCAGCTTGGTGGAACTTGTTCATCACTTCTTTCCTGAAACCAAAGAAGCAGGAATCTGCAGCTTTGAAGAGTTCAAGGTTGTGTTCATCTTTGATGGTCTGGATGAGTGTCGACTTCCTCTGGACTTCCACAAGACTGAGATCCTGACTGATGTTACAGAGTCCACCTCAGTGGATGTGCTGCTGACAAACCTCATCAGGGGGAAACTGCTTCCCTCTGCTCGCCTCTGGATAACCACACGACCTGCAGCAGCCAATCAGATCCCTCCTGAGTGTGTTGACATGGTGACAGAGGTCAGAGGGTTCACTGACCCCCAGAAGGAGGAGTACTTCAGGAAGAGATTCAGAGATGAGGAGCAGGCCAGCAGGATCATCTCCCACATCAAGACATCACGAAGCCTCCACATCATGTGTTACATCCCAGTCTTCTGCTGGATCACTGCTACAGTTCTGGAGGATGTGTTGGAAACCAGAGAGAGAGGAGAGCTGCCCAAGACCCTGACTGAGATGTACATCCACTTCCTGGTGGTTCAGACCAAAGTGAAGAAGGTCAAGTATGATGGAGGAGCTGAGACAGATCCATACTGGAGTCCAGAGAGCAGGAAGATGATTGAGTCTCTGGGAAAACTGGCTTTTGATCAGCTGCTGAAAGGAAACCTGATCTTCTATGAATCAGACCTGACAGAGTGTGGCATCCATATCAAAGCAGCCTCAGTGTACTCAGGAGTGTTGACACAGATCTTTAAAGAGGAGAGAGGACTGTACCAGGACAAGGTGTTCTGCTTCGTCCATCTGAGCGTTCAGGAGTTTCTGGCTGCAGTCTACATGATCCACTGTTACACCAACAGGAAGACAGAGGTGCTGAAGGACTTCCTGGGAGGAAACTACAATAAGTCACCTCTGGATGAATTTCTGAACAGAGTCATGATTAAATCCCTGGAGAGTAAAAATGGTCACCTGGACCTGTTAGTTCGCTTCCTTCATGGCCTCTCTCTGGAGTCCATCCAGAGACTCTTAGGAGGTCTGCTGGGTCAGACAGTGTCCAACCAGAGACTCTTAGGACGTCTGCTGGGTCAGACAGAGAACAGTCCAGAAATCATCCAGAGAACCATCAACAACCTGAAGAAGATGAACACTGATAAAATCTCTCCTGACAGAAGCATCAACATCTTCCACTGTCTGATGGAGATGAACGACCTCTCAGTTCATCAGGAGATCCAAGAGTTCCTGAAGTCAGAGAACAGATCAAAGAAGAGACTCTCTGAGATCCACTGCTCAGCTCTGGCCTACATGCTGCAGATGTCAGAGGAGGTTCTGGAGGAATTGAACCTGAATCAGTACAACACATCAATGGAGGGACGACGGAGACTGATCCCAGCTGTGAGGAACTGCAGAAAGGCTGAGTGAGTCCTGATGTGATCATTAACAGAATCAATCAGTGGAGATTAGTAGTTTAGTTCTTCAGACGTTCTCATTCTTCTTCAAACAGTGTTCCACTTGTTGACTGCAAACATCACAGTCAGTTGTATTTAGTCCCAGATGTTCTCCAGCTGTTTAAAGCTGTTCTTCTAGTTATTGACTCTTTTCTTTCTATTTCTCTGTCTTATTATTCTCTCCATCAGTAAGTTAGTTTAGCTGAAGCAGCCTCTGAGGCCTCACGTTACAATGATGAGAGGATATTGAAGGCTGTTTCTAGAGTACAGAATAATCCTGAAGTCAGTGAAGTGGCTCCACATCAACATCTATCTAAAGCTTGTTAAGATCAACATGAGCCACCGTAAACTACTGATCATCCCACACAGAGACTGACCCATCAATGGAGCATTTTATTGACTGAGTTCAACGTTTCATTTGAAGGAGAGAAGTCCAGTCACATGGTCTTGTTTTTACGTCTTTCTTTCTATTTGTTTCCTGTCTTGTTGCTGTAGAGAAGAGTTGAAGCAGGAAATGCTCAGAGGTCTGAATATATAAGAGCAGAACGGTAGAAGTCTGACTTGTTAAAGAGATGTTAAACACACAAAGGTCAGAGTTTAGTTTGACAGATAAAACCCTGAGAACATCTTTGTGATGACTTGATGGTGAAAAGAATTCAACCTGATTGTTTGTTCATTGTGTTTGTGCTGAACAACTAAAGCTGAGCCAGTCCTGTGTCCTCCACATGGAAATATTTCACCATGTTCATACTGAATGATGTCCAGGTCTGAGGTTGTCAAGTGATGGCTTTCATTTGTGTTGGACTAAAGACTAAATGTTCCACTTGTGGACTGAAGCTGACGGCAGCAGGTCCACAGCAGAGATCATCTTTCCAACTGGAACTGTTCACTGAGCTGAACTCAGTCAAAAGATCCAGAGTCCATTAAACAGTGAAGACAGTCCAGATGTTTGTCTCATCCAGATGTCCTCATGATGGGATCAGATTAGGGTTGCCAACCGTCCCTTGAAAAACAGAATCGTCCCGTATTTAGAAACAAAAGTAGGCGTCCCGTATTGAGCTGAAACAGGACGCACTTTGTCCCGTATTACAGAGAGAATCCTAAATAGTGTAAAATGTCAATGGAATGAATGAATAACAGGACGCTTTATATGAACATTTACGGTAAACTTATTCCCAGGCCGTCTCCTGCTCTGTGACCAATGAGCTGACAGCAGGAATCCCTCTCATCTCATTGGTCGAGGTACTGTTGTTTGAGAAGAAGATACCAGAAGACAACAAAGCAACAACTTTTCCTCACACTTTCTGTTTGCACTTTTCTTATTGCACTATTACAAGAGGAATGTTCTGCTTTCTATTGTTTACTATTAATTTCTACAGTTTTAAGTTCAGCAGGACAGGTTTCTGTTTTATTCTGTTCATCTGCACATTCAACTAAACAAAGGTCTGTGAGAGATGATGAGAATGATTGTTTCCTGTCAAACACAGTCAGAGAAGATGAGCTGAACCATGATGTGGAGACAAAATGTCCAACAGGATGTGTCCAACTGTCCACTCATCAAACTCATCATGTTCATAGAAATATCTTCTTCCATTATAATAGATTTTATTTATTTGTCTCATGACAGACTTTCTAACTGTGGACTCTCAGAGAGTCACTGTGAAGTCGTGGCCTCAGCTCTGAAGTCCAACCCCTCCCATCTGAAACATCTGGACCTGAATTACAACAACCTGCGGGATTCAGGAGTGAAGCATCTGTCTGCTGGACTGGAGAGTCCAAACTGTAAACTGGAGACTCTGATGTGAGTTTTCATTTATTTTCTTCTCAGGCTTCTGAAGAATGGAGATCCAGTTTAGATGAGTTCTCTTGTCAGGACTGTCAGATAGAAAAGGAGCTCAAAGAGTTTAAATGAAGGAGCATCATGTTCCTGAACATCAGCAGGTATCTCCTCAGTCATCAGACGTGCACAGGTACGGGCTATTGTTGCTCTGGAAACAGCCCGTTTGCCCTTAGTAGCTGAGCTGCCCCTCTGGAGAGAGTGCCTTTTTATTTGCTGTTGTGTCTCCATCAATACAATGAGCCCATAACTGGTAAAGTAGAAGTGTTCATTCATTCATTCATCAGCTGGAACAGCTTGTTCCTGTGGTTGAACAGGAAGTGATAACGTGATCACCAGAGGTGGGAAGTAACCAAGTACAAATACTTTGTTACTGTACTTAAGTAGATTTTTCAGGTATCTGTATTTTACTTGAGTATTTCTTTTTCTGACGACTTTTTACTTTTACTACATTTGTACACAAATATGTGTACTTTCTACTCCTTACATTGTAAAAACAGGCTGGTTCCTTTTTTAACCTCCACAGATGACAAGACGTAAAAGACGTGACATGATGGGACATGACTAGAGCATGGGACTAGAGAAGGAAAGTCAATGATGTGCTCATAAAATGAGCGGCCTGTTGGTGATACCTGTTGACCTGATGCTGATGCTGAAGGTGCCTGTTATCAATCCATGGAAATTGACAGGGGACTGACAAACTGAGCCTAGAATTAGACCAGTGGCTTCATATTTAGTAAAAAGGTGATCTATGCACATGAACACAGTTCTAAAGATAAATACCCTCTGACACCCTCCATCAGCTCTACACCTGTGTTCCTGTCTTCTTCTTCTACTGGGTTGAACAGGCAGCCTGTTGACAGCGTTGCCAAGTCAGCTTATTATAAGTGACTTTGGGCTCGTTTTCCTGTAAAGTCTCTTACAAATATTGGTCGTCACGGGTCACGTTTTTTGGGGCTCGTTTCTAAAGTGTAGTTGCTTATTTGGGCTTGTTCCCAGATCCATAATAAGTTGTCAAGCAGATATTTTCATGATGTTATTTAAACGTAGGAGTTGGTCTTGCCTGTCTCCACCTCCATCCTGCTTCTAATTGGCTCTGACACAGATGGTAACGAGTACGAGCCAATCAGAGGCAGAGCAGGGCAATCTGTTTGTTTCTAGTTAGGATGTTTAACTGAAAATCCGCGTGGATGACGGTGGGCTTTAGGAGAGTTTTAGAGGAACAAATGCCCGGGACAAAGTGGTTGAAATACGGGAAGAAATATATCAAAGACTGGGAGAAATCTAAAGTTCCTGAAGCTCAGGGGAGAGAAAACATAAATAGCGAGATCTGGCAACACAGCGTCGGCACTCACCGGGGGGCGTGTGCTGCTTTGTAGTCCGTGATTGTTTGTAGTCCCTGCCACAGTCCCCTGGAATCAGACTGTCCCATCAGTTTCTCCAGTCTTTGGCCGTAGCGGTGTTTAGCCTCTTTCACCGCTCTGTGAGCACTGGAAGAGGCCGACTTGTATTCCTCCATGTTCCCAGAGGCGAGTCCGGAGTTGTAGGCAGCGGTGCAGGAACGCAGAGCGTCACAGACAGATCCATCCACCCACGGCTTCTGGTTGGGAAAAGTCCTGATGGGGGTGATTTTAATTGTCATCTTGACCCGGTCCCAGATAGACTTTCTACAGAACCAGCCCCTGCTATATCTTCAGTAGGAATTCTGAATGATTTCATGAAAACAAGGAATATGGTTGATATATGGCGACTGCAGCATCCTACAGAGGAGGAGTTTTCTTTTTCTTCTCATGTCCATAAGTCTTCCACCAGGTTTGATTACTTTCTGATAGCTGCTGAATTATTGTCCAGTGTTACTGATTCTACTTCTCATAATATTCTAATATCTGATCACAGTCCAGTTTCTCTCAACTTCAGAAATATGGTGTCTTGTCTAAAATCTAGCTGGCGCTTCAAGCCTCTTCTTCTGGAGGATCAGTCTTTTATTGAGCATATGACTGCACGCATAGACCAATGATAATGGGGAAGTCTCTGATTCTATTTTGCAGCCAGAGATGACTTAGATGCCCCAGTTTCTGACACTGACCTCTCATTTTATTTTTACTGGACAATCAAAACCTTTACATTTTATTTCATTTTGTAAATAAATACCTGAGGAGGAGGATTATTGCATTTAAAGTAGAGCTGTGGTCATTTATTAAAGTAACCTATATTGTTAGAGTTACATACGTTATAAAAGTGACATATAAAATAGTTGACATGACATGTGACTTGTTGGAAGACACACTTGAACATGTCAACTTGTCCTTTAACATTTGAATGACACAAACCTCCTGAGACACCAAATCCAGGAAGAAGAAGGTCCTGGAATCAAAGAACTAATCAACAGTTTGTAGTCCAACATGTGTGAGGAGGAGATATTGATCCTGTAATGAGGTCAGCAGCATCTTATTGATCTGTGTTGACATGAATAGTCGTCTGAATGTTGTGCTGACATTTGGATGATGTCTGTAGAAGGCTGACATGATGAAGATCCACAATAACACAAGGACAAAGTCACTCTAGTCATTTTAGAGAACAGCTCATTGATCAGGACACATTTCAGACCTCAACACATCTGATTGATCATCAATCATTTCATCTTTTATTCTTTATTCAGATTGATTTACTTTTTAATTTCAAATGATTTTAAACATTTAAACATCTTTGGTCCAATAAGTCTTTGGTACAGGCTAAAAGCGGTTAGTGTGTAACCACAGACAGTACCAGGACCCCTGACTAGTTGGTCTGAAGTGAGTTTATAAATCAAATATAAATGTAAATAATGCAAACTAATACTTTGTTCTAAACTCTGTGATAATGTTTTGGATAGATGGCGGTATCTAATGCTGCTGATTCCATTCATGGGTAAATGTAACAACAACTGATGAATCAATATGAATCCTTTTGTTCCAAAGAACCATATATATTGTATAATCACCTTATTATCATTCCTATGTATATAATATATATTCTTCCATCTCTAGTTTTTGTACATTTGTTCATATATTAATTCTGTAAATATTTAGCTGATACTATTTTTATTTATTTTCCTCTGAAGAGAAACAAAAATGGACACAACGGAAGAGAAAGTTTGGTCAGAGCCAAAACCCTAGACAAAGGGATGTACTTAACATGTTCTTACAGACCTACATAGTAGCTCTACATTAACTGTGACATAACATAATTAGCGTTAGCATTGATAGTCGTTACATTGATATACCTGATCTGTCCGTATCTGCTGATCCGTATGCGTAGGCTTAGACACTCGTAAGCCAGGAAGTGATCTGATTTGTGAATTTGCCAAACAATCACACACATTTAGATAGCTAGGTACGCATTTGTGAATGTCATGTTTCACGAGTGGATCATGGAACATGCATTTGTGACCATTTTGAGACTAATTTCACTCCATATTCATTCCTGGTCATTGATGAGGCCACATTTAAAACCTCAACACATCTGATTGATCATCAGTCATTTCATCTTTTATTCTTTATTCAGATTGGTGAGCTGCAGTTTGTCAGAGATCAGCTGTGATTCTCTGGTCTCAGCTCTGAAGTCCAACCCCTCCCATCTGAAACATCTGGACCTGAGTAACAACATCCTGAAGGATTCAGGAGTGAAGCAGCTGTGTGGTTTTCTGGAGAGTCCAGACTGTAGACTGGAGAAACTGGAGTGAGTTCACTGTCTGTTACTGTTGTAGATCTGATATTAGGGCTGGGTGACATGGACCAAAAGTCATATCCTGATATATTTAGGCTGAATATCGATGTACGATATATAAGAATAACAAAAAACTTAATTAGTCCCACAATAGGGAAATTACAGTTTACAACATCTTACAGAAAAGGCAGAATAAAAAATAAGAGCAAAAAGAGTAGCTATAAAAGATAAAGTAGAAAATTCCTGCAGAAAGTTTGACTGTGCCGATGATGCTGCCGTCCAGTTTCAAGTGTGCGTGGTAAATCATTTTTGAAGGAAAAACATCATACTATATCACACTACTCAACCCGGCAACAAAGTGACTGGATGGGTGTGAGTTTGATGTCATGCATGTTGGAGGGTACCATAGGGCCCCATTATAAACCACAATTTATTCAGATTTTTCCAGAATTTCACCAAAACGTAAACTGCGACCCTGACCAAACCGTAAAAGGTATCCAAACGCCGTTTTCAGGAAAAGAAAGCCACACTTCCCGTGTCTCGTACAAACTTCAAAGCATTTTTCTACTCCGAAGCACGGCCGAGTAATCGCCCATGCAATGGGAGCTAGTGCATAAGCCAGGTGTCAGCAAGTGAGGGAGCAGCTGCATGAGGAGGGAGGAGTGGGTGCTTGATCAAACCTATTGAAATGTAGATTTAGATGGTTGACCCACTGCTGATCCCTCTCAACCTGTTCATGGGGTGTTTTGTAGCCTGAGATGGTTTCCAGGCTTCTCCACACCCCTCTGATGTTCTTCCTCTGCAGCTGCTCCTCCATCTTCCACCTATAGCTGGCCTTTCCCTCCCTCTTCTTCCTCCTCAGCTCCTTCTGTACAGTCCTCAGCTCCTCCTTATTCCCTGATCTGAAAGCTCTCTTCTTCTCCTTCAGCAGAGCTTTAATCTCAGGGTTAATCCACGGCTTGTTATGTGAGAAGCACCGTAGCACCCTGGAGGGAACAGTGTTCTCAAAGCAGAAGTTAATGTAGTCTGTAATGCAGTCTGTCATGGCATTGGTGTCCTCCCCATGTGGATCACAGAGTTCTGTCCACACAGTGGTGTTGAAGCAGTCCCTGAGAGCTGCCTCACTCTCTGCAGTCCACCTCTTCACCGTGCATGGAACCACAGGCTGCAGGTGAACAGTAGCTGATACACAGGCTGCAGGTGAACAGTAGCTGATACACAGGCTGCAGGTGAACAGTGGCTGATACACAGGCTGCAGGTGAACAGTGGCTGATACACAGGCTGCAGGTGAACAGTGGCTGATACACAGGCTGCAGGTGAACAGTGGCTGATACACAGGCTGCAGGTGAACAGTGGCTGATACACAGGCTGCAGGTGAACAGTGGCTGATACACAGGCTGCAGGTGAACAGTGGCTGATACACAGGCTGCAGGTGAACAGTGGCTGATACACAGGCTGCAGGTGAACAGTGGCTGATACACAGGCTGCAGGTGAACAGTGGCTGATACACAGGCTGCAGGTGAACAGTGGCTGATACACAGGCTGCAGGTGAACAGTGGCTGATACACAGGCTGCAGGTGAACAGTGGCTGATACACAGGCTGCAGATGAACAGTGGCTGATACACAGGCTGCAGGTGAACAATGTTATGGTCAGCTCTTCCTAGGGGAGGGAGGGGGGATGCAGAATATGTCTCCTTGGTGTTGACATTAAACCAGTCCAGTGTCCTCTTGTCTCTTGTGGGGCAGGTGACATACTGAGTGTATGCAGGCAGAACAGATGAGGGAGAAGCATGATTGAAGTCTCCAGAGATGAGGAAGAGGGCCTGTGGATGCTGTGTCTGCAGCTTGCTGGTAACTGAGAGCAGGGCATCAGAAGCTGTGTCTTAGCAGATGGGGGGACGTACACCGCTATCACAATAGCATGTGGAAACTCCCGTGGCAGATTGTATGGCCTCATGCTAACTGCTAACAGTTCAATGTCCTTGCTCCACAGTTGTGCTTTAACAGAGCAGTGTGTAGGTTTCCACCACCTCTCGTTCATGAACACAGCCAGGCCTCCTCCTTTCTCCTTACCGCTGTCAGCTGTTCTGTCCACCCTCAGAAGGTGAAAGTTGTCCATCATAACAGTGGCGTCCAGGATGCTTGGTGTAAGCCAGGTCTCCATCAACAGAAGGACGCTGCTCTCTCTGTACTCCTGTTGGTGTCCTGTCCATCTTGTTGTGTAGAGATCTCACGTTTCCATGGTGATGGAGGAAAGAACAGGTCTGAAGAGTCTCTTCTTTAAGCAGCATTGTTTTCCTGCACGGTGTGCACGGCAGGTCTTAACAAGTGTCTCCGGGGGGATCTCATGTCTGTCCTGAGGGAACACTACAGCTAGACTTGTAGTCAAGACCGCCTAAACCGAGACCAAGACACTACCAAGACCACAGAGTAAGACCAAGACCGAGACTGACCCAAGTCAAGACTGCCGGTCGAAAAAACGTTTAAAACATGTCACCATGTTACGTCTGAACAACGTCTGGATTTAGTTGAAAAGTCAAAGGTGAAAAGTCGTCATTTTCAGGTCTTTGAAAAGACAGTCTAAATTTGGTATAAAGTAAATCTGATTTAAATCATGAATTCATGATCATTCATAATTAGGATTTCATGGTTGGAATTAGGTTGAATCTTCAAGCAACAATTATACACTACACCCAAATGTACAGTTCAAACATTTAATAACAAAACACTTCCCATGCATGAACATTATGCAAACAAACAAAAGTCACCAACGCTCATTTTTCTTTCTAGCTGCCACCACCAGAGCGCCCAGGCGCATGTGTGAGGTGCTCAACCAAGGCATGAGAAATCTCATGCTCTGTTGCTTGTTGTTCCATTTTTTCACTGCAGCTGCAATGACACAGAAAAACATTTTTAACAACACAATTGATAAGACAATGAACATTTACATTAAAGGGGAACTACTGTTTTTTTACAACCTGGACCTTATTTCTAGCATAAAATATCATGGTTTACTCACCAATATCACTTTCATTTGCACTTGTTCAGAAGATCTTTAGATCAGCGTGTAGACGCAGCCTCTAAATAACATTATCTGCCGTGAAACTCCTTCATTTCACCAATATTTAGTTCTGATAAGCCAGTGCTATTCCCCGTTGAGTCCAGAGTTACCTGTTATCATCATTCCCCGGATGGTGTCTTCTGACCTTGACCATGTCGTCTCTGAAACCACCGCAGTGAAGTTAGTTTTAAGATCCGACAGACCTTGGCTCTGGGTAAACCTCTTTTGCTAGGGTACAGTATCTCCGTGTGTTTACTGTGTAGTCTGCAGTAAGAGTACACTTGAAATGTTGGAGTGGCTTGCTCGGAGTCGCACCGTACCCACAGCGAAAAAGAGATTTACCCAATGTCTGTGGAATATCCAACTCAAAACTAACTTCACTGCGGTGCGGTCACTGTTGGCAGCAGCATCATTGGCAAATTTCTGCAGGAATTTTCTAGTTTCATTTTGTAACACACTGGGATATTGGATGATGAGGATTAGCAACGGTACTAACATTTCTGACACATTAAACTGATCAAATTATTACAGAAGACCTGCACCGCAGATTTGGAAATGATGCCGTTTCAGTTTATTTTCTTTAGGTATCCAAAATCTACAGGAAAATAAATAATATTAAACTGGGAACATACCTCTTTTTTATTTCCCTCCATTCCTCTTCTCATCTCTCAGCTCCTGCTCCTCTCCAGCTCAAACCGGTTCTTTTCGTGGGCTTAAGTAGGTTTAACCAATGACAGTGTAGGAAGGAACACACGTTGAGGGCTGGCCAATGAGAGCCACGCTCTGCTCACGGTCCCACGTGACCAGTGGAAACACCCAGATCCATTCATAATAATAATAATGATACATTTTATTTCAAAGCGCTTTTCAAGGTACTCAAAGACACTTAACATAAAAAGAACAAAACAATTTGAAATGTAATATTAAAAACACAATAGACTGAACTAAACATTAAAAGCAGTTTTAAAAAGTTTTTGTCAAAGATTTGAAGGTAGGAAGGTCGGTACAGTGGCGGAGGTGTTTAGGGAGAGAGTTCCAGAGGGAGGGGGCAGCTGCAGAGAAGGCTGTCGCCCCAGGTTCGATGCTTGGTCTTGAGTGATGGAGTAAGGAGGTTTGCGTCACAAGAACGGAGGCTGTGGGATGGATTGTGGTGATGGAGCAGGTCAGTGAGATAGGAAGGGGCCTGGTTATGGAGGGTTTGAAGTGAATACGCTGTGGAACTGGGAGCCAGTGGAGTTTCTGGGGGACAGGAGTGATGTGATCACGGGAGCAGGTGAGGGTGAGCAGACGTGCAGCAGAATTTTGGATGTACTGAAGCTTATTTAAAGTTTTGGATGGTGTGCCGTAGAGGATGCTGCTGCAGGAGTCAATTGTGGAAGTGATGAAGTCTGCAGAGAGGAGGATGTCATTGGTGACTTTCAGGAGGGCTGTTTCTGTGCTGTGTTGGGAACGGAAACCGGATTGAAATGGTTCAAACAGGTCACTCGAGCAGAGGTGGGCTTTGAGTTGTGTGGCGACAATACGCTCCAGTATTTTGGACAGAAAGGGGAGATTGGAGATGGGCCGGAAGTTCAACAAGATGTCAGAGTTGAGTCCAGGTTTTTTGAGGATGGGGGTGATAGCAGCCAGTTTGAGTGAAGGGGGGACTGAGCCAGACCTGAAGGAGGAGCTGATGATTTCTGTGATGAGTGTGGAGATGGCTGGTAAAGAGTCCTTAATGAGGTGAGATCAGGGGCGGACTGGGGGGAAAAAGTGGCCCGGGAGTCATTGACAGACCGGCCCACTTCATGTGCGCCGTGGGGAGCCAGCCAGCCGGCAACATAAGTTTCATATACCATGATGAAAAAAAACTGCATTTTATGTTGTTTTGGACTATAATCATATAGTAATCATTAGCCTGAACCAGGGCTGTGCCAATAGGCTGAACTCAATTCTGTGCCCACAGCAGTGGTATGTTTTATTTTGTACTGGTGTTTTTAGTAAAGGGATGATCAAGAAAGCAATTAGTCATACTTAAAGCTTGAAATGCTTTATTAACAATGAACACATTCTCTTATAAAGTGCAGTTAATTAAATCTTAAATCAAATCTGTACCAATGGACTTTTCAAATATGAACAAAATGTATTTATTAACTGTTAATCTATTAGTATGTTTTTTATGACCATATATATTTATATTGGCTAATTACTGTATATTAAATAAATGATCATTCATAAACCACACATGTCAAACTCAAGGCCCTTAACTGTATCAGGTAAGATTATATTTCATATCTATCAGAACTGACCCCAGGTGTTTTACGTGCGTCAGTCAGGTACGTCAATTAGCTCCTCCTCCCAACTTTATTGACAAACTTGTCAGAGTCTAATTGATGTACAGCAGCACGGCGCTCTGAAGTTCATACGGTTCACCAATAAAAGCTCAAGACACAAGTATGAGAGCAGCACCAAATACTAAAATATGTTAACGGAGATTCTGACACAAAAACGCAGTAGCTCTGTACCAGTTAGCAGTGTTACTACGTCTTTATAAAAAGTTAGCAGACCAGTTAGCAGACAACGGGCTAAATCTGTCAGCCTACTGTTCCACGGTAGCACACACGGCTAACAAAAAACTTATAAATGACAGCACTGCAGATAAACAACAGTCTGTTTATGCTAACATACATACACACTGAAAGAGACCGTTAGCCAAATAATAGCATGTTTAACACGGCATTAGCATTAGCATGTAATTTAGGACCCCACGCTAAAAAAAGTTCTGTCCGGATGATCTGTGGAGAACAAATGACAAGCTTTACATGGGCCGGTCAGAGTCAGTCCAAGGGCCGTATACGGCACCACAATTACAACAATAAGCCCAGTTCAATGAAGATGTTATTTAAAAATGAACAGCATTGGCTCTCAGTCCACCAAAGCTGTCTTGCATCATTCGCAGTGTGATTGACTGACTGACAGATGCTGCAGCAGCCTGACGAAATGGGTGGGACTGACCCACATGGACGAAATGTAATTGGCTAGCAGCATAGGCAATGATACGTGAACGCAGGTATAGCCTATCACAACAATAGCCGTCCGACCCAGCCACTAAAGCGGACTACAACGCGACAAACTTTCCCTCCCTTTAGTTTTCTTTCCCTCATGACCCGGCCCACCGGCCCACAAGGCCACCGGCCCACCGGGGAAATCCCCGGTGTCCCCGTACGCCAGTCCGCCCCTGGGTGAGATGGGATGGGATCCAGGACACATGTAGAGGTTTTCATGCCTATCATGATTCTGGGCAGGTCCCCAGGGCCCAGTATTTCAAACGTGATCTGACAGGATTATCCTGGTCGGATTGGATTAAATCTAGATCTGATCTGAAAACTGGGTATTTCAACACAGATCAGGAGAATCCTGATCCCGAAGATCAGGGTTTCAGCTCTGGTAATCCAATCCTCCCCTGAATCCAGATAAAAGGCTGATTTGGGTATTTCAAAAGTTAAGTCAGATATCTGGATCAACTTGATACCAAAATTTCAGGATCATTTGAATCCCACCTCAGAGGTGGATTTGACTTGGATTGACAAACTCTCAGCTCATACTTCTCCTCCTAGATATTGTTACTCAAGATGTTTGTTACACTTAAGTGTTAGTGTTGTACTTCTAACAAGTAATTTAAGTAATATCAAAAAATGTAAAGCATAGTAAAATTTTTGACCACACTGTAAAACTGCTGTAAATAAAATTACAATTATTTCTCAAATTCTAGTTCACCAAACATTGTAACTTGCATGTACCAAAACAGAGAAAGACAAAGGAATGCAGGGTCCAAACAAAGTTTTATTCCAACAAAAAATAATGTGACCACTAAGGACCATGCTATTTCAAATGTCAAGCTGTTTCTCTAACAGCTTGATTTTTAATTCTGTGTCTTTTTGCTGAAGCAGCGTCAGCTTAATTTGCTGTTTGGCCAGTTCATCAAATCAGATCCTTTTATAAATTACCATAATTATGTTGGAGAGGAATTAGGATGAAGAAATGTTTCTAATTGTGTCACTGACCAATACCATGAAAGTAATGCCATTACAAATTTAAGCAGTTTCAAGCACTTTATTCAAACTCCAATTACTTGAAAGTCTTAAATGTATCAATACAATTAAAGCATTTTCAAGGATTTCCAGCACTCACCCTGTTGTAGCTGAGTGGTCCATGGCTGTGAGTGGACTCTGAAAGTAGAAAGTGTATGAGTATCTTAGCGGCGCCGGCTCTACGCAGGGGCAAGAGGGGGCAGTGCCCCCTCAAATGAATGTCTTGCCCCCTCAAATCAAAATTTTAGAATTTGAGAAAGCACATTTTAATATACTCACAAAATTAATATAGTACTACAAGTTGAGAAAATTAACTGCATTCGCGGAAAAGTCCGCCGAAAAAGGGACACACGATACAGTTTCTTTCCTCCATCTCTCCATCCCTCCGCTGTGTGGGTATTCACAGGCTGCGCAGCGCAGCGCCCCGCCCCCCCCAGCCCAACGTCCAATCACTGCTGCAGTATGTAAATAAGCCGAGACGTTCCAGTGTAGTGTCAGGTTTCAGTGGTTTCGTCACGGCCACGGAGCGGTAAACTTGGAAGAAGTTGCAGCGTTTCGAGCACAGATATATATACATAGACCAGGGGTCCCCAAACTTTTTTTCGGTGAGGGCCACATCAGCTTTCCTTTCTGTGATGGGGGGCCGGGCTTAGCCTAAGACAGGAAGTGATATGGGCCAAAGTGACAACCAGTATTATGGTCGAGATTATAATGATCATTTGTTGTAGCTGCACTTCGCTTGGCCTTGGCACCACTTGTTGGTTTGCAAGAAAAGTCTTCATATGTTTATTTGAAGTACCACAGATACTCCTTTTATTTTATAGAAAATAAAAAATAAAAGTTGATGCCAGGTAACAATGAGGTGATTGCGGTTTTGTACATGTTAATTAACAATTGGTAGGTATTTACAGGTAGTTATATTAATACAGAATAATAATAAAAAGTATTAATCAAGGTGAAGTATTCTTATCTAGGATGAGCTGACTTAAGGCCACACAGTGAAATAATATTAATACAGAATAATGGTAAGAATCAGGTAGTCTTATCTTGTTGAGCAGATTTTGTATTCTTAGATAAAGGTGACTTAACAATAGTCAAATGTTTCATTTAACAGGTATGTTTACTAAGGCAGTGAAATTATAGGCTACAGACCACTAGCCCCGCAACGCAACAACCATACTCGACACACCGTCCGTTGTGATGCTAGCCAGCTTAGACCAGGCTAAATCCAACTTTACAAAAAAATATCCTCTCCTGTGGTAGTATCTGTGAGAACTGTAGCTCCACAGAAACTTCAAAAACGGAATTTAATCCCCCAATAAAAATCAGCAGTTGTGCTGTGTCCTGCATGTCATTGCTCTCGTCCATTGTCAATGCAAAACACTCAAAATCTTTAGCTTTGTTTTTCAGCTGGACAAACACGTTATGCTCCATTTCTTCGATTCGCCTGGTGACTGTAGATGCAGACAGACTCACTGCGTTCAGGGCATCTTTCTTGTCCGGACACACCTCCTCTGCGACCGCATTCAAACATTGACTCCCCATCACTGAATGACTTTTCACAGCTTGCAATAAGTTTAGCTACCTTGAGGCTGGCCCGGATGGATGACAGGTTAATCTGTGTTTGGTGTAGCACTGTTCTCTGCTGAGCGGCAAATCCGCTTTTTAGCCTAGCTACCCCTCTCATCGCTTGGTCTAGCAAGCTAGCATACTGCCCTCCATGGCGCGTTATAGTGTCGGCAAATGTTAAATTCTCTGAACACCGCCACTGTCTCTTTGCAGATTTGACAAACTGCCTTTTCTTTGCACTGGACAAAAAATGTAATAAATAAATAATAAAAAATAATCATCTGTCCACGGCTGTTTAAAAACTCTGCACTTTGACTCTATATTCCATTTCAACTCCCGTTTTCTCCCGTTCTACGCACGCACTTGACGCTTGATCACGAGCGTGACCACGTCGGAATATACCATTGTGTGAGGGGGTGAAAAATAGCTACTACTGTAAATAGTTACCTTAATCATTGAATTCGGATATTTTATCATTTTTAAAAATAGGTCATGTCTAAAGGGATTGTTTGGGATCATTAAGTGGGCCACTCCAGTTCTTTAGGCGGGCCGGATGTGGCCGTAGTTCGGGGACCCCAGACATACAAACGTACTGTAACATTCTGAGTAGTTATATGTAAGACGTTGTTTTTGGTTCCTATCGGTTTCCTGGATATATGCGTTCGTGTGTAAATGTATAAATGAGAGGCCTTAACTTAATGTGCTTTAATAAACTTGATAAAGTTCACTCCATTGATTTACACTGTTTAGAGCCGCCTCCTCCATTGACTTATCGCAACAACGGGCCAGCCCGCTCATGTATATGCAGATAAGTACTCACGTCCACTGCACGTTACAAACTGAAGACAAATGACCTGTGTCTGACAGACCCCTACGTAAAGCCCCGCCCCAGGCTGTAGTCCTGCATTATTTTTTGTTAAACTTTCAAATAATCAGTTTTCTTTTTTTCTTTTTTTTAAAAAAGACAGTTTACTTATTTTCACCTCCAGCTTCCAGTTGCTCACAATGAGAAAGTTAATGCCGTGTAATGCATCCATTTTTCAGAGCTTTTAAAAAGTGCAGTGCTGCTCCTGCATGTACTGATAGTAGTAGCAATGATGCTGCTGCTAGTACATTAGAGACAGCAGCTAGCATAACTGCAGCTTTAGCATCAGCAAGCACTGCTTCTCCTGCACCTCCCTCCATCCCCCCAACAAGTGCTGCCCCAAAGCAGCCTGCTCAGCTACCCACTGACTTAAATGGCAATGCACCAACTCAGCCAATACTGGGTAGCTACCCAAAGCGTGCATTTGGTACAACACTGAGATCATTCAATCCTGCCTGGTACCGCACACGACCATGGCTAGAGTATTCTGTGGTGCGGGATGCCTGCTTCTGTTTCCCCTGTCGGAAATATGGCAGCACTGTTAATGAGAGGGATGTTGTTTTTACCTTAACTGGTTTTAACAATTGGAAAGCAGCACTGGATCGAGACAAGGGGCTACAGAGACATGTGTCCAGCCAAAACCATGTGCATGCTTCAACTATATGGACTCAGCACAAAAGCAGAGAGGCTACAGGGGGAACTGTTGACTCCCTGTTGGTTGGAAAAACACAACTTGAAAAAAACCATTACTATGTCAAGAGTGTGGGCAGTGCTGTTAAGTTTCTCTGTGTAAACGAGTTGGGGCTCCGTGGGACTGCAGAAACTTTGAGGCATGATGCAACTGACAACGACATTGCTTCAGGTCTCTTTCTAAAACTAATGGAATATACCTTAGAGAAAGATGAGAAGCTAGCAAGCATTGCTAAGGGTATCCCAAAGAATGCAAAATATACATCTAAGGATATCCAAAATGAAATTATTGAAACACTGGCAGCCATGGTGCTTGCAGAGATCAGGAAAAAATATGAAAATGCAGATTCTGCAGGGTTCTGCCAGAGGAGCATCTTATTGGGTTGCTTGACTTGCATCAACTTGATGCAGAGTACATCACCTCTGAAATATTGACACACCTCTCTGATGCTGGCTACAGTGCTGACAACATACTGAGCCAGTGTTATGATGGGGCTTCTGTGATGAGTGGGGTAAGAGGTGGTGTACAAGCTCTGCTCCAAAAGAAGCTTGCTAGATATATCCCATATATCCACTGCTACAACCACCAATTGCACCTAGTAGTTGTGCATGCCATGCAGATTGAACCATGTGCAAAAAGATTTTTTGACCTCTCTAGTTCACTCTACAAGTTTTTTCAGCATCACCATGTGTCCGAGAAATATGATGCACCCAATCTTAAAAGGCTGCTTGAAATCAGATGGACAAGCCATTATGAGGTGACAAGGTGCATTATTGAAAATCAAGAACACATTCTCAGTATCTTATCTGAAATGACAGAGGATGATGATGCTGCAGTTGACTTGTGCACTGAGGCATCAGGCCTGCAATGTCAAATTAAGAGGCATCACTTCTTTGAGATTGGAAAGTTTCTAGTGCGGGTTCTTGGTGTCTTGAAACCAGCAAATTCCATTCTACAGTCTCAGTCTGTGGATATGTGCAGTGCTTCTGAGGTTGTTGGTGCAGCACTGGAGTCCCTAAAAAACATACGTGAAGATGAGTCTTGGGCAGAGTTATCTCAGGCAACTGCTGGAGATGATTCACATCCCCCAAAGAGAAGGAGAACAATGAGCAAACATCTTGGTCAAAGTGTTGTGTTCTCAACTGTGGGCCATACAGACTGTGATGATCCTATCCTTAATCCCCATCAGTCTCTGAAAAGATCTCTGCTTAACATCCTTGACAGGGCCATTTCAGAAATGGAAAGTAGATTTTCACAGAGAAATGTTGACCTGATGAAAGCCATAGCTAGTCTTGCACCTAAATCTAGTGCATTTCTAGATTCAACCCAGTTGCACCCTCTGACTGTGCTCGCCGGCACAGTGGCAGACAATGCAAGTCTGAAAAATGAAATACTTGTGGCAAAATAGTTACTGCTCAAGAAATGTCAAAATGAAACAGACCTGACCACTGTGTGTAAACACCTGCAGGAGTACAAGGAAGCCTTTCCTGAGTTGCATAAATTGTATGTAACAGCCCTGGTAATTGGTGTGTCTTCAGCAGCATGTGAGAGTTCCTTTTCGACATTGTCACGTGTTCTAACACCCTATCATCGCACTATGTTACACAAGAGAAAGAGGAATCTGGTGATCTTGGCCCATGAGAAGGCCATAACAAATAACTTGGATATGGATGAATTTGTGAGAGTTTTTGCAAAGGGAAACAGGAGACTGTTGTTGTAGAGTGAAATGAGAGAGGAGTGGAGAAAAAATAGATTTTTTAAACTGTTAAGTTGCCAACAAAAAAAACAAGAAAAAAAAAAACAAAAACATAAAATGTTCTGTTCTATATCTGCTGTGTTTTATAAATTAGTTTGAGGAGATTTTTTTTTATTACTATTCATGAGACTGACTTTCAGTTTTGTAAATATTGACTATAATGTGTGAAGTCCTACTTTAGGTTACATTTATGTGAGAATTAGGCCATCCAGTTAAGCTAAATGTTATGTTGTTGGTTGATAAAATCTGGATGAAGGATATTTTATTTTATTTTATTTTTCAGTTCCCCCCCTGAGGGATTGCCACCTTATTGTGGTCAGGGGGTTTGCGTGCCTCAGTGACCCTAAGAGCTATACCAACAGGAGCTTAGTCTTCAGATGGGACACCCAAGTTGGACAGGTCTGAAGGTAGAGGCCTGACAAAGTGCAATCCACTTGTCCAGGTTATGGTTGGACACATAGCTAAAAACCTAATTCAATAAAGAAAACACTGTTACTATGAGCACAGAAAAAAAAAAGTGCTGCCGCATGATGTGTACACATGATGCCCCCTTCACATTTCTGACTGCCCCGTCATATATGCCAACCTAGAACCAGCCCTGATCTTAAGCCACAATCCCAAATTGTGTTTATGTAGCCAACACAAAAACATGATATCATCACCAGCATTAGGCTACTGTAGCATTCTGAACCTTCTGAACAAACCTTGTAGTTAATACTCAAACTGTGTTGCGTTGTGTTTTCTAAGCACTGAGCAGGTCTGTACACAATGCAGCCTGCTTATACTGTAAATCTGCCGTGTTGCAAATGACGTGACGCTAATGATAGCCGCTAATGATAGCCCGCTAGCTGCTTAACACACAAGTCAATGGAGCCGCGTTAGCTCCCGTTAGCACGGCCGCGTCTCAATTAGAGATCGCCACGGCCTGCTTTTAATAAGGTGACAATTCAAATAGTTGGCTTGCATGATGTGTTGGTTGCCGTTCGTATGGTATTAAAACCGCTACACAATAGACGACGGTTAACTTACACTTTTGACGTGAAAGTCGGCTCTCTGCTACTCCTTTCATGAAGTAGTCCGCCATGTTTCAGATCCCGGAGGCGGAGACTTGAGATTGGGAAATCCGTATCCGGCCAGGTAGGGATCACGGTGATCCACCCTGCCTGTGTTTTGAAATACTCAGATAAAGTCAGCAGGATCACCGTGATCCATGACTGAGAAAAGGAGGATTTCATTATCCGGATTATTCTGATCCAGATTACAAGTTTTGAAATACTGGGCCGACACAGGGGAGAACTGAGACAGAGGCTGAGAGGTGCTTGGAATGAAAACTGCGATTAGAGACAAGAGCCAGTTAATAAGGTCACTAGCCACCGAGTAGTCAGGTGTGTGAAGTGCAGTCTGTCAAAATGACTGATGACCTTTGTCACAGTTTTAAAGAAACGGTCAGTGACGGAAAATATTCGGTTTATGCGACCCCTGCTACTACTATTACTTTATTCCTTTTATTACTTTTAGGACAGTGTTGAGAGTCATTCCTGTTGTTACACTTGATTATTATTAGTTAAATATGAATAATACATAAATAAATAATAAATGAAACGGCAATTGTCCCAGTTTCTACATTTCATCCTAATAATATATAATTCTTTTTTATCACCGAGTTTGAAATTTCATTTCAGAAATCTGGTCACCTTATCATAAATCGCTCAGTTGAAGTCCGGCATCTTTTTCTTCTACAATCTTCTGTCAGAAGCTAGTCTGCTGATAATATGAAGTAAAATTTGTATTTTTGTGGTAAAATCATATTTTTATCATAGCTACACGTGTGACGTTATTAACAGATCAAAACGTTTGGAAATCGGTCAAAAATTCAGCAAATAATTCTACTTTGAGATTGAGGAGTACCTCTTTCCTTTGTATGTTCATGCACCGCTGCCTCTGCTAGCCATAGACATATATACATGTATATATGTCTATGCTGCTAGCCCTGTACCACGATGGCGGCGCTTTAGGCACGTCCCTCTACAGTTGATGGGGCGTCTATGTATATATGTTTATGGCTCAAGCGCCACCCTCAACAATAGCCAATCAGATCACGAGCTACAGCACAACCAATCAGCTCATGCGGCATCCATTCAAGCACGGAGCTGGCTGTAAGCGCAGTGAGCCACCGAGCGAACTGCTTTACGTTAGACACAAACTGTTAAAAAAAATGACAAATTATATCTAACCAAGACTATACACAGAGTATTTTTGTAAATAAACTAGTTAGTATATATATGCTTGAAATGTTTAATAGCCAGTTACTGCTAACGTTAGCTTAGCTTGTTTGTTTGTTGATACAAAAGGCTCGAGCCTTCAAGGCTGATTGCAGAGAGTGGTGCCTTGCAGGCTGGTTATTAGGCTAATGATGATTTCATATTGCATGTCATTATTAGGATCATTTCTACAATCAGCCTTGAAGGCAGCTGACTGAATAATGGCTTGCAGTATGAAACCATCATTAGTTTCACCCTGGAGCCTGTGGTAGACTTGTAGTCAAGACCACCTAAACCGAGACCAAGACACTACCAAGACCACAGACCAAGACCAAGACCAAGACAGACCAAGTCAAGATCAAGACTAGTTCAGCTCGAGACCAAGGCCAAGACCAAAAACAAAACCTATTTTTTGTTGTCATGATAGGCTCATAGGGCCACACAGAAGAGGACTTAAGTCTCAACCATTATACATACCACATCCAACATTTAATAAAATAAAATATATAGTAATAAAATAAGGCTGCATTGCATGTTGATCATGTAGGCACCACCACCACCTATGTTAATGACATTTGAATGAAAATGAAATGCTATTGAATTACATTATTATCATTTTAAAAAATGAAAGTGACGGTAAAAATAGATTATGAGGGGATTTTTATGAGCCTGTCAGTCAAAATGAGAGACAACTAAAAAGTCTAGCTCAACCTCTGCATAAAACGTCATTTTGTTGCTCATCTGATACTTTGAATCTGAACCATCTCCAAATTACTGAGCCACTGCTTTTTCTTTTACTAACCAGTTTCTCCTCCACACACTCTGCAGACGTTGTTGCTCCTCCTCTGTGCATGAAAGAGGAGGGACGGGGGGAGCAGTGCAGAGAGCTCCGGGTCAGCAGCTTGATGGAGCAAGGATCACAGCGCTAATTTGAACTATATCCATAAACCAGATATAGTTTAAATACCGTATCACATTAAAACATAGATCCATATATTTATTAATGTGATATATCACCCAGCCCTATCTGATATGTTTAATCACCAACTGAATTTAATGTATTTGATGTAAAACTTTATTGTTCCTCAAAATGAAGACAAACACAAACTCATTTAAATAACTGTATAATGTTGAGCTTCATTCCTGGTCAACACACACAGTGATGAGGACACATTTAAAACCTCAACACATCTGATTGATCATCAATCATTTCATCTTTTATTCTTTATTCAGATTGTGGAGATGCAGTTTGTCAGAGATCAGCTGTGATTCTCTGGTCTCAGCTCTGAAGTCCAACCCCTCCCATCTGAAAGAACTGGACCTGAGTAACAACAACCTGAAGGATTCAGATGTGAAGCAGCTTCTTGATCTTGTGAAGAGTCCAGACTATAAACTGGAGACTCTGAGGTGAGTAGAGAGTTCCAGTCAGTCCATGCTGCTTTCATCAGTATTGTCCTAAACACAGTTAGTATCAAAGATCCAGTGTTTCCTGTAAACCTGCAGCTTCTCAGTGAAGCTGTGAGAGGAGAATGGAGACAGGCTTCAGGATTGGACAGAAAGACAGAGAGAGAGACAACAGTCAGCCAATCAGATGAGCCAGAAGCTTGTTGTGATCATGTGTTTGAGTTGATGTGAAGACGACTGTTGTTGTTGTGTTGATGTGTCCAGGAAATAAAGCTGGATTCCAGCTGACAGCCTTCCAAGATGTATAGAGACAGTGGTGGACATTCATCAAATGTGATGAACAACTGATCACAGCTCTGAGATCAGTCTGACTGAAGCCTGCACATCACAGAAGCAGCATTACATTTAGTAACCATGAGCAGAGTCATCACATGTGTCATTAGTTTGATCAGATCTCTTCAATGACAGCCTCCATGTTTATTAGTCAGCTGATCTTTGTTTAAATGGAGCAGCAGTAAATCCATCACTAAAGTGTTGGTGCAGTAATGAAGCGTTCAGGACTCTCAGCAGTTTATTAGTGAAATCTGCAGAGGAAACAGACTTGATGCTAAAAGTCTCTGCAGGTCTGTGTGTGTTCACTCCAACACGTTAACATGAAGCTGAAAGGAAGCTGGCTGAGCTCCACAGCTGCTCCACTGCTGCTCTGAACAGGACTGAAGTCTTTCTACTGGATGTGATGATGAAGGGAGACTCTGGAAACACTCCTTCACCTCCTCTCTTCTTTCTCCTCCTCTCTACAGGTGGGACTCATGGTAGTAAACAGGACGGTGTGTGTTGTGAGAGGATGAGCTGGGCCCTGATGATCCAGAGGTTGAAGCAGACTCTGACTGGACCATGTTACTGGGAGGTGGAGAGGAGAGCTTCATCCACATGGTCTCCATTTAAGACCATCAACAGAGCTGCACTTCAACTCTTCACAGAGCTCCAACAAATCAAGTCCAGTCCCTCATGAATGATTCAGACACATGTCAACCTGCCAGCATCAGCAGTCCTTCCTGTTGTTGTGGAGATGTTTGTTCAAACTAGATTCCATGGCAGAGGTGTTTAAGCTCTGTGCAGTTTCTGTAGCTTAAACACCAGTGTTAACAGTGTTAAAGTAAATGTGTACATAGGTTAGTGATGTTTTGTGTGTCTTTATATGAGATAAATCATGAGTGAGCACAATCAGCAGTTTAAAGTATAAAAGTACATAAAGTATATACTTAGATATATTAGAAGTACTGGCTCAAAGTGAAGGGGGAAGTATTCTAAGCATAGCAGCAAATGAAATTACTGGTAATAAAAAAGTTTAACTGTGAAGTGTTTGTGAATATAGATCTTAAGGAGTAGTACGAGTCAAAAGAAATGTTAAGAGAGGAAAGCTGTTCCCACTTCTCCAATACTGTAACTTAAAGCTAAGTTCTGCAGTGATCAAAGTGGAGATGAAGGTCTGCATGGGGGGCAGCTGTTTGTTATTGCATTGGCTGCCAAGCATGATGAGAGAGGATGGTACATTTCACTGATATGGAAGAAATGAATGTATATTTAAGAAGTCAGTTTAATTCAGTTAGGAACATTGTATTGTGGCAGACATAATGCAGATAGACATCATGAAGGTAACCATACACTGATCAGCCACAACATTATGACTGGAGAAGTTGTTAATACTTTCTGTTTTATTACTTCTATGTGTAGCAGGATGAGATGCCCCATCTCATCCTTTATATATATATTCTTTTCATGAAACCAGTATGATAAAGATAAATAAATAAAGCTTTCAGTCTCTCACTTGTCGTGCCCTTTTCTTCCAGAATTTCATTAACTGACTTCTCCCCTTCCATTTCTTGCCAGATTATTCTATTATCATTATATTTCTCACATTTAAAAAGTACTTGATCTACATCTTCTCTGACTTGGCATACTGTGCATAATCCAGCGTTTAATCCTGTATGTCCTACTCTAAGTCTATAGACCACTTCTTCTCTTCTGCTTAGCCTCAGTGAATTAACCCTTTTCAATGTCACTCTTCTGATTTGTATGGTAGTGTCTTGCATCAGCCTTTGCATCCCATTCCCTTTGCCATTTTTGTATAATTACTGATTTGATAATGGATTTGACTTCTCCCTTTCATATTGGAACACTAATTCCTATGTATTTGTTTTCCAACATCTCTTTCTCAATTTTATCTGCCTCTTCATTCCCTTTAATGCCTATGTGAGCAGGAACCCAACAAAACTGAATAATGATTCCAAGGTTCCTGAGTTGTAGTAACAGATGTTTAATTTCAATAATCAAATCTTCCCTTGAAGAGTGACCTGTATCTAGACGATGTAAAGCTGCCATAGAGTCTGTACAGATTAACCTCTTCAATCCACCTAAGGGCTGTTATTATCCCAGTCAGTCTGCACCCTGCGCCCCGATGTTCCTAAAAACTTTCTCGAGTTTAGACAAGTCCCCATTTGTTTTGGCCCGGCTCAAGTGGCCACAACAAAAAGGAGACACACCCGTCAGTTACAGGAAAAAGAAACAATTATTTATTTATTTAAATAATTAACAAAGGGTCGGCTTGGGAACCACACCGAAGGCACCGGCAAGAGGGAAACAGAGAGTAAGCCTGTCTCCAGAGGGGCGTGATCTCTCACACAGCCTCTTTTAAACTGAAAGAGTGGTGGCAGCTAAAGACTCCTGGGCAACGGACACAGGTGCCTCGAGTTACTGCAATTAGCCTCAGAGAATGTGAGCACACCCACACATGCCCACAGGGGCATCACAGCAGGTACCTCAGTGGACAGCGCCTCTAATTTGGAGCAATCTCAGGGCACTCTACATCGTAATGTTGGGAGAACAGAACAGAACCAGTAAGCAGTTGGACGAAAGAATAATAATAATTTGTTCTTTATTATTAAACATAACTGCATTGAACATGTCGCTGGAATTGTTTTACTGCAACACAATTAAATTTCATAAAAGCTGCTCCTCGCTAGTGATGTGTTGTTTGTGAACGAGTCGACTCATTGGGAAGAGCTGAACCTTAGGCTTCTCCTGAGAATCCATGCAGGCAGACTTTATTTTGATAGGCACCCCATGCACCAATCATATGCAAGGACAGACTAGGATCATACCATTGTGTTAAAAATTAAGGGGGTGACAGGCACTCCAAAGACAGCAAGTATTGTGGTACAAGCATGGTACACACATAACAACAAAGGGAAAATTGCTTAGCAACACACAAACCATTCATAATTGCTAAATTAGGCTAAAATATAAGGCTTCAAGTGAAACTAAATGATGAGGAATCAGGGAGCCGTAAGAGCCGGCTCTTCTAAGGGAGTCAAACAAAAAGAGTCAAATCTTTAAAAAGACCTGCACCTCCCATCACTACTGCACGTATTACGTCAATTATCTGCAGTGTCTGCTGCACTGGATACTTTCACATACTTAACTGTTTGCTGTTTTTTGTTTGATTTTCTTAAAAAACTGTTTTATAATGAAAAAAAGTCATGTGTCAGTCTACATCTTTATTGATTGTCCAGGCATGAAAAAGTGTTAAATAAGAAACAACGGAAGATTTTAGAAAGCTTTGCAAAACATGGGCTCAGTAATACTTAACGGTAGCCTGTTGCAGAAGAGTAATAGAGACATGGTCATACATGTTATATGTGCAACATGAATTTACAGTCTGAACGCACAGCTTTTTTCTGCCTCGTACCAGTTGAAAACGCCCCATGATGAAATGGCGGCATGAGGGAATGATGAATAGCAGAAGGCCAAATAAGATAAAATGTAGGAATGTGGATACGATTTCTGGTTTGTATTCAGTACAGCAAGACCTTTGAAACTGTGCTGTTGATCCAAAACAACTAGTAAATCTTGAACATGCATCACTGACAAAATATACAAAATAAATACATAATACATAAATACAGTACCACAGACTGTAAATAAAGATAGATGTCAGAAGTGAAGTAAGGAGAGCTCCCCCTGGTGGCTGCATGCAGTACAGAGCATAAACTCCACCCCCTCAATGTTAGTGGATGGGACCATTTGAGTTTGTTTTAATTCGTTATTTGAAGCTATAGAAACAGGATGTGACATCATGACGACTACCAGTTGCCATGCCAACTGCTCCGGTCCATAGGACCTCTGACAACAGGAAAAAATAAACAAATAAGTACAGTGTATGTTACAACCCGGCTCAAGAGGCGCAACATAAAGTGGAGACAAATGACGGAGTTAGGAATATAAGGGTTTATTTAATTTAAAACAAAGACAAAGAAGACACCAGGTCTGACATAAGGAGCCTCAGCAGCTGAAGTGATCCCTTTAATCAGTCTTCTCAGGTGTGACTGCTTAAGATAATTAAGCACAAGCTAAAGACTTGCACATCCAGTGGAGGAAGCAGAGGAGCGGAACATGTATAATACAGGATATAATCCTAACCCACTGATGAATAGTTCCAGTTGCCCCTCTGCTCTGCTCCTCTATGCCATCCTGATTCCTTTATGGGGCCCTTTTAAACAATTGTCATGTGTATCATCTCATTTCATCAATTTAAAATGTTAATCGGCTGCAATCACAAGATGATTAATTCACATCCCCAATAGCAATTTAATTCTCTCTGCAAATGGTGAAGGATGAAGAACATTAAACATTGTTATATGCTGCATTGTAGCCTGTAGATTGTCTGTTCATTCAATTAGTCCACACCTTGGGTGGAGGAGCAGCTAATGAGTCCTCAGCTGTCTTTCACCGCCATCATTATATGTGCCATGCACAGGCTTTGTGTTTATTGTCTGTCTACAGGAGAACTCCATGGTCAACATGAGGTTAATGCTGGGATGGGCCCTCTGGTAGAGTGCATACTGGTCTGCTGTGGTTGGACAGTGTGGAACTGGGACGGGAGGCAAGCATGTATGCTCTTATGGTATGTTGAATGTTGAATGTTGTCTTCTTCTATGTTGAGTGCTGTAACGTTGCAGATGTTTTATGTTGGTATAGATATTTGTTAACTATCACCGTCAAAAGTGAGCATCATGTTGACTTTTTGATCATCCTCTTTGTAATGTCACCCATGTCATATTTCTCTCTGTTCGATGTGATCAATAAGAAAACTAATCTTTGTAAAAACTTTTAATTTACAGACCATCACGACTTAGATCACCATCACCACCATCATCCTCTGCATCGTGCCCTTCATCAGACGCCCACAATGCACCACAAACATCACAGGCGAAGAAGAAAACGCATGACAAACCTTCCAAAAAAATCCCTCCTCCCCTCCTACCTATGTCTGGAAACAACATCAGAGCTGGTAAGTGGGATAATTATTTGGACCTTAAGTTTCCATATGTCCATTAGAAAATGAATTACATGGTCATACTTGTAATTATGGCTGATAAGACTTTGTAATCTTTGTGTTTCAACATTTTTTAAATTTTAATCCTTGTTTTCTAAACGGCCATGACAGTGACAAACAGGGAGCAACCTTCTGTAGCCCGCCCAAGTTTCCATCAAAGGAGCAAGACTGGTAAGAAGATTTTATAGTTAAGCCTATGCATAATAATTTAGTCATAAAAGCTACACAGGGCTGTGTGTGGGCCCTGATGAGTGTGGGCCCTTAGAATTGTCATCACCTGATTGTGGTCAGCGGGGTTTCATGCCTCAGTGATCTATACTAGCAGGAGCTTAGCCTTCAGGTGGGACACCCAAGTTGGACAGGTTGTAATAAAGAGAAGAGGACTGCAGCCCTGGAGAGAGCCCCTGCTCACTGTGATGGATTCTTCAGTGCATTTTCTAGAAAGATACACCAGAGGGCGCCAACGAGACATCACACAAAGCTGAACTATTTGACTCGAACCTGAATTGAATCCCTTTAACTTAAAACTGTATAAATGAATATAAAACAAAAGAAAGCAGAACAGTCCTCTTGTAATATGTGCAATAGGACGAGTGGAAACAGAAAGTGTGAGGAAACATTGTAAACATAAAACATTTGTGCCTCAAACGCCATCACTGTAGCTACAGTTCTAGCCAGTGGAAGAGGACAAACAGCCTGGATGTTGGGGAGGTCAGCTGCCTGAAGAACTTGCATCCACCTCTCTGCTGTTCCTCCAGCTCTGCTAGCTCCCTCTTCTCCCCAGTAACAGTGGCGTTGGTTGTACCGACTATATTCCACGATTCATTTATGACAGTAGATATTACGGGTTTTGTACGGTGAACGTTCAGCTCAACAGGTGGTAAAGTAGCGATGACTTTTTACTTGCTTTATTGTCACCATTACACACACACATTCTAACGTGACATTCGGCAGGCGTTCTCTCTCAAGTTCTCTCCTGCAGCCGACATCCGTGTGTGCGTGACTGGTCTGGTCTCTCCAGGTCCAGCACGCTACTGTGTTAAAAGGAGAGAGTGATTAGTGGAACAGGATGCAGGTGTGCCAATCACTCTCACCTGGTGCTGCTCTCACTCTCCCTCTCCACACCTCTCTCCTGCAGCTGATGCACCACGCCCCCTCCACACAAATATTAGGATGTCACATCATTATTTAAGAAGATGCCACAAATAATCCAGTATCAAGTAAAAAGTCACATTTGCATCCTATTTGTTTATTCTTTTGTTACAACACCTTCACCAACTTAAGTCATCTTAAACCGTGTATTGCATCAATATAACCTCAGGTATACTTGAAAAAGGCCTTACCTTATCAGTTGACTGGGAGCAGGAGGGTGCATCATCCCTTGTGTAGACGTTTGTTGCTGTTAGGGAGGAATTTGTGGTGATGAAGAAGAAGAAGTACCAGAGTCCTGTATGTCTCATGCCTGAAGGAGTTTATTTAGGCTCGATCGAGGAGAACAGAAGATTCATCATCACAATATAAGTGCATGAGTCCACCTCAATTCTAAGGGACAAACAGTAAACTCAAAGTCTGATACTAAGAGGGTGGACCGAGGCAGGGGGACATGTGTCAATATCCCATTGGTTATTGGACATAAACATGAAGATAAGGATTCACACCAACTAGGAAATACAACTTGTCAGACAGTGACGGAGGACATTATCATCTAACTCTACAGCTGTGTCTGTTGACAGCCAGACACTGAGACTGAAGACGCCATAAGAGGGACCATGGCCTTGGCATGGTCCTCAGAGAGAAAATAGGGCAGATACCTGACCCCAGCAGTAGGAAGAGAAATTATTCTCTAACAAGAACCAGGAAGTTGTAAAGATGTATGAGTAGAAAGACTGACTAACCATCACACTGGTGGTTGATAAATGGCAGGTGATACTTGTCAAACTCCAAACAATGCAGACTGTCATTATTATAACAGTGAGGAAAATAAGTATTTGATACATCGCTGATTTTTCAAGTTTCCCCCTTTACAAAGAATGGAGAGGTCTGTGATTTTCATCATAGGTGATCTAGGTGTATGATTCTAAATAATTCATTTGACCTGTTAGTTTGTCTCTAAGAAGCCCTCCTATCCTCCACTCGTTACCTGGATTCATTGCACCTGTTTGAACTCGTTGTCTGGATCAAAGACACCTGTCCACACTCACCATCAATCTAATCACTGCATGTTCTTCTAATACTTCTTGAGAAGTCGTGCTGCTTTTTCACTTTGTTTTGACATTTCCCATTTTTCTAAAATTGCTTTCAATCTTAAGCAAAGGCTCAGAAAAAGCATCCTAACCTCCTCTAGTCTTGCTGGTGTGCCGTCACTGATGTCCGGTCAGAGCAGAGCTGATGGCTGAGCGCAGCACAGACAGGAAGTGCTCCCTCTCTTCACCTCTTTCTGTGGCACAAACCCAGGAGCGACAAGGACCCTCAAGGACAAAAGCGTGACGCACGTCTACAGAAAAGACACCTGTGTCATTGTTAGAGTCTAGACGACGAGTAACATCAGCTTTAATCTGTATTCTCGCAGGTTTATTAAATCCAACACTGAGCAGAAACACAGAAATAATTTGTGCTCTTACCTTAGAGAGTCTGGAATCTGATCATCAGGACTCATGAGCAAAGCAGCATCCTGAGTTATTATCAGCTGCCTGTTTCCTTCACTGAGCTTCTACACACATAAAGTATTCAGTTTAAAGTACTGTGACACAATAGTTGAACACGTTTATGAGCATATTAGCTGGGTTATGTTCTTTTATTCATTTTATTGGATCACACACTGGAGCTGTGCCTTTTTTTCTTTTCTTTTTTGTACATATGTGTGCTTATATGTATGCATGTATGTATGTATATGTATGTATTTACCCTGTTTGTTTTGTTCCTGCCATGTGAAGTGGTCCCCCTGGTGTTTCTATTGAATGTTATTCTGAGGGGAAAAAAGTAGTATGATAAAGAAGGCAATGTTTATTGAACTTGATATAAGAAAAGTACTACAATAAAGTAATAAAAAAAAAACAAGGATGATGTTAAAATAAATAAAAAGATGTCAGAGAATGTATTTTACGACAGATGTGTTGCGACAGTTCCGGTCGTACGAGGCATGCACGTTTTCCGTTAGTTCTCTTATGGTTGAGAAGTGTGTTAAAAGAGCACTCTGTCAATAAATGAGCAAAGGTTGAAACAACAAGAACTCTCATCATTTTAGAATCAACTCATCAGATTATTACACAGTCAGTTTGAGGCGGGAGGACAGAAGGTTCAGTGAACACGAAGACAACACGTTAAGAGGCTGAACTCACACGAAACATCCACAAACATTCAGGAGCGGGTTCGAGTCCAGCTGAGAGCTCCGTCATATTCATACAATCTGGAAGATTATTCAGTTTTTAGTCCATGACACAAAACATTATTTATTGATGGATTTGAAGAAATCTTCAGACTTTTAATCTCAGTCATGAAACGTTTGTATTGACTCCTCCTCCAAACACCAGGCATGTAGTTTCGGTTTCAGTTTAGTTTCTCTTTCTCCAGGATCGTGTCGCAGATATTTTTCTCTCCGTGTCAAACTCCGTTTGAAGGTAATGAAGCAGTTTTGAATGTTTTCTTGGTTAACATCAGATGTCAGCAGCTCAGCTCCAACAGAAGCAGCAGAAATCTGCAGCTCCATAAATTCACGTTAATCTGAGTCAGAGCTGAAAGTCCAGAGTCTGGAGGAGGACTAGTATGAAACTGATCCGCCATTTCTAGTCTCTGCGTGATCAGCGCCAGACCTGCTTCCTAAATATGATTTCAACTTCTTTGATTATTTCCATCCATGACACAGTCTTTGATTTGAAATCTGTCTCTAGAAGTTTGATCTGCTTTTCTAACGGGAAGCGCTGAAAGTAACTAAGTACTTTTACTCCAGTTTAACATAGAGACGCTTTCTACATGATAGACACATTTCTATCTAGAATATAGAAGAGTTTAAAACATGGAATGGACATGAGATATGTTGTGTTCATATGTAAATCTATGTCTGATATCTAGAGTTTTCTATCTAGAAGGTAAATCTATTAAAGACTCAAGTGGTGTTTCTTGTCACCTCCTCAGTATATGAATGAAAACATATTAGTGTGAGATTGTGTTTCTCCTGGTCCCACTGTGCTACATATCTGCGGACAAGACACCACAACATGTTACAAGACAGAATAGAAAAGGAATAAATGAACAGAAGGTTTACTAGTATATGAAGAATGTGTCTAAAAATATATACAAGATATTTAATGTCTGTATAAAATATAGAAAGTCTATGAACTGGAAGATAGTATAAAATATATACGTTGATCATGATGGACCTGAGTTTGTTGAAAGTCTCAGTGTCCGTGAACGCATCATGTGTGTCCTCCATGGCTCCATCTCAAGTACAGCAGCTGATGAATAAGAGCCAATCAGTGGAGGATTAGCTGATCTGTTTACAACATGAATGATTAGTGTTTCAGCAGCATGGACCAGAGAGAGGACCGACTGGAGGGACCTGGACCTGGACCTGGACTTGGATCTGGACCTGGATCTGGAGCCAGCTGTGTGTCCTTGAAGAGCGACAAGTCCAAGGATTTTATTATTCATTTTAAAGGAGGACGTCATTCTGGTCCAGAGAGGTAAAGTGTCAGTAAATCTGTCTGACTTGAGGAGCTGAGGATTAATAAACGTTGACTTGCTCATGTCTGTTTCATCTCTGCTGCTTAGATGTTGTAGATGTTTCCTCAGAAGATAAACAGATGTTGATCTAAAACAACACAGACACACTGGAAGAAGAAGATAGACAACATATAGATCTACAGTAGAACAATCACTAACTTTCTACAAGTCACATGGTTTGAGGAACTTGCTGAATTCTTGCTTCTTTTCCAAAGATCTTCTAAAATGGCCGACACAGTAAGTGTCAGGCCTTAGAGGAGGAGACAGATAAGAGACTGATCTTTGAAGCAGAGTAGTGTCTTCAGTCTTTAATCATCTGTTCAGTCTGTTTCCATGGAGACAAGTCTTCACTGTGTTTGACTGTGGACCAGAGAGAGAGAAGATGAGATGTGTCTGAGGAGAGGAGGAGCTAAACTAATGCTAAGCTAAGCAGAGTTCATATAGACACAGTCTGCACATTAGTATGAAACATTGAGGAAGAGAGTCAGCAGCTCCACGTCTGAGGCCTCGGCCTGCAGGTCTTCTTCATGGTAGAGACTCAGATGAAAGTCATCAGCTGTAACGCTGCAGAGGAAGTGGAGCTGGAGAAGAAAAACTCCTGGTTCATCTACGTTCTAGTCTTCATGGACACTCGTGACCTTTGGTTTATTCCTGGAAGAGTCAACATTGTTATGTCCAGAAACTAAACTGAGACAAAGACGTCTGGACTAGAAGACGTTTCCTCCAAGTGTTCAGCTCTAAATGACTGGTGGGGAGTTTAGGTTTTTATCACCTGAAGGTCACATGACTAGAGTCTGTTAATGACCTGATACTCACCTGGACCTGGACCTGGACCTGGACCTGGAGGAACCTGTTCTGATGAACCTAGTGGTTCTCTGATGATCCATTAATGTCCAGAGTCTCCTCAAATGTTCAGAACATGTGGACATTGTTGTCCCTTGTCCTTCAGGTGTAGGTGGACAGCTGAGTCCTGACCTGAAGACCTTGTTTGAGTCGTAGAGGAGATAAACTCAGGATGAGTTGGGGGGAAGGACATCCAGACTATTTAGTGTAGACTTTGTAAGTGTCCAATGTTCAAATAGTGAAATATGTTTGAGGAGACAAAGAAACAGCTGATGGCTCTGAGGTGAAGAACATGTGCCTCGCTAGGATTATCATCTCTAACATGATCAGTCAGAGAGTCTGAGGTTTCTTAATTTTTCTGTCTGCTTTGTTTTCTGTGTGGCTGATAATGGCCTGTCAGTCACTCACTGTGGACTGGTGGACGTTTTACAGTCTTCAGTCTCTGGCTCTGGGTTCCTTCTCCAGCTGATTGATCAGGGAGCCAAAGCTTTATGAAACAGCTGCAGACTGAGCTGTTGATGGTCAGTGGGATCAGCAGGACTAGTAAACCTTTACCACTACAGAGACTCATCTGATTCACTCTTCACATCCACATATCACTCCAGGGACATTTACCTTGTCTTTGTCTCTGTGTGGACAGACATGATGAGAGCTAATTGTTGATGATTGGTCCACAGAGTCCACCAGCAGAGCTCAGAGGTTCTCAGTGGTCAGTCTGCCCAGCAGCATCAGACACAGCTGGACTCCATCTTTCTGGTCTGTACATGTACAACAACTACTTTCCATCATCTCCATGCTGCACTTTGTAGACCAGTGGATTGTCAGTGTGTCCAACATGGATCTGATGTTTGTCTCCATGATTTCAGTCTGCTTGTGTCATTCATATGGTATTCTGTTCCAGCTGCTGGAGGACAACATCATGACTTTTGTGAAGAACGAGCTGAAGAAGATCCAGAAGGTTCTGAGTCCAGATTACCCAGAATGCTCAGAGAGTCAGAGGGAGGATGAGGAGGTGTTGGAGGGTGAGGATGAAGAGCAGAGGAGGAGCAACAGAGATTTATTTGTGAAGATCACAATGAACTTCCTGAGGAGAATGAAGCAGGAGGAGCTGGCTGACTGTCTGCAGAGCAGTAAGAGGATTTCTCTAAACATTGAAGCTGCTGGAGAAATGGGACATTTACTAATGTCTCCAGAGATGAACCAAGATATATTCACACACTCATTCTTTAGAGCAATGACATGTTGGAATATTTACTGGAGAGTTTATTCATTCATCTTATTTCTTGTTTCTTCATTCAGGACTTGTTGCTCCAGTTTGTGGACGTAAAGTTAAATGTGCTCTGAAGGAGAAGTTCCAGTGTGTGTTTGAGGGGATTGCTAAAGCAGGAAACTCAAGCCTTCTGAACGAGATCTACACAGAGCTCTACATCACAGAGGGAGGGACTGCAGAGGTCAATGATGAACATGAGGTCAGACAGATTGAAGCAGCATCCAGGAAAGCACACAGACCAGAAACAAGCATCAGACAAGAAGACCTCTTTAAAGCCTCACCTGGAAGACATGGACCAATCAGAAGAGTGATGACAAAGGGAGTGGCTGGCATTGGGAAAACAGTCTTAACACAGAAGTTCACTCTGGACTGGGCTGAAGACAAAGCCAACCAGGACATCCTCTTCGTATTTCCACTGACTTTCAGAGAGCTGAATGTGATGAAAGAGAGAAAGTTCAGCTTGGTGGAACTTGTTCATCACTTCTTTCCTGAAACCAAAGAAGCAGGAATCTGCAGGTTTGAAGAGTTCCAGGTTGTGTTCATCTTTGATGGTCTGGATGAGTGTCGACTTCCTCTGGACTTCCACAAGACTGAGATCCTGACTGATGTTACAGAGTCCACCTCAGTGGATGTGCTGCTGACAAACCTCATCAGGGGGAAACTGCTTCCCTCTGCTCGCCTCTGGATAACCACACGACCTGCAGCAGCCAATCAGATCCCTCCTGAGTGTGTTGACATGGTGACAGAGGTCAGAGGGTTCACTGACCCCCAGAAGGAGGAGTACTTCAGGAAGAGATTCAGAGATGAGGAGCAGGCCAGCAGGATCATCTCCCACATCAAGACATCACGAAGCCTCCACATCATGTGTCACATCCCAGTCTTCTGCTGGATCACTGCTACAGTTCTGGAGGATGTGTTGGAAACCAGAGAGGGAGGAGAGCTGCCCAAGACCCTGACTGAGATGTACATCCACTTCCTGGTGGTTCAGACCAAAGTCAAGAAGGTCAAGTATGATGGAAGAGCTGAGACAGATCCACACTGGAGTCCAGAGAGCAGGAAGATGATTGAGTCTCTGGGAAAACTGGCTTTTGATCAGCTGCTGAAAGGAAACCTGATCTTCTATGAATCAGACCTGACAGAGTGTGGCATCGATATCAGAACAGCCTCAGTGTACTCAGGAGTGTTCACACAGATCTTTAAAGAGGAGAGAGGACTGTACCAGGACAAGGTGTTCTGCTTCGTCCATCTGAGCGTTCAGGAGTTTCTGGCTGCAGTCTACATGATCCACTGTTACACCAACAGGAAGACAGAGGTGCTGGAGGACTTCCTGGGAGGAAACTACAATAACTCACCTCTGGATGAATTTCTGAACAGAGTCATGATTAAATCCCTGGAGAGTAAAAATGGTCACCTGGACCTGTTAGTTCGCTTCCTTCATGGCCTCTCTCTGGAGTCCAACCAGAGACTCTTAGGAGGTCTGCTGGGTCAGACAGTGTCCAACCAGGGACTCTTAGGACGTCTGGTGGATTATATAAAGAAAAGTCCTGCAATCATCCAGAGAACCATCAACAACCTGAAGAAGATGAACACTGATAAAATCTCTCCTGACAGAAGCATCAACATCTTCCACTGTCTGATGGAGATGAACGACCTTTCAGTTCATCAGGAGATCCAAGAGTTCCTGAAGTCAGAGAACAGATCAGAGAAGGAACTCTCTGAGATCCACTGCTCAGCTCTGGCCTACATGCTGCAGATGTCAGAGGAGGTTCTGGATGAGTTGAACCTGAAGAAGTACAACACATCAACGGAGGGACGATGGAGACTGATCCCAGCTGTGAGGAACTGCAGAAAGGCTGAGTGAGTCCTGATGTGATCATTAACAGAATCAATCAGTGGAGATTAGTAGTTTAGTTTTTCAGACGTTCTCATTCTTCTTCAAACAGTGTTCCACTTGTTGACTGCAAACATCACAGTCAGTTGTATTTAGTCCCAGATGTTCTCCAGCTGTTTAAAGCTGTTCTTCTAGATATTGACTCTTTTCTTTCTATTTCTCTGTCTTATTATTCTCTCCATCAGTAAGTTAGTTTAGCTGAAGCAGCCTCTGAGGCCTCACGTTACAATGATGAGAGGATATTGAAGGCTGTTTCTAGAGTACAGAATAATCCTGAAGTCAGTGAAGTGGCTCCACATCAACATCTATCTAAAGCTTGTTAAGATCAACATGAGCCACCGTAAACTACTGATCATCCCACACAGAGACTGACCCATCAATGGAGCATTTTATTGACTGAGTTCAACGTTTCATTTGAAGGAGAGAAGTCCAGTCACATGGTCTTGTTTTTACGTCTTTCTTTCTATTTGTTTCCTGTCTTGTTGCTGTAGAGAAGAGTTGAAGCAGGAAATGCTCAGAGGTCTGAATATATAAGAGCAGAACGGTAGAAGTCTGACTTGTTAAAGAGATGTGAAACACACAAAGGTCAGAGTTTAGTTTGACAGATAAAACCCTGAGTATAAAATGTCAATGGAATGAATGAATAACAGGACGCTTTATATGAACATTTACGGTAAACTTATTCCCAGGCCGTCTCCTGCTCTGTGACCAATGAGCTGACAGCAGGAATCCCTCTCATCTCATTGGTCGAGGTACTGTTGCTTGAGAAGAAGATACCAGAAGACAACAAAGCAACAACTTTTCCTCACACTTTCTGTTTGCACTTTTCTTATTGCTCTATTACAAGAGGAATGTTCTGCTTTGTATTGTTTTCTATTCATTTCTACAGTTTTAAGTTCAGCAGGACAGGTTTCTGTTTTATTCTGTTCATCTGCACATTCAACTAAACAAAGGTCTGAGAGAGATGAAGAGAATGACTGTTTCCTGTCAAACACAGTCAGAGAAGATGAGCTGAACCACTGATGTGGAGACAAAATGTCCAACAGGATGTGTCCAACTGTCCACTAATCAAACCCATCATGTTCATAGAAATGTCTTCTTCCATTATAACAGATTTTATTTATTTGTCTCATGACAGACTTTCTAGCTGTGGACTCTCAGAGAGTCACTGTGAAGTCGTGGCCTCAGCTCTGAAGTCCAACCCCTCCCATCTGAAACATCTGAACCTGAGTGGAAACTACCTGCAGGATTCAGGAGTGAAGCATCTGTCTGCTGGACTGGAGAGTCCAAACTGTAAACTGGAGACTCTGATGTGAGTTTTCATTTATTTTCTTCTCAGGCTTCTGAAGACTGGAGATCCAGTTTAGATGAGTTCTCTTGTCAGGACTGTCAGATAGAAAAGGAGCTCAAAGAGTTTAAATGAAGGAGCATCATGTTCCTGAACATCAGCAGGTATCTCCTCAGTCATCAGACGTGCACAGGTACGGGCTATTGTTGCTCTGGAAACAGCCCGTTTGCCCTTAGTAGCTGAGCTGCCCCTCTGGAGAGAGTGCCTTTTTATTTGCTGTTGTGTCTCCATCAATACAATGAGCCCATAACTGGTAAAGTAGAAGTGTTCATTCATTCATTCATCAGCTGGAACAGCTTGTTCCTGTGGTTGAACAGGAAGTGATAACGTGATCACCAGAGGTGGGAAGTAACCAAGTACAAATACTTTGTTACTGTACTTAAGTAGATTTTTCAGGTATCTGTACTTTACTTGAGTATTTCTTTTTCTGATGACTTTTTACTTTTACTACATTTGTACACAAATATGTGTACTTTCTACTCCTTACATTGTAAAAACAGGCTGGTTCCTTTTTTAACCTCCACGGATGACAAGACGTAAAAGACGTGACATGATGGGACATGACTAGAGCATGGGACTAGAGAAGGAAAGTCAATGATGTGCTCATAAAATGAGCGGCCTGTTGGTGATACCTGTTGACCTGATGCTGATGCTGAAGGTGCCTGTTATCAATCCATGGAAATTGACAGGGGACTGACAAACTGAGCCTAGAATTAGACCAGTGGCTTCATATTTAGTAAAAAGGTGATCTATGCACATGAACACAGTTCTAAAGATAAATACCCTCTGATACCCTCCATCAGCTCTACACCTGTGTTCCTGTCTTCTTCTTCTACTGGCTTGAACAGGCAGCCTGTTGACAGCGTTGCCAAGTCAGCTTATTATAAGTGACTTTGGGCTTGTTTTCCTGTAAAGTCTCTTACAAATATTGGTCGTCACGGGTCACGTTTTTTTTGGGTCTTGTTTCTAAAGTGTAGTTGCTTATTTGGGCTTGTTCCCAGATCCATAATAAGTTGTCAAGCAGATGTAACCCCTTGAAAATTACAGTTGGGTTTATTGCATGTATTTTATTGTTGGCTGGAGCCACTAATTTCATTAAGTGTGAGTTCCTTAAGAGAGCTGTGTCGAGACTGTAGTTGCTTTGAGTAGCCACAAGGTGGTGCTTCATGTATAGTCGATACGGGAAATTCAGTGAAGGTGCGCTTTGCATGCTGGGAGCTAGATGCTAGTCAAGCCCGACACCGATGCCACAGCGATCTTTTAGGAGCGAGACTATGAACGTTTATGGGAGGAATATTGTTTTATTTTCATGGACACGAGTTGCAAGTTGTTTTTTGAGTGTTTATGAGAGTTGCAGGACGACTGCGACCGGAGAAATTGCTGTGATTGTTTTCTTTACTGAGGACTCCGGTGAGTTGTCTGGTTGTATGCTATGTGCTAATATGCTAGTCGATAAGCACATTTTCAGTCATTGTGGATGTTAATATTGAACGTTGTTAAAAATAAATGTTGCAAACATGTTTCAATGGGTAATATGCTGAGTTGAGTTGTAAATGTAATTGTTCACATGACGACCGTAATTTGCACTGCGCCATTTTTTTAGACGCCATGTTCAAGGTTGATGAGTGTAAATTGTCCGCTAAGGTTTATGATATATTTACTAATGTAAACACTGTGTTAAGTTCATTTTTTGAGATGGTTGAAACACGATATGATGAGATGATGAACACTATGATACAGATAAGAGATAATGATTTATGCAACATGGTTCATTTAATACTGTAAAAGACTCACATTAATGGAGACTTGAGGTTTTTTATATATCTCATAATACAGTTATTATAGGTTGCATTTGAGTATAAGAAATATAATTCTGAGCAGAAATTAGTTGATAACCTGATTATTTGTCTCGCGAGATCTGGCAACACAGCTGTTGATCAGTTTGAGCTCTGCTGCCACCTAGTGACTGGAGGCTTGTAAACTGGGTGTACAAGGGGGTGTAGTTGTATATGTCCATCAATTTACAGTGTTTATCAGCTCCATGAATAAAGTGCAGTGATATTGAGTCCAGTTAAGGCTCAGAGTTGAGCAGGCGGATGGCGTGTGGATAGAAACTCTTCTTCAGCCTCTCAGTCTTTGTCCTCAGGCATCAGAAACGCCGGCCTGATGGCAGTAGAGAGAAGAGAGAGTGTCCGGGGTGACTGGACTGTTTCAGGATCTTCTTGGCCTTTAACCTGCAACGAGGAGTCCAGGCCCAGGCCATGCAGCTTAGCAGCCAGTCTGGAGGGAACTATGGTATTGAATGCTGAGCTGAAGTCAACAAACAGCACTCTCACATAGTTTCTCTTACCAGTGTCCACGTGGGAGAGGGTCTTGTAGAGGAGGAGGTTTATGGCGTCATCTGTGGATCTGTCCGGCCGGTATGCAAACTGTAGTGGATCCAGGGTGGTGGACAGTGTGGAGGTGATGAATGTCTTGATGAGTCTCTCCAAACATTTCATCAGCACAGATGTGAGGGCTATGGGCCTGAAGTCATTGGAGCTGCTGGGGTGTGGTTTCTTTGGGACAGGGACTATTGTGGACTTCTTGAAGCAGGTTGGGATCACACACTGTCTGAGTGAGAGGTTGAATATCACTGTGAACAGAGGAGCCAGCTGATCAGCGCAGGTTTTGAGGACACGCTCACTAATCCCGTCTGGTCCAGCTGCTTTCCTGGTGTTGCCAGGATGTCAACATTGTCGGGAGAGAGTGTGGACCTCTTAGCTGTCACTATGTCCCCTGCTGTTGAGAACACTCTCTCTGATGGTACTGAAGATCCTGGCACAGTGAGGCAGCATCTTGCCATCTTTGCAAGACAAGGGTATTTGCATTCATTGGTTCTCCACCATGTCAGTGGATCACCATCCACTGACATGCCACCTGATGCCTGGTAGGATGCCGCCTCCTCTTTGATGAGGTCAATGCCAGGAGCCTTGGTGTACATCTCTTTGCTGACGAAGGTCTCTCCAAAGAGCTCGGCCATCGCTGATTTCTTTTGAGGAGGAGATGTGTCCAAGTCTCCTCCTGCTGACTCTGCAGCTTGACCCTGCAGAAAAATAATAAAAAATGCTTGTAGATTTACATTTATAATTTTTAAATAATATTCTTTTCTTTACCTCATCACAGTCTTCAGTACCCAGACGGCTCACAATCTCTGTGGTAAGGTCATTGTATGTCTTCTGACGTAGGGCAGGGTCCATGTGAGACAGGGACTTGAATCTGGGATCCAGGGCAGTAGCTCTGTGAAGGTAGTCCTGCAGAGTAGGGGCTGAAGTGTATCTGGGCTTCAGGTCCTCTCTAATGGCAGCCTTGACATCTTGTGTGATGGTGCTGTCTTCCACACTTGGAGCCATGGATTGTAGAATCCTTGTTTTCAGCGGCAGGATCATTGATACAGATGGTGAAGTTTCAGTGCTCAGCAGAGATGTGACAGTTTGATGATGTTCTTTCCTCAGGGTTTTCTCAGTCAGTGCAGAGTATATAGCTGCCTGCTGCTCCAGATAACGCTCCACCATATCATAAGTGGAGTTCCACCTTGTTGGTGCATTATGTATGAGCTCATGATTGGGTAGCTGTAACATGTCTTGCTTTGTCTTGAGCACGTGAGCAGCTGTTGTGCTTCGGTGGAAGTAGGAAACCACCTTCCTGATTCTCCCAAGGAGCCGATCCATTTTATTGACTGAGATTCCCTTTTGTTACGCCAAATTCACGACATGTGCAAAGCACCCTATCTGTGGGCCCAGTCCTGCCATATTCACTGCATTTATCTGATTTTTTGCATTATCAGTTGTTACTGGAATATTAGTACTGGGCCTCCTTAACTTCCATTCTTCAACTGCTTGTGTCAGTACCTGAACAAGATGAGTGCCTGTGTGACTCTCGTAGAGGGGGCGTGTCTGCAGCACTAGACTTCTCATCTCCCAGCCTTCAGTGATGAAGTGAGCCGTTATCGTCACGTAGCTCTCCGTTCCCCTGGACGTCCACCCGTCTGTTGTGAGCGCAACAGCCGACGCTCGGGATAGTTCATCCACAACTTTCTTCTTCTCCCGCTCGTAGAGATCTGGCACTACCTTCTCACTGAAGTGTGTGTGCGATGGGATGTCGTAACGCGGCTCAAGCACTTTCTGCATGTTTTTAAAGCCCTCGTTTTGCACAACTGAATATGGCCTCACGTCTGTAGCTATAAACACGCCGATAGCGTTTGTGATAGCTTTAGCCCGGTCGGATTGCGCAGGGAGAGGATGCTTAAATGCTGAGGTGATGAGCGGTTGTTGGTCAGCTTTCGTTTTCGACCAGTGAAACACCCGGGTGATGTCGCTTCAAATGAGTGAACATGCTCGATGTGTTTCCACTGTCATATGGCTTTCTTGTGCCACAATGCCTACACACAGTGGCAGTTTTGTCCACTGACCTCTTTCCTTCGTCATCATAGTTGACAGGGAAGCCAAAATGCTCCCATACGGGGGATTTAAGTGTCGCGGGGCGTTCAAGCTCCTCCTTTCCTACGCTCGCCATGTCTGCTCTCCTCCTACTTTCTCCACTGGCCGCAAGCTGTATGCGGACGGAGCACAACTGTTTTTGTTCCCCCCTGAAATCAATCCGCGGATGACGTGTGTCCTGAACCGATGACGTCGATCTGAACGGATCAATGATCAATGATGATCCGTTGCACCACTACCAGTTTCTGACACTGACCTCTCATTTTATTTTTACTGGACAATCAAAACCTTTACATTTTATTTCATTTTGTAAATAAATACCTGAGGAGGAGGATTATTGCATTTAAAGTAGAGCTGTGGTCATTTATTAAAGTAACCTATATTGTTAGAGTTACATATGTTATAAAAGTGACATAGAAAATAGTTGACATGACATGTGACTTGTTGGAAGACACACTTGAACATGTCAACTTGTCCTTTAACATTTGAATGACACAAACCTCCTGAGACACCAAATCCAGGAAGAAGAAGGTCCTGGAATCAAAGAACTAATCAACAGTTTGTAGTCCAACATGTGTGAGGAGGAGATATTGATCCTGTAATGAGGTCAGCAGCATCTTATTGATCTGTGTTGACATGAATAGTTGTCTGAATGTTGTGCTGACGTTTGGATGATGTCTGTAGAAGGCTGACATGATGAAGATCCACAATAACACAAGGACAAAGTCACTCTGGTCATTTTAGAGAACAGCTCATTGATCAGGACACATTTCAGACCTCAACACATCTGATTGATCATCAATCATTTCATCTTTTATTCTTTATTCAGATTGATTTACTTTTTAATTTACAATTATTTTAAACATTTAAACATCTTTGGTCCAATAAGTCTTTGGTACAGGCTAAAAGCGGTTAGTGTGTAACCACAGACAGTACCAGGACCCCTGACTAGTTGGTCTGAAGTGAGTTTATAAATCAAATATAAATGTAAATAATGCAAACTAATACTTTGTTCTAAACTCTGTGATAATGTTTTGGATAGATGGCGGTATCTAATGCTGCTGATTCCATTCATGGGTAAATGTAACAACAACTGATGAATCAATATGAATCCTTTTGTTCCAAAGAACCATATATATTGTATAATCACCTTATTATCATTCCTATGTATATAATATATATTCTTCCATCTCTAGTTTTTGTACATTTGTTCATATATTAATTCTGTAAATATTTTGCTGATACTATTTTTATTTATTTTACTCTGAAGAGGAACAAAAATGGACACAACGGAAGAGAAAGTTTGGTCAGAGCCAAAACCCTAGACAAGGGGATGTACTTAACATGTTCTTACAGACCTACATAGTAGCTCTACATTAACTGTGACATAACATAATTAGCGTTAGCATTGATAGTCGTTACATTTATATACCTGATCTGTCCGTATCTGCTGATCCGTATGCGTAGGCTTAGACACTCGTAAGCCAGGAAGTCTTTAGAAAACGAAAAGAATGAGCTTTGTGAAGTTGAACCATCTGATTTATGAATTTGCAAAACAATCACACACATTCAGATAGCTAGGTACGCATTTGTGAATGTCATGTTTCACGTGTGGATCATGGAACATGCATTTGTGACCATTTTGAGACTAATTTCACTCCATATTCATTCCTGGTCAACACACACATTGATGAGGACACATTTAAAACCTCAACACATCTGATTGATCATCAATCATTTCATCTTTTATTCTTTATTCAGATTGTGGAGCTGCAGTTTGTCAGAGATCAGCTGTGATTCTCTGGTCTCAGCTCTGAAGTCCAACCCCTCCCATCTGAAACATCTGGACCTGAGTGACAACAACCTGAAGGATTCAGGAGTGAAGCAGCTGTGTGGTTTTCTGGAGAGTCCAGACTGTAGACTGGAGAAACTGGAGTGAGTTCACTGTCTGTTACTGTTGTAGATCTGATATTAGGTCTGGACAGGGGAAACCAGAGATTTTGGAAAACGATGATGTCATTGCCACCATTGCCACCATCGCCATACCCCTCGAGCAGTCTTCCACCTCTTATATCTCGCGAAACGTCTCATAACAACATCAACAACAATGGTGGACTACATGCTTGTGTTACTGCTGGAGAAGATATTGAGCCTGTTATGGTTACTAGGGCTAAATCTAATTTTTCCTTGAGTTTGGTTTCTTCTAAAGCCGATTTGTAAACAGCGCTCAAGCTTCATGCGCATGCGCCACCTCTTCCTCTCCGTTTTTGGTGAATTTCTGAAACTGAAACAGCGCCACCTATAGACCTGTGATATGAAGTAGCGTAGATATATCAGATATATATCAGATATATATGTCTATGGTTTCCCTTAGTTTAGCCCCGCCCACAAGCTCCTCCATTGTCTCTGCCGTCTCTTGTGTGATTGGCCGTCTCCGCTGTCACTCCACCTGCTGCTCAGCCTGGGAGGCTGCTCAAGCACCACCCTCAACAACAACCAATCAGATCGCGAGCTACAGCACAACCAATCAGCTCATGCCGCATCCATTCGAACGCGAAGCTGTCAGAGGAGTAGACGCCTCATTGAGCGGGTTGGCCCGCTGCTGCGATACGTCAACGTCGCCGCCATATTGGGGGAGGCAACTCTGTCCCGCGAACCAATACGAGTCAATGGAGAGAACTTTATTAAGTGTCTGCTACAAGGTGCTATAAATGAATTCCTCTCATTTACACATTCACATACGGACGTATATATTCAGAAAACTGTTAGGAACCTAAAACAACGTCTGTAATGGTCTCTGATGATTATAAACGTGAACTATTCTTGATATGTTCAGTGTACAGGTCGGCATCAAACCACTCCATGTATTTTATAATTTGATCTCGTTTTCACGAGTGTTTAGATGCTACTGTGATGATACAAAATACTGAATCTGTGTCTATAATAACCACCTGACATGGAAATGAGACATCTGTATTAATAAACAGCACCAGCATTTACATGCTACTGATTTTGATTAATCGTTTTTATATTATAACGACTAATATTGACAATCATTGGGACAAAAAAATAACAAAATGAACAAAGTCTGCAAATCATAATAAAATAAAATGAAATAATAATAATGGCATAAAATACTGCGATTGCCTGGTCTAAACCATACTCTGATTTATTTATTTATTTTAGAAGGAAACAGATTAAAGAACATGTATACTTATATTTATACAGCAGTATGTGCAAGGAAACAGATTAAAGAACACATATATCAATACAGCTTTACTCATTTATTTTCTATACCCAGTTATTCCTGTTAGCCACATGCTAAATAAAAGGATAAAATATTGTAATGATCTCAGAGTGTACTACAAAATACATCAGAGTCCTTTTATTATCACTGAACAAGTGTACATCAAAATTCTAGCACAACATCCGAGTATTACACACAACATAAATAGAGTAAAAAGTACAACAGTGCAAATATAAGTTCTGTTCTGTCAAAGTCCTCCGGACTAAAATACTCACTGCAGAGCCTGGATGGCAGGCTAGCAGAAAACCCTTCCCTTCTCAAAGCAATTTCCCACCGCTTTCTCAGCCCTTCATCTTTGGGAAACCTACATAGTATGAGAAAAGTTTGCTGATCAACTTTGAACACTCCGAGTAGTTAGTTCGGGGCAATTTAGTTAAATACGATTGACTTCTTGGTTGTTTGAAGGCTGGTTTTAACGCGGGACTTCATAGTATAATGCGCAGGACTTGTAGTATCAACAAAAGTATACATATTCTGATCTCAAAATGATGTTGTAATGATCACATACAATCAAAAGTAGTTGTTCTGTCTTACTTGTGAAAAGTAATCCCGTGGGATCGGGTTTCGCTTGTCATTCGACTGAAACATTTCCAAGCAGCACAAGAATGAGGCATCTTTCGCCGGGTGATAGCTGCAGTTTGCCTCCCCCAATATGGCGGCGACGTTGACGTACGGCACAGCGCTCAATGAGGCGTCTATGTATATATGTCTATGGAGTGAGCCACCGAGCGAACTGCTTTACGTTAAACGCAAACTGTTAAAAAAAAACGACAAATTATAGCTAACCAAGACTATACACAGAGTATTTTTGTAAATAAACTGATTAGTTTATATATGTTAGAAATGTTTAAAAGCAAGTTACTGCTAACGTTAGCTTAGCTTGTTTGTTTGTTGATACAAAAGGCTCCAGCCTTCAAGGCTGATTGCAGAGAGTGGTGCCTTGCAGGCTGGTTATTAGGCTAATGATGATTTCATATTGCATGTCATTATTAGGATCATTTCTACAATCAGCCTTGAAGGCAGCTGACTGAATAATGGCTTGCAGTATGAAACCATCATTAGTTTCACCCTGGAGCCTGTGGTAGACTTGTAGTCAAGACCACCTAAACCAAGACCAAGACACTACCAAGACCACAGAGTAAGACCAAGACCAAGACAGACCAAGTCAAGACCAAGACTGGTTCAGCTCGAGACCGAGGCCGAGACAAAAAAAAAACCTAGTTTTTGTTGGCATGATAGGCTCATAGGGCCACACAGAAGAGGACTTAAGTCTCAACCATTATACATACCACATCCAACATTTAATAAATAAAATATATAGTAATAAAATAAGGCTGCATTGCATGTTGATCATGTAGGCACCACCACCACCTATGTTAATGACATTTGAATGAAAATGAAATGCTATTGAATTACATTATTATCATTTAAAAAATGAAAGTGACGGTAAAAATAGATTATGAGGGGATTTTTATGAGCCTGTCAGTCAAAATGAGAGACAACTAAAAAGTCTAGCTCAACCTCTGCATATAACGTCATTTTGTTGCTCATCTGATACTTTGAATCTGAACCATCTCCAAATTACTGAGCCACTGCTTTTTCTTTTACTAACCAGTTTCTCCTCCACACACTCTGCAGACGTTGTTGCTCCTCCTCTGTGCATGAAAGAGGAGGGACGGGGGGGGCAGTGCAGAGAGCTCCGGGTCAGCAGCTTGATGGAGCAAGGATCACAGCGCTAATTTGAACTATATCCATAAACCAGATATAGTTTAAATACCGTATCACATTAAAACATAGATCCATATATTTATTAATGTGATATATCACCCAGCCCTATCTGATATGTTTAATCACCAACTGAATTTAATGGATTTGATGTAAAACTTTATTGTTCCTCAAAATGAAGACAAATACAAACTCATTTAAATAACTGTATAATGTTGAGCTTCATTGCTGGTCAACACACACATTGATGAGGACACATTTAAAACCTCAACACATCTGATTGATCATCAATCATTTCATCTTTTATTCTTTATTCAGGCTGAATGGCTGCAGTTTGTCAGAGATCAGCTGTGATTCTCTGGTCTCAGCTCTGAAGTCCAACCCCTCCCATCTGAAAGAACTGTACCTCTTTAACAACAACCTGAAGGATTCAGGAGTGAAGCAGCTTCTTGATCTTGTGAAGAGTTCAGACTATAAACTGAAGACTCTGTGGTGAGTAGAGGGTTCCAGTCAGTCCATGCTGCTTTCATCAGTATTGTCCTAAACACAGTTAGTATCAAAGATCCAGTGTTTCCTGTAAACCTGCAGCTTCTCAGTGAAGCTGTGAGAGGAGAATGGAGACAGGCTTCAGGATTGGACAGAAAGACAGAGAGAGAGACAACAGTCAGCCAATCAGATGAGCCAGAAGCTTGTTGTGATCATGTGTTTGAGTTGATGTGAAGACGACTGTTGTTGTTGTGTTGATGTGTCCAGGAAATAAAGCTGGATTCCAGCTGACAGCCTTCCAAGATGTATAGAGACAGTGGTGGACATTCATCAAATGTGATGAACAACTGATCACAGCTCTGAGATCAGTCTGACTGAAGCCTGCACATCACAGAAGCAGCATTACATTTAGTAACCATGAGCAGAGTCATCACATGTGTCATTAGTTTGATCAGATCTCTTCAATGACAGCCTCCATGTTTATTAGTCAGCTGATCTTTGTTTAAATGGAGCAGCAGTAAATCCATCACTAAAGTGTTGGTGCAGTAATGAAGCGTTCAGGACTCTCAGCAGTTTATTAGTCAAATCTGCAGAGGAAACAGACTTGATGCTAAAAGTCTCTGCAGGTCTGTGTGTGTTCACTCCAACACGTTAACATGAAGCTGAAAGGAAGCTGGCTGAGCTCCACAGCTGCTCCACTGCTGCTCTGAACAGGACTGAAGTCCCTGCTGCTCTTTCTACTGGATGTGATGATGAAGGGAGACTCTGGAAACACTCCTTCACCTCCTCTCTTCTTTCTCCTCCTCTCTACAGGTGGAGGACATACCACTAAACAGGACGCTGTGTGTTGTGAGAGGATGAGCTGTGTCCTGATGATCCAGAGGTTGAAGCAGACTCTGACTGGACCATGTTACTGGGAGGTGGAGAGGAGAGCTTCATCCACATGGTCTCCATTTAAGACCATCAACAGAGCTGCACTTCAACTCTTCACAGAGCTCCAACAAATCAAGTCCAGTCCCTCATGAATGATTCAGACACATGTCAACCTGCCAGCATCAACAGTCCTTCCTGTTGTTGTGGAGATGTTTGTTCAAACTAGATTCCATGGCAGAGGTGTTTAAGCTCTGTGCAGTTTCTATAGCTTAAACACCAGTGTTAACAGTGTTAAAGTAAATGTGTACATAGGTTAGTGATGTTTTGTGTGTCTTTATATGAGATAAATCATGAGTGAGTACAATCAGCAGTTTAAAGTATAAAAGTACATAAAGTATATACTTAGATATATTAGAAGTACTGGCTCAAAGTGAAGGGGGAAGTATTCTAAGCATAGCAGCAAATGAAATTACTGGTAATAAACTCTCACTCAATAGGGACACCTGCTGGACCATGAACATTATTGCAGGAACCTAGTTCAGACGCCACTGACACACTGAATGACCTAGTATATACACAATATCATTTGTTATTGTTGTTTATATTGTGTTATTTTATATCTTAATCTAAGTGTTAAAACTCTTTGATATCTTTAAAATGTACAGTCAATAACGTGGACATGTGAAAATTATAGTGAATGTGCTTATGTACTTTGAGGCAGGGAGGGTTTTATTTTATTTTTATTTTACAAATTTTTATTAAAAAAACAAGCTTTTACAGGTTTTTTTTTTAATTTAGTCGATTTCTTTTTTTTGGTGCTAGTTCTCCAGTTTTAGAGAACACCCGCTCACATGGGACTGACGATGCTGGCGTCCATAAAAACTGTAGTGACAGCCAGAAGAGGTGTGGATAGTTCTACTTCTGGCCCAGTATCTTAAAGGATCCTGGGATCTGGGGAGGTTGCCCTCAGCAAGGTACCGCTGCACCTCAATAACTGAGTCCGCTGTGGCATTGCTGGTCTGCCTGCCAACGTCCTCATGGAGCTGCTGCCAGAGGTTATCTTAAAAACAACAAATTGGCATTTTAGTTTTAGTCATCAGTTACAAACCTGCACATGTTTTGGAAGCACATACATGCACAAATAAACTGATACAACTGAACATAACATGCCTGCAGTGGGTGCTGATAACTGCTGTGAAGACGGTCCAGGCTGTGGCTCGGTTGCTACGCGCCCAATTCCAGCTGCTGGTCAGGGGCGGACTGGGGGGAAAAAGTGGCCCGGGAGTCATTGACAGACCGGCCCACTTCATGTGTGGCGTGGGGAGCCAGCCAGCCGGCAACACAAGTTTCATATATACCTTGATGAAAAAAAAATGCATTTTATGTTGTTTTGGACTATAATCATATAGTAATCATTAGCCTGAACCCTTAAGTAGCCTACAGTAAAATAATTACGACAGTATAGTGATTTTACACAGCATGTAGTGATTTTAATGGGAACAGGTCATACAATCAAATTTGGCCAACCAATTTGCCAGGCTGTTAGAACTGATTGACACTGACTGCATATACCATGGACAATTATTTTTCTCAAGGGGCCACATGAGAAACAGTAAATATCTTGGAGGGCCGTACCAATAGGCTGAACTCAATTCTGTGCCCACAGCAGTGGTATGTTTTATTTTGTACTGGTGTTTTTAGTAAAGGGATGATCAAGAAAGCAATTAGTCATACTTAAAGCTTGAAATGCTGTATTAACAATGAACACATTCTCTTATAAAGTTGAGTTAATTAAATCTTAAATCAAATCTGTACCAATGGACTTTTAAAATATGAACAAAAGGTATTTATTAACTGTTAATCTTTTATGACCATATATATTTATGTTGGCTAATACTACTGTATAATAGCCTAAATGATCATCCACAACCACACATGTCAAACTCAAGGCCCTTAACTGTATCAGGTAAGATTATATTTCATATCTATCAGAACTGACCCGCAGGTGTTTTACGTGCGTCAGTGAGGTACGTCAATTAGCTCCTCCTCCCAACTGTATTGACAAACTTGTCAGAGTCTCATTGATGTACAGCAGCGCGACACTCTGAAGTTCATACGGGATAAAAGCTCAAGACACAAGTTTGAGAGCAGCACCAAATACTAAAATATGTTAACGGAGATTCTGACACAAAGATGCAGTAGCTCTGTACCAGTTAGCAGTGTTACTACGTCTTTATAAAAAGTTAGCAGACCAGTTAGCAGACAACGGGCTAAATCTGTTAGCCTGTTCCACGGTAGCACACACGGCTAACAAAAAACTATAAATGACAGCACTGCAGATAAACACCAGTCTGTTTATGCTAACATACACACACACTGAAAGTGACCGTTTGCCAAATAATAGCAGCATGTTTAACACGGCATTAGCATTAGCATGTAAACTTCGGACCCCACGCTAAAAAAAGTTCTGTCCGGATGATCTGTGGAGAACAAATGACAAACTTTACATGGGCCGGTCAGAGTCAGCCAAAGGGCCGTATACGGCACCACAATTACAACAATAAGCCCATTTCAATGAAGATGTCATTTAAAAATGGACAGCACTGGCTCTCAGTCCACCAAAGCTGTCTTGCATCATTAGCGCAGTGTGATTGACTGACTGACAGATGCTGCAGCAGCCTGACGAAATGGGTGGGACTTACCCACATGGACGAAATGTAATTGGCTATCAGCATAGGCAATGATACGTGAACACAGGTATAGCCTATCACAATAGCCGTCCGACCCAGCCCCCAAAGCAGACTACAACGCGACAAACTTTGCCCCCCTTTAGTTTTCTTTTTCTCATGACCCGACCCACCGGCCCACAAGGCCACCGGCCCACCGGGGAAATCCCCGGTGTCCCCGTACACCAGTCCGCCCCTGATGGGAGATGAGGCTGACGACGTGCTACGGAGGTTGGATTGAGCTAAGGCTGACGCTCGTTAGTCGACGTTTGTTACCATTAAGTGTCTAAAAACGCCCCTGAGTCGCTGGTTCGAATCCCGCCCTTTTGTTCTATGTCTGTTTTCTTATTTTTGATTTGCATCATTTCTTATTTATTTGGATATCCTAATTCTTATATAGGTAGGCAAACAGGCTATGCAGTGGTTAATGTTAAATTTCATATTTCCAATCGTTGCTGAGATGTCGAATTTTAATTAAAGGCCTGTCTGATAGACGCCTGTCCCACATACAACTAGGGTCAGATGATTTATGGAAAATAAAAACCCTGGCTTTTTATGGCCTTTGAAGTTTCATAAATACATTTTCTACAGTGAATGGTTCACCAATGGCTCCAGACTTGTGATGAATTATGACAGAGGAGTCCTTATCAGTTACTTTACCATAACCATGTCAGAGAAGTTGAACTACTTCACCACTGATTTCCACGTCAGGAAAGAGTTACAGATTATATGAAGTAGATCAAATAGAAATGGAATCATACAGGGGGTGAAAAACAAGATTTTATTTCAAGAAGTTGAATGATTTTTTTAAAAAAAAAGATTTTATATACACTATTTACAGTTTCTCCTTTCACCCTTTCTGGTACTGTCTCACCACAGTACCAGCTCCTGAAATACTGCTGGTGCCCAGGAGGTCTGTGGTCCTTCAGGCAGCTTTTGCATATTACCTGGTCTGTTTTTTTTTTAACATACACTACCGTTCAAAAGTTTGGGGTCACCCAAACAATTTTGTGTTTTCCATGAAAAGTCACACTTATTCACCACCATACGTTGTGAAATGAATAGAAAATAGAGTCAAGACATTGACAAGGTTAGAAATAATGATGATTTGTATTTGAAATGAGATTTTACATCAAACTTCGCTTTCGTCAAAGAATCCTCCATTTGCAGCAATTACAGCATTGCAGATCTTTGGCATTCTAGCTGTTAATTTGTTGAGGTAATCTGGAGAAATTGCACCCCACGCTTCCAGAAGCAGCTCCCACAAGTTGGATTGGTTGGATGGGCACTTCTTGCGTACCATACGGTCAAGCTGCTCCCACAACAGCTCAATGGGGTTCAGATCTGGTGACTGCGCTGGCCACTCCATCACCGATAGAATATGAGCTTCCTGCTTCTGCTCTAAATAGTTCTTGCACAATTTGGAGGTGTGTTTAGGGTCATTGTCCTGTTGTAGGATGAAATTGGCTCCAATCAAGCGCTGTCCACTGGGTATGGCATGGCGTTGCAAAACGGAGTGATAGCCTTCCTTATTCAGAATCCCTTTTACCCTGTACAAATCTCCCACCTTACCAGCACCAAAGCAACCCCAGACCATCACATTACCTCCACCATGCTTAACAGATGGCGTCAGGCATTCTTCCAGCATCTTTTCATTTGTTCTGCGTCTCACAAACATTCTTCTTTGTGATCCAAACACCTCAAACTTAGATTCGTCCGTCCACAACACTTTTTTCCAGTCTTCCTCTGTCCAATGTCTGTGTTCTTTTGCCCATCTTAATCTTTTTCTTTTATTGGCCAGTCTCAGATATGGCTTTTTCTTTGCCACTCTGCCCTGAAGCCCAGAATCCCGCAGCCGCCTCTTCACTGTAGATGTTGACACTGGTGTTTTGCGGGTACTATTTAATGAAGATGCCAGTTGGGGACCTGCGAGGCGTCTGTTTCTCAAACTAGAGACTCTAATGAACTTATCTTCTTGCACAGTTGTGCTACGCGGCCTCCCACTTCTTTTTCTACTCTGGTTAGAGCCTGTTTGTGCTGTCCTCTGAAGGGAGTAGTACACACCGTTGTAGGAAATCTTCAATTTCTTAGCAATTTCTCGCATGGAATAGCCTTCATTTCGAAGAACAAGAATAGACTGTCGAGTTTCAGATGAAAGTTTTCTTTTTCTGGCCATTTTGAGCGTTTAATTGACCCCACAAATGTAATGCTCCAGAAACTCAATCTGCTCAAAGGAAGATCAGTTTTGTAGCTTCTGTAAAGAGCTAAACTGTTTTCAGATGTGTGAACATGATTGCACAAGGGTTTTCTAATCATCAATTAGCCTTCTGAGCCAATGAGCAAACACATTTCACCATTAGAACACTGGAGTGATAGTGGCTGGAACTAGGCCTCTATACACCTATGTAGATATTGCACCAAAAACCAGACATTTGCAGCTAGAATAGTCATTTACCACATTAGCAATGTATAGAGTGTATTTCTTTAAAGTTAAGACTAGTTTAAAGTTATCTTCATTGAAAAGTACAGTGCTTTTCCTTCAAAAATAAGGACATTTCAATGTGACCCCAAACTTTTGAACGGTAGTGTATTTCTGTCTTCCGTCTCAGGATGCTGTTGCACGGCTCTCCCCTTTCAGCTTTTTCACAATTTTTTTGGTCGAGTCCATGTTAAGAACTCGACCAAACTGAGATGTGATGGAGGCCTTTATCTCCTCCAGCCTGCTCAGCACATCCTGGGAGTATACCTGCATCAGCCAGCGATGCTTTGGCACTGTGAGCATCGCTGGTAGATCCCTCAAGTCAACAGGAACTGCACCCGGTGGCCGATGTCCAACTGGCTGACGATGTTGTGGCTCCAGCTGATCACCTTCCTTTTGGATCCCTTACGGGCAAGGTATTCGGCTGCCATGAAGTACTGGCTGGCAACACGCACACGGCAGAGTTTCCTTGGCATCCAGACGACCAAGGGATGTCCAAAATACCGTGTTGGCTGCGGGGGGTACCACCACATCTTGTCCACCCTGGAAAAGTCCAGCTCAGGCTGTCCAGTCCGGGACCACTTAAATAATGCCTTGGACATCCACTGCTGGTCCAGGATTAGCAAGACAGGTATCCAGCCAACAGGGAGGCAAACTTTTCTCTCTATTAAACAGAACAAAAAAAAAAATACTGTATATTAGGCACCTGTTTTGTGTATGATGTGTGTGTGGCATAGCTATCCTTCCTCACAAACACCTCACACCCAAGTCTTAATAGCCCAATTGACTTGACTAATTTAATTTGTGCGTGCCCATGTATTTTCCGCTCATGCCCTTCAGCTGGACAAATGACGTCACGCACTGGCCCACGCGCCACTCTCTCTCTGAATCACATGTTACAGGTGTGATCACTCTTTGATTGGCGCGAAATTTAACAGTCACGTGTGTGCTGGATGCTGGCTCGATATTTTTCCACTCTGGTCTGAAGAGTCACTGAGGTCATTTGTGGCAGCAGGGACACCACAACAAACTTCACATCTGGAAACATTAAGTCTATCAGAACAAAGGCAACGTCTAATAGGTCAGTGGTTCCCAACCTGTGGTACTACCCCCAGGGGTACGCAGAGTGTACGCTGTCACGGGACGCACTTTGTCTTGTATTAGCGTGAAAATAAAAAAATACTGTGTAAAATGTCAATGGATTTAAGGAATAACCAGGCGATTTATATGAACAAAAACCCACCGTTGACTCAAACTCCTAATAAATAACACCTTTAAAAATCACCCAATCAGTGGGATTTATTGAGATCAATGAATAAAAATATAATGTCTGCAACACATGTTGGACTTTGTGTCATTTATTAGTTTAGTGTCTTGATCTTAATAAATGAAAAAGTTATAGTGTGCACATCCCACCTTCTGGCAGGTGCAGGACAAACTAACTCCAGTGAAGAAAAATATAATGTCCACAACACTGCTTTAGTTTAATGAATGCAATGTTACTGAAATATTCAAAATGTCAACTATTCCGACGTTACAGCAAACATATATTTCTGAGGAGGCCCATGTGCACATACAATTCAGCAACTTCACACTGTGAATTTGGAAATGATTACTTCTTTCTCCTTTTCTGAGGCTGTTGGCTCTCCTCCTCTGACTGGATATCAGTGGTGTCGCATTGCTGCTTCAAATACCTCTCCAGGCACCTCTCTGCTTCCTCAAAGGTATCTGCAGACACAGAGTTGTTATGAGATACTGATACAAAGGGCTATGATAAAATGTCAACCCGATAATACCCACCTTGGCTTATGAGGACCCTGACAGGCTCATAAGTCTGCCAGTTTTCTTTTGGTTCCTCCCTCCTCCTGATGGCAGCACCAACCTTGCCAGACTCTTTTAGAGGGTATGGAGGCCAGAAAACTTTCTCCCCCTGAAGCCATATGTGTGGCACAACTTCTGTTCCACCACTGTTGAACTTTACAAGGCACCACTGCTTCATGCTATTTTTATGGTAAAGATAATGGTTGGTTATTAACACATGAAGTGATTTTTATGAACTGATTTGTACAAAAATGATTTACTTTGTATGTATGAGGGGAATGGCTATGAACTCTTTTTTTATTGGGGAAAAGTATATATTTGTTTGTTTTATTATTTGGAGCTTTACAACACCAACACCGCTGCTTGAGTCCCACACTTTGTAACAGTCAATGATGGCTGATTCGAAGGAGTATTGGACATATGATTCCTTCTTTGTAAATTTCCGGAAGATCACAAATGTTTCCTCAGCTACTTTGATTATGTTGTCAACAACATAACATGTTCTTTTAAAGTGGGCTTGCAAAGGTTTTTCTAAAGACTGAACAATTTTCATTCATAAATAATGGACTCTGTTCACTATATTTAAGTACAAGGTACCTGTATCACGTCACTAATTTTCTGTCACATGTGTTATAATGTCTGAATGGAACTAGTATTTTTTTTGCCAATTTGTTTGTACAGTTTTAATAAAAGGATGCCATGTTCCACTCTTATTCTGTATGTGATTGAGCCATGTGGGCCCACCTACAGTGATATTGTTGAAAATATATCTTAACCCTTTCATGCACACATGAAAAAAGTGGTTCAGATTTTTTTAATATTGATTTTATTACTCTATATGAGCCTAAAACTGAAAAGCATTTTGAATTTTTAAAAAATATGATTTTATATAGAAGTTATTTTACTGTCCACATATGTGGACAGTACGCACCAAAGGGGTAAAAAATAATAAAGAGTAATGACAGAAAATATGGACCATTATGTGACTTTAATGAACAAAAACAACAGATATCATAACAGTAATGATTCTAATGGCACAGAAGGATATGATAAAGATGTTATGCAACATTACAAAGACTTAACATTTTAAAAACAGTTATTTTTAACAGTATTTGATAATTTTTTGAACATATTTTGTAACAGATAATAAAAGATTTTAAAAAGTTAAAAAAAAGTTGATTTTACAATCATGTCTGTAATGTTATTACTTTTTTTAAGCATTCAAGATTTTTAAACAAATTTTTGAAATGTTAAAATGTTGAAAAGGTAGAAAAAGATCTGACAACAAAACTTTTATACGGAAAGCATGTTAAAATTTCAAGATGTACTAATGTTAAACATTTCAAGCTGATTCCTATCTTGAGTGAAAGCCTTCAAAGCAGTCAGGACAGAGTGAGACCTGGCATGTGACACAGATGAATCTGGTCTTCCTTTGGCACCTCTCAAAGTGGCACCTCATGGCATTTTTGATGGGTGCACTTCTTGGCCAGTGCTGACCAATCCCATACCGCACCTCATGGACGGTATTTACCTGATGCCTTCTCTTTGGGGTCTGGGTCAGGCTCGGCCTCCCCCTTCGTCTGTCCATCATGGACTCAGCATTGATCAGAGCTTGCACTAATTAATAATAATTAGTGGTATTGGCCATGTATACTTGTGTATACATGGAATGTGATTTCTGCATTTAACCCATCCGTGAAATTAGTGAACACACAATGAGGTGAAGCACACACTAACCCGGAGCAGTGAGCTGCCATGCTACAGCGGCGCTCGGGGAGCAGTGAGGGGTTAGGTGCCTTGCTCAAGGGCACTTCAGCCGCTTTCTACTGGTCGGGGGTTCGAACCGGCAACCCTTCAGCCACAAGCCCAAAGCACTAACCAGTAGGCCGCGGCTACTGATCTGAGTTTGCTGCTGCATGTTTTCTTTGGTAAAGGTGCCATGCATTCACACATACCAGATCCAAAAAATGGAAAAATATGCGCATGTACCACCTCTTATTTTTTCTTCTGTTGGCATAGATAGCCAGGCATTGGTCCACCAAATCCACACCACCCATGTGCGTGTTGTACAAGGCAACAGAAAATGATCGAGTGATTTCGATCAAGGTAGATTCTGTCTTTTTCCATCTGGTAGCTTTGTCCTCTGGATGTTGTCCTGCACATGTTGATGCTATATGAATCAAAGACCTGTCCAGCCAGCGTGTGACGGTGATGTTATCTGCAGTGGATACCACAGATGTAGTTCCTCTTCCTTTGTTTTTCATTGCCGTTTCATCAAGTAGTTTGGCCCCGGCGCCCTTCAAACGGTTGGCACGGCAAGTGCCTGTTCCCTCAATGCCGTACAATTTCAATTGCTGAAGAAGGCCAATTGAGCAAAAACAATTGTCAAAAAAAACCTTGTGGCCATTGTGGTGTAAATCACTACAAAGACGAATAACCACCTCTGGAGCCATTCCCAACTCACCCACATCACCTCGTCCACCACTAGCACCCTGATACAGCTCGAACCTGTACATGTACCCAGAGCTACCAGCTCTAACCCACACTTTGAACCCCCATGGCTTAGGTTTTTTTCGGTGTGTATTGTTTGCTTGAATGCTGGCCCTTAAAAGGGATAATCTGTTCATCTACTGCTTGAAATTCTTCTGGACTCATTGCTGCAACAAACCGCTCCTCTAGCACGTCCAAGACCGGCCTCAGTTTGTAGAACTTGTCAGCATTGGACTGTGAGTTGTTGTCAGCAAAATGGAGGAATCTTTTGATCTCCTCGAATCTTCTGAGGGACATAGAATTGGCAATTAGATGTTGGCGGAGGCCAGGATTGGAGGACCAATACATCCTTGCTCGTGGGTATTTAATGTAGCTCATGGTCAGGTTAAGAAGTTTTCTTTTCCCTGCTGTCTAGCATATAAATTGGATTGGAATGTTATTTCCTCTATTAAGGTGTCAGGAAAAAGACTGGAGAAAAGCTCTGAAGGCTCCTCACCCTCAGCAGTCACATTGACCATACCAGTAAAGGCTGGGAGATTGCCCTCATAGAGATTGTCCCTATGAGCACATACTCTGTTATCCACTCTGTCTCTTCCTTCACCTCCACTTCTGCCTCTACCTCTGTCTTTGCCTCTTCCTCTGTCATTCACCATCTCAACCTCTTGTCTGTCTGTGTCTCTCTCTAATTCTCTTTGATCCTCACTGCTTGCCGTGCGTGTGTGTGTCACTGTACACCACTTAGTAACCATCTAATCTTTGCAAAACATGCACCATTCATTGGTCTCTATATATTTCTGTAATGTTGTCATAACATGTAGTTAGGTCATTATTTATGTTTATATGTTTGTTTCTTCTTAATTTAAAGTAGTTAAATACAATACAAATAAAAAAACTCCTAGTTACAAAATCAGATTTTTGGTCATGTAACTCCTCTGTTGCGCAACGTCCACACACGGGGACAGTTAGTTTTTAGGGTGTACAAGCTATATTTTACATCAAATTTCATTTCTAAACACATAAAGTTGTTCAGCACACTCTCCCGTATACCATTATATTTTTTTTTACCTGCCTTCTGAAATAGTAGCTTTTAACAGATATGCCTGGAGCATTCAGCACACGGCCATTACTGTCAGCCATGTTGAATTGATGATGTCATAAAGCCATCAACATTCCAAATATAAGATGATACACATTGTTAATATATTGCAAAGGATCTACTAACACTGCCCTCAACTGGATTGATAGATAAATAGAAAACAGAGTTAAAGTGACTGTCCACAGATGTGGACATTGCGCATGAAAGGGTTAAAATAAATAATTCATATTTCAAGTGTCTCTCCTTTGTTTGTTAACGTTAATCAATAAGAACGTTGGTAACTCTGAACATTAAATTAGCCGACTTTGTTTTTAGAATAATTAGAATACCAATGCCACTTCCTCTGATATGGTCAAGAGCCCAATCAGTCCATGTGACATGGGTAACGTTATGTTACACAGCCAGGCACAAGTATGGGTTTGATCTATGGACATGCTAAGTAAATACGTGAATGGGTTATTGTTAATAACATTTTCAACTGGACATACTTCTGCGTTGTGTCAAGTCTTTGGTTTCATTCTGGCCCGCTGTAGTCATAGGGTTGCCACCTTTCAGAAATAAAAATAAGGGACGCCCACCACGGCTCCTCGGGGTCATGACCACCACAGACCTGACTCCTGTAGGACAGGGGGCCTGCACAGTGGTATGTTATATTTAGTGCTGGTGTTTTTAGTAAAGGGGCGATCAAGAAAGCCATTGTTCATACTTCAAATGCTTGAAATGTTTTATTAACAATGGACACATTCTCTTATGAAGTGCAGTTAATTAAATTTTTACTGAAATCTGTACCAATGAACTTTTAAAAAACAAACAAAATGTATTTATTTGTTTATTCATTAACTGTTAATCTATTAGTATGATTTGTTTTTTTAAATGGTCATATATTATATGTATATTGGCAAATACTACTGTATATTAGAGCACTAAATACTAAAATATGTTTACTGGTACTGTGTATAAGATGTAGCAGCTAGCAGACAATGGGCTAAATCTGTTAGCCTACTGTTCCACGGTAGCACACACAGAAAGCTTACCACTGCAGCTTAACACCAGCAGGGCCGGAGTGGGACCCATTTTCAGCCCTGGAGTTTCATGCCTCAGACCAGCCAACTTTAGATCACGACCTATTATATTAAAATAATATAATTCTAACTTTACATGTTAAGCCTACAATAGCGCACTGTTCTCTAAAGCCTTGTGATTCCGTGTATGTTTTCTAAAATAATTCCAGTTCAGTGGAGGTAATGGTTGCTTCCTATCATTTGGACATAGAAAGTGGTTTTATTGGAACTGATGCTTGCTTGTTCACACACTAGCTCACCTGTTTCTTCCTCACCACTGGCTCCTGGCTTTGCCTCTGACACTAACTCATAGAAATCTCAACACAAATCTCCCACTTTTCAAGTCAAACATTCAAGTCAGTTTCATTATTGTAGCGCTGAATCATCTATCATCATCAATTATCTCAGGGCATGTATCATATAGAGCAGGGGGGTATTCCAGAAAGCAGGTTTACTGGTTTAACTGGGTATGTTAACCCAGAGTTAGCGGTAAACCTGGGATTTCGGTTCCAGAAAGCTCAAAATGATCAGGCTATGTAAGTAACTATAGTAACATAGGCTCTGAACTTAACCTGGTAGGGGTAGGTTTTGTTCAGGTTATGTTCAGGTATTTAATCTTTAAATTGGTCATTTTCAAACATGCAAGGCTACACAAATTAGACATAAGTGATTTAGGCGTAGGCCTATTAGGGAAAATACATTGCTTTCATTCTGCTCCTCCTGGGAGGTTGAGGGCTCCGATGACGTGCCCCCAGGAATCCCCTCCATCATCAGACGCCCTCTATTGATATTGATCGCCAGCTCCTCCACAGGGGTGAGGAGGGACACCGCTGGTCCAGAACCGGTCTTCCTCTCCTCTGCTTTCTTCCTATTGGCTTTGAAATAATTGTACCTTGCCAATTCAAGAATATAATACTGGATAAGAGATGTCTAAGACGATGCACCCAGATATATCTTACCAACTTGGACAATGTTTTTATATTTAGTTTTGACCTGCGGCCACGTTCTCTTGAGGGCGGTCGGGTTACATCTAATTAAAAATAATACAATATATGACAAGATAGTCTATAGTATAAGAAAGTCTCATACAAAGCAGTTAATATGTAGCATAATATCTACTGAATTATTGTGCTTCTGACATACATTAATGTACTATATTAAACTTACGCATTTACGCGGTCAGCAATTCTCTGCCAAGCAAGGTCTCGTTCCTTGGCAGACGCACAAGTATTGATTTTTATCGTTAATATCACTCTTTCCTCCTCGTACGCCTCGAGCTGAACTTGCTGCTCCGCTTCAGAAAAATAGGCTGCTCTGCGCTTTGTCATTTTTACTCATGGTTTCGACTCTCAATAGATAACTGCGACTGCTTCATAAACACTAGATTGTGACGAGATGTTCAATGTACACAAACATTTCCAACATGTTTTGATGTAGGCTAAAGCTGTGTACCGTATGTTTAGGTATTTAGTTGTAATTTGATTTTAGCCCAATGACACATACTGCCAGGCATAGACTGTATATAGAACAGTCTATGGTAACAGGTTTTTTGGTTGGGGGCTGCAAAGTGACAAACCAGTTCTGGGTTGGCTAGGGTAGTTAATGTGTGATTGTAAGATGTAAGTGTCCTGGTTAGATTAAAGTCATTAACAGTGTTAAAGCAAGGTGTACGAGATTCAGACGAGGCTGCAGACAGATCTAATGTGTAGACTACACATTAGATCTGTCTGCAACTAGCCAACCCAGAACTCTTACTTTGCTTTACTTTCTTATAGGGTTGCAAAATTCCGGGAATTTTTAAAGTTGTAAACTTTCCATAGGAATTGATGGGAATATATGGGAATTAATGGGAATATATGGTAATAAACGGGAATAAATAAGAAACTTACAAAATTGAAGGTTGGCCCTTAACAGGGAACTTAAATATAGTTGGGGGGAATATATTGTAGCATAGTCTTGGCTAAAACAACCAGATTTAATGCAAATACACTCCTCAATCACATGCACACAGCACACTGCTTACTGCAGGGCTATTGAGGCCACGCCCCCTACATGCACTGTGCATTCCTCCATCACATGCACAGGTGATTTCTTGAAGCCTGGAGGCCACACTTTGGAGCTCAAAGCACAAGACTATTGAAGCCACACATTTAAAGTCAAGTAAGTTTTGGGTAAATATATTTGATCTATAACGTTATTAATGTTTAACTTGCAAATATTAAATAAAAATGTATTAATACAGTAGCTAACTAGCTGGTAAGTTAGGTGCTAAATGAAAGCTATTTTTCATTTCATTGACCATTTAAGAGGCCAGCTAATTATGGTGGTAGCTACCTCACATTTGACGCTGTTACTTCTGACTCCTGCAAGACGGTTTTCTGTAACCATACAAGAATTTATACATCATTTGTCAAATATTTTGAGGAAACTAGGCTTGCGAAGCTTGACGGCAGAGGCTTATGTTTTACATGCTGAATGGGACTTTTTTGGAGGGGGGGTCATTTAACTTTTTGATTGGGTGGGGGAGGGGTGAGTATTTACTCAACATTCATGTTTTGGTTGTTCATTAAAATAATTGTTCATACAAGAATAAAAACTAAAGTTCTACTGAAATTAAATGACAAAAAGGGCACGACCTGCCTGAACACACCGCTGTTCTCCTCCACGGCTCACTAACCGTTTTTGCCTTTGTTGTGTTTTGTTACAGGCGGGCGAGTTGCACGCAACAATACTGCCAGACGGCATCGTGAGCCGTGTGGTGCCGGTGGACGGGGTGATGAGCTGAAAGAGTTCTGGATCTGTGACAGGAGTGGCCAGACTCAAGTCTTTTAAGCTGTGCCAACTGGTGACACGAAAGTCGGGTGACCTGACCGTACTGACCAGCTCTCTGCTCACCACGTCGACCACGATCGAGGACGTGGGCGAACCCGACTCTTTGCAGCCCATGAACGACCCCAGAGACGCCACGACCACTCTCTGCGGCTGCGTCAGCGCAATGTGCATCTCACAGAAGCGGCGCTGCCAGAGGTGCCACAAGAGCCAGGAGGAGGTTCCCAAGCGCTGTTCAACACACAGATGTGAGGGCTGCAAGATGTTGCAGAAGTCCTCGTCCTTTGAAGTAACATACAGTGGCTCGTTGGAGCTGAGCTGCGACGGACCAGAGCTTCAGCCTGACCAATGAAGCCGTTTGGAACTACGCGAGGAAGCACCTGGGAGACTCCGTCAACGAGGTGGATGGAATTGAGGAGAGCTTCGTCTGAACCGGGGACATCCAGGTACGCGTGAACTGTAGCGAACTGACTTTGTCCATTGACCCTTTGATCAAAACAAAAGTTGTCGCCGTGGTTGCCCCAGCTGCGTCTGGCAATCCGCCAGGCGATAATTCACAGGAGAAACTGGCTGAAGGAGAAATTACAGTCGAGGAACTGGAGCGTTTGTTTGCTGTAACAACCAACGGTTGGACGTTTTGTGTGTTTTGCTCCGTTTTTTTTTTTTGTAAGAAAAGAGTTTGTTGTAAACGTTTGTTCTTTGCACTTTATTTTGTATATTTGCTTAATTTAAAGCAATCCACCGACCGCTTGATGTGTTGTGTTTTGCTCCGTTTTCATTTACTTGTTCTGTTTGTTCTTTGTATGCACTTACCGTTTGCTTCATTTAAATAAAGTTCCCAATTTCTTTAACCTTTTTTCAACCATGTCTTGTTTGGCGGTAGAGTGAGGGAAGGGAGTGATGGTTGCAGTGGCCATGGGTGATAGTTTATAGGCAGAAATTGAACAAATCTTTGGGCTTTATCGCTGTGGTTGAGCTTAAAGTTTAGTTTTAAATGCATATTTATGATGAGATAATATAGAGGATGACCCTTACACCAAACAGACCAATTAAGCCCTGGATTAGTGAAGCAGGAAGTAGCAGAGACGTCAGAACCAGTTATAGTAAATGAGTCAAACAGCATGAATAATAGATGGAGGTCATCAGGTGTCTTCAGGTAAAAGTGATTTTATGTCAATATGTCTTTAGTCACACACTCTAATATAATAAATGAACCAAAGCTTCTACATACATACTGTGGTTTTACTTGTTACCTTTAATTACTTATCATTTCACTTTTTACTTTTTAGGTTTGCACACAACACATGAAGAACTAAAATATGATGATTAGTTGTTGATCAAATGACTCAACAGTTTGTGTCAGAACAGTTGAAAAGATTAGTTGAGCACTGTGGTGAAATAAAAGTGAGCACTGGTCAAAATGTCCTGAGGGGTATTGCACAAAACTAGGATTAACACATCCAGGATAAGCTACTGATGAATGCGAAACAAGAGCGTGAAGGCTTAATTGGTTGCACAAAGACCAAGCCAGGATCAACGGACACGGATTCATCAAGCCAGAGGGGTATTGCACAACACCAAGATAAGGGATTAAGTCGGGATATGTTGATTATCCCGGCTTAATTTAGCCTCAAGTCGGTTGCATGAAAGCAGCTCAAACTTAACCCGGCTAAGTTACTATGGTGATTTATTCTCTGCAGCTAGCCTGCTCCAGACCAGGCTAACAGCCAGGCTAAGATTAATCCTGGTGATCCACCTGTATTTCCACCGTCAATCCTGTGAGGATTTAATGTGTTTTACAGCATGACCATGGTCTTTCTAAGTATGTTGCATCATTTTAATTATTCTGTATTAAAATATTACATATTTATAGTAATTTCTCATTTCATTTAAATCTGTTGGCTGTTTGTAATTGCAATAGTCTTTTTATATTGATTTAAGTGGTAGTATTATTACTCAGGCCAAGTGTTATTTGAAATTGTCAAATTGCTGTCAGAGATTTCATAAATATGTGTTTCATTGCAGTAACTGAGATTACAAAACACAGCTGATGAAGTTGCAAAGGTGTTTTTAATGAAATCTGTGACAAGGGCAATTATAGTATATAGGTCCAACTCCCATTCACCTGTCCCCTCTTCATAATGGCTTGTCCCTTTATTTGGAGGATGTGCTGGATGAGGAAGCCCTAATCCTCAGACTGTACCACAGATGGTCTGTGTTACTCTGAGATGGTTTTAGTGGGAGCTTCCTTTATTCTGTTGATGATGCAGAGAACCTCAATAAAGGAACCATTAGCTGCACAATAAGACGTGTTTGTCTGGCACTGAAATCATTTAGCTACATATTCATCACCTTCCCTGGACACAGAAGACCCCTCTACATCAAGGAGCAGTTTTACATGATTTCAGGTCACCTCAATTTCAATGTGCAACCATTAGTTTCTAATTTGATCAGTTACAGTTGGATACTAACTATTCTTTGTTACTGTAAGCACCTTGGACATCGTATGTGTAACTCTGCCGTGTTTTCTAAATGATATCTTGTATAGTCAGGTGAATTCTCTGGTGTGCTGCTGGGAGACAAAGGAGTGGCTGTTGATGTTGCTCTCATCTTCCCAGTCAACATTAATGGCAGACACATGAGGGAATTTTATCACTTCATTTTTGGATTTAGCCTCTTTAGTTAATAAAAGATCTTAAATGTCACTTTTTGGTGTGTGCATTTTGTTTAGCATTGGTGGTTCTCTTTTAAATTCTACTTGACATTCATGAAAGAGGAAATGTGAAACATGAAATGTTTTATTTTATTTATTAGGCAGTCCTCCTGTGTCTTGGTTGCTTGGATCCTGGAATAGAGAGAGCAAAAGCAACAAAGATTAAAACACTGTATTGCAGTTGTGGTTACTGTGTACACTGAAATACTCACTTCTCTTTCTAATTTCTGGATTTCCAGGTCCAGTTTCCTGAGTGTCCGGCGTTTAATCTCAAGATCCAGCTCCATTTGTTGGAGCTTTCTCTTCTTCAGTCTAATTTTAATGTCTGCCAGCTCTGTCAGTCTCTCCAAGTGCTTGCTGTACAGAGTTCTGACAGTTTGTGACATCTGTAAAAGATTCTGTAAAAGTATTACAAATAATAAAAAATACATTATCAGGATACAGTGTTAGAGAGAGGAAGTGAGTGAGACTTAGACTTAGAACTTAGACTTAAACTTTATTGATCCCTTTGGGGTGACTCCCTCAGAGAAATTTGAGTTTTCCACAGCAGCAAGTTTGCAGACAAACGACATCAGTGGTTTGCAAATAGTTATAGAAAAGGTGATTGAATAATAAAATGGTGAACATTAAATAATGAACGGTGAACTTCCTTTGGGATTAAAATAAGCTGTAGAAAAATAAACAGTAAAACAGTAAGTAACAGTGAGTGAGGTGAGTACATTTCAATAATCACTCACAATGCTGGCACTGCCAAGCCATCTCCTTTCTGCATTTGCCACATGTGTATCTGTAGCAGTCAATACATCTCACAGTGGCATGATTGCTTTTACACTGAATTTTAACCTGACACATTGCTCTTTTCCCAGAGCTAGGTGTTGATGGTTGTTGCCGAAGCAATTGTTCCTTTTGTGCCTGCTTTGCATCCACATGAGAGTGAGCCAACTCTCTTGCAAGCTCCACCAGGAAGTCCACCCGTCTCTCCTGCCTCCCGGTGCATGCTTGATAGAGCACATATGCATTCAGTGCTGCCATACCAATCATGTTATAGAACACAGCGACTGGCCAGCGCAGTGTTCCTGTGCGGACAGTGTACTCCTGCACCATCTGGTCCATCACACCAACGCTGCACTTTGTGGTGTTGTAAAGGGTGACAGTGTTTGGCTTCCTTTTGGTGGTATTCTCAGTCTGAACCACGCTGTGCATGCTGCTGAGAATGTAGACTGTCTTCTTCCGTTTGGGCGCATACACCGTCAGCGTGGCACCAGTGGTTGAAAATACCCGAGTGGTGAATTCATCGCGGTCCCTCTGTCTTGTTGATTGTGGAATTTCTCGCCGAATCCTGTTGACTGTGCCGAGGATGGTGGTTTTCCGGCTAAGCAGTCGATGTGCAAGTGACAGCGATGTAAAGAAACTCTCCGTGGTAACATTTCTGCCCTTGTCCAGGAATGGTTCCATCAGCCTCATAACTACATTCTCGGACAGTCTCTCCCCACTGGGACGACTGGGGTCCTTGCCAAGATATGGGAGGACATTGCAGATGTATTTGGATTTCAAGTCACAAGCCACCCAAAACTTGATCCCAAACTTGCCAGGTTTCGTTGCATTGTATTGCAGGAAACAGCAGCGAGTCTTTGACGGGAAAAGCTGTTCATCAATGGTGATGTGTCGACCAGGGTTGTAGGATGTGATGCAGTTGGTGACAAACGATCCCCACACACCGGAAATTGCAGCAAACTTATCCGTCTTTGCTCGCTCACTGCGGGTGTCCTTGTCATCAAAGCGTAGGTGTCGCATGATGTCTTGGAAGCGATTTCGGGACATCGTTGCAATGATCTGGGGCTTTCCCAGGTTTGCTGACCAGCAGTCACGCAGTGATGGAACCTTGATCAGCCCCCGCAGGATGACAATAGCAATAAATGCCATTAGTCCAGGGAGGGCCATGAACCAGTCCACATGCTCCGTTTGCTGTGCGTGTTCAACAGTACAGTCTCGAATGGAACCAAGCATTTCCAGAGTGATAAAACACAGGAAGCTCTGAAGGCGACTCAAGATGGACCCCCTGGCCTCAGCCGTTGGCTCTCCATCTGCGTCGTATGGAGATGGAGGGGTGAAATGGAGACCTGCCCCCACCTGTTCTTCACACCACACTGTGCCATCTTTCGCCGTCTCTGTCTGGTCAGTCCCCACCCGAGCTCTCTTTTTTGGCTGAGGAGCAGTCTCCTCATCTGCAGTGTGAACAAATTCAAATTATGAGCAATAAGAATAGAAAGTCAAATGATATCACAAATGCATGCATAGAAGCTAATAATACTAATAATCATTCCAGTACATCTCAAATAGGTTGGCTAAGGTGCAAGGACCTCAGGAGAAGAAGAACCAAACAAAACAAACGGAGGCCTGCACTCAGGCTGTCTGATGCAAGAAGCCCCAAAACTCTATTCACATGGTGCTACGTGCACCACCATTTCCACCTTCCTGCCTGAAATTAAATATAAAATAGGAAATAATATGAAATGAATTCTTACCTGAAGACAGCTCAGACAGCTCAGAGTCCGAATCCGGCTGAAGGTTTATCTCTTCTCCATCCGAGTCACAAGGGTTTACTCCTTCCAGGACCATTTCCAGTGCCTGTTGAGTGCTGAATCTTCTCTGCATCTTCGTTCCTTGGAGAGGAGGTTCGTACGCCACAGAATTCTTGAGGGTACTGAAGTGGTGACTATATGCAGTGAGCTATTTATCCACCTCAGTACAAAAGGAGAGCCAGCTGCAAGCAATAGGCTACATGACAATGTGATAAACTGTCAATCAAACAGTGATTAGTGAGTCGTCAGTGAGTCAGGTGGGTCAACGGCCACAAAACTACACTTTTTGGTGTGTGCATTTTGTTTAGCATTGGTGTTTCTTTTAAATTCTATTTTATATTCATGAAAGAGGGAGGACATCACAATGTTTTTGTTTTTAGTAGGCAGTCCTCCTTTGTCTTGGTTGCTTGGATCCTGGAATAGAGAGAGCAAAGCAACAGACATTAAAACATTGTATTGCAGTTCTGGTTACTGTGTACACTGAAATACTCACTTCTCTTTCTAGTTTCTGGATTTCCAGGTCCAGTTTCCTGAGTGTCCGGCATTTAATCTCAAGATCCAGCTCCATTTCTTGGAGCTTTCTCTTCTTGAGTCTAATTTTAATGTCTGCCAGCTCTATCTGTCTCTCCAAGTGCTTGCTGTACAGAGTTCTGAGAGTTTTTGATGTCTGTAACAGATATGTCAATTATCACAGCAGGATTTGTGCATAATGTAGATTTACTTTGGACAATACTCTCAATGTTACCAGGCTGCTTGGAGACTGTGCAGCATCTGGGTCCTGTTACACATATTTTCTATTAGCACCACATCTTCATATCCTTTATGGACTAAATAAGCAGGATATTTCCATAAACTTGACACACCTCAAGCCTTCTGGAGTCCAGTGCCACAGTCTCCTCATCTGCCAAAGTATATTCTTCAGCTGCAGATGTTCCTTCCCTCTGCCATATTCAATTCAATTCAGCTTTATTTATATAGCGTCAATAACAATACAAATCGTCTCAAGACGCTTCACAAGACCCGGCCTGAAACCCCCAGAGCAAGCCTGCAGGCGACGGTGGCAAGGAAAAACTCCCTTTTAACAGGAAGAAACCTTGAGCAGAACCCAGCTCATATGGAGGGACCCATCTGCCTAAGGCCAGCCGGGTACAGACAGAGAAAGACAACAGCAAGATAAACATACATCTGTCATAGATACACACATCTGACTAAAGCATACAGGTGGGATGCTATGGTACAAACTAATGATGTTACATGACAGTTAGAAAATGTAAGGGGAATCATCAGCAGGTTGGAGAATCGTTCATTCAGGCAGGAGTGGATAACAGCAGGATTCCATGGAGACTGGGCAGGCTGATGAGACCACGACAACAGATGTAGTATGGAGCTCCACAGGAAACACTCAACTCCAGGCCAGAGATACTCGGAAGAAGGGAGAGCAGCAGTAAACATTCTACATAGTAATAGCACAGAATTGCATGACTAGTAGCAGATAGGAATTTAGAGGACAGGAGCTCTGTGCCAGAGAAAAGAAAGTGGAGGACACGAGAGTGGAGAGAGAAGAAAGAAGAATGTTTGTTGCATTGTCCCCCAGCAGCCTAGGCCTATAGCAGCATAACTAAGGGATGGTTTAGTCCAGCCCTAACTATAAGCTTGATCAAAAAGGAAAGTCTTAAGCCTGACCTTAAAAATAGAGAGAGTGTCTGCTTCCCGAACCCAAACTGGGAGCTGGTTCCACAGGAGAGGAGCCTGATAGCTGAAAGCTCTACCTCCCATTCTACTTTTTAAAATTCTAGGAACCACAAGTAGGCCTGCACTTTCAGACCGAAGTGATCTGTTGGGATGATATGGTACAATGAGGTCTTTAAGATATGATGGAGCTAGGCCTTTGAGGGCCTTGTATGTAAGGAGGAGGATTTTAAATTCTATTCTAGACTTTAAGGGGAGCCAGTGAAGAGAAGCTAAAACTGGAGTAATATGATCTCTCTTGCTGATTCCTGTCAATGCTCTTGCTGCGGCATTTTGAATCAGTTGGAGGCTTTTTAAAGAGTTATTTGGACAGCCAGACAGTAATGAATTACAATAATCCAGTCTGGAAGACACAAATGCATGAACTAGTTTCTCAGCATCACTCTGAGACAGGATGTTCCTAATTTTGATGATATTACGTAGATGAAAGAAGGCAGTCCTGGTTACTTGCTTAATGTGACATTTAAAGGACATGTCCTCGTCAAATATAACACCAAGGTTTTTCACAGTAGTACTGGAGGCCAAGGTAATGCCATCCAAAGAAACCATGTGATTAGATAATGAATCTCTGAGATGCTTAGGACCAAATACAATAACTTCTGTTTTGTCTGAGTTCAAGAGTAAGAAATTACAGGTCATCCAAGCCTTTATGTCTTTAAGGCACGTTTGGAGTTTAACCAGCTGATTAGTTTCATCTGGTTTCATAGATAAATATAGCTGGGTGTCATCTGCGTAACAATGGAAGTTTATGCCATGTTTTCTAATAATCTTCCCTAATGGCAACATGTATAATGTGAAGAGTATTGGTCCCAGCACAGAACCCTGAGGAACGCCATAACTTACTTTAGTATAAGTAGAGGAATCATGGTTGATATGAACAAACTGGAATCTGTCAGACAGATAGGATTCAAACCAATCTAATGCAGTTCCTTTAATCTGGATCTCACTTTCAAGTCTCTGTAGTAAAATATTATGATCAATAGTGTCAAATGCAGCACTGAGATCTAGCAGAACCAGTATAGAGACAAGTCCACTATCTGAAGCCATGAGTAGATCATTGGTAACTTTAACCAGAGCTGTTTCTGTACTATGATGAACTCTAAAACCTGACTGAAACTCTTCAAACAGACCATTCCTGTTTAAGTGGTCACACAACTGATTAGCAACAACTTTTTCTAGAATTTTGGAAATAAAAGGAAGGTTGGAGATTGGTCTATAGTTGGCTAAAACATTTGGATCTAGAGTGGCTTTCTTAAGTAGGGGCTTAATTACAGCAATCTTAAAAGACTGAGGCACATATCCTGTTAATAAAGATAAATTTATCTGGTTCAATATGGAGGTGTTAATTAATGGAAGAACTTCTTTGAGCAGTTTAATTGGGATTGGATCTAGAAGACAGGTTGATGGTTTAGATGCTTTAATTGTTGAAGATAGCTCGAGAAGATCTACTGGGGAGAAGGATTCCAGATGTTGATAAGGTCTAACAGAAATTTCTAAAGTCACTGTACTTACATCTTTGACAGTCGTCGGAACGATGCCTTGAATGTTTTCCCTGATATCAACAATTTTATTGGTAAAGAAGCTGATGAAGTCATTACTACTGAGGGCCGAAGGAATAGATGGCTCAACAGAGCTGTGGCTCTTTGTCAGCCTGGCTACAGTGCTGAAAAGAAATCTGGGGTTGTTCTTGTTTTCTTCTATTAATGATGAATAGTATGCTGTTCTAATACTACGGAGAGCTTTTTTATAAGTCGTTAAACTATCTTTCCAGGCTATGTGAGCTTCTTCAGAATTAGTGGAGTGCCAAATTCTTTCTAGCTTTCGGGCTGCCTGTTTTAAACAGCGTAACTGCGAATTATACCAGGGAGCTAGCCTCCTCCGATTTTTTACCTTCTTTTTCAGAGGAGCAACTACGTTTAGAGCTGAACTAAGCGATGCTGCAGTGCCGTCCACACAGCATTTGAAAATTTACTTTTTCTTTTCGGGCTCCGCGTTGTCCTTTTTTACTCCGACAAAGTCGAACATAGCTTTAAGATAAGGCCATGGGTTTTCTTCCTCCGCCTCATAAAACTCCGGCTCATCATGTTCAGACTTGGATTCATCTGAGATTTCTTCGGCAGTCGCCATTGCCACCGCGGTCTTGTTTTGAGCTGCTTGGGTAGAGGATGACGTATTTCCGCTTTGACGTAAATCCCAGTTGAGAAGGTGTACTGTGATAGGTTTCCTTCTTTGACCGACACTGCGTGTGGCCAATCACATTTTAGGGGGAAAAAACAACCAAAAACAGGCAAACCTAAAAGTAACGAGTATTCATGAGCCTTCTCAGAAATTAACTCGAGTAAAAGTAAAAATCTTTGCCTTGGAAATGTATTCGAGTAAGAGTAATAAGTATCAAAGAATTCTAGTATTTGAGTAAAGTACAAATCCTCAGACTCTGTACTTAAGTAAATTTACTCCGTTACTGTCCACCCCTGTCTGTGTGCCATGTAAACACCATATCCCGAATATGCTCAAAGCCGGGATAAGCCTCAAAATCGGGATACTGAAGACCATGTAAACGCAGTCAGTGTCAGGTAGAGTTACTGTGAAAAGTAATTAGTTAGGTTACTACGTTACCATCAATTAAAAGTAATCTGTTACGTTACAGTGTTACCTATGAATAAAAGTAACGCGTCAGAGTACTCATGCGTTAGCAAACATTAAAAGCCGTTTGCAGAGCCTCTCACATGCTGCAACTCAGCGACACAGACACACAGCCTCCTTTAAATGCACAGAGAAGTCCTGACAATGAATAACGTCAGTCATCCAACCAAATGAACTCTGCAGGATAACAATACCAGGACAGACAGTCAGCAATATGCCACACAGCGTTTTATTCATCAATTATTTTTTGATCAGTTAGAACATATGATCAAAATTCAGGAGTTTCATTTTGTTTGGTACTCATATACACCTACCCAGCCCAGGTAGCCTATATATGAGCACCTAACTAGATTAGGAAACTCCTGAATTTGTTTTAACCTGAATGCAGTTATGAAAGTGCATTTAATTGAGTTTAAGTAAACACAATCTGAGGTAAACAGGTAGCAGATTCAGATCCATTTAGAAATGAACGACCAGTCAACGATCTAACAGAAATTTTAATCACCAAGTGAATTTAATGTATTTGATGTAAAACTTTATTGTTCCTCAAAATGAAGACAAATACAAACCCATTTAAATAACTGTATAATGTTGAGCTTCATTCCTGGTCAACACACACATTGATGAGGACACATTTAAAACCTCAACACATCTGATTGATCATCAATCATTTCATCTTTTATTCTTTATTCAGATTGAGGAGCTGCAGTTTGTCAGAGATCAGCTGTGATTCTCTGGTCTCAGCTCTGAAGTCCAACCCCTCCCATCTGAAACATCTGGACCTGGGTAGAAACAACCTGAAGGATTCAGGAGTGAAGCAGCTGTGTGGTTTTCTGGAGAGTCCAGACTGTAGACTGGAGAAACTGGAGTGAGTTCACTGTCTGTTACTGTTGTAGATCTGATATTAGGGCTGGGTGACATGGACCAAAAGTCATATCCTGATATATTTAGGCTGAATATCGATGTACGATATATAAGAATAACAAAACAACTTAATTAGTCCCACAATAGGGAAATTACAGTTTACAACAGCTTATAGAAAAGGCAGAATAAAAAATAAGAGCATAAAGAGTAGCTATAAAAGATAAAGTAGAAAATTCCTGCAGAAAGTTTGACTGTGCCGATGATGCTGCCGTCCAGTTTCAAGTGTGCGTGGTAAATCATTTTTGAAGGAAAAACATCATCAACCCGGCAACAAAGTGACTGGATGGGTGTGAGTTTGATGTCATGCATGTTGGAGGGTTCAACAAACCAAAGGAGCAGGATGACGAGGATGCAGTAGGCCTGGCTGAGAGAGAGACACTGAGAAGGACTGTGTGAGGTGCTCAACCAAGGCATGAGAAATCTCATGCTCTGTTGCTTGTTGTTCCATTTTTTCACTGCAGCTGCAATGACACAGAAAAACATTTTTAACAACACAATTGATAAGACAATGAACATTTACATTAAAGGGGAACTACTGTTTTTTTACAACCTGGACCTTATTTCTAGCATAAAATATCATGGTTTACTCACCAACATCACTTTCATTTGCACTTGTTCAGAAGATCTTTAGATCAGCGTGTAGCGGGCGCCCAGGCACCGAGACGCAGCCTCTAAATAACATTATCTGCCGTGAAACTCCTTCATTTCACCAATATTTAGTTCTGATAGGCCAGTGCTATTCCCCGTTGAGTCCAGAGTTACCTGTTATCATCATTCCCCGGATGGTGTCTTCTGACCTTGACCATGTCGTCTCTGAAACCACCGCAGTGAAGTTAGTTTGAAGATCCGACAGACCTTGGCTCTGGGTAAACCTCTTTTGCTAGGGTACAGTATCTCCGTGTGTTTACTGTGTAGTCTGCAGTAAGAGTACACTTGAAATGTTGGAGTGGCTTGCTCGGAGTCGCACCGTACCCACAGCGACAAAGAGATTTACCCAATGTCTGTGGAATATCCAACTCTAAACTAACTTCACTGCGGTGCGGTCACTGTTGGCAGCAGCATCATTGGCAAATTTCTGCAGGAATTTTCTAGTTTCATTTTGTAACACACTGGGATATTGGATGATGAGGATTAGCAACGGTACTAACATTTCTGACACATTAAACTGATCAAATTATTACAGAAGACCTGCACCGCAGATTTGGAAATGATGCCGTTTCAGTTTATTTTCTTTAGGTATCCAGAATCTACAGGAAAATAAATAATAAATAATATTAAACTGGGAACATACCTCTTTTTTATTTCCCTCCATTCCTCTTCTCATCTCTCAGCTCCTGCTCCTCTCCAGCTCAAACCGGTTCTTTTCGTGGGCTTAAGTAGGTTTAACCAATGACAGTGTAGGAAGGAACACACGTTGAGGGCTGGCCAATGAGAGCCACGCTCTGCTCACGGTCCCACGTGACCAGTGGAAACACCCAGACCCATTAATAATAATAATAATAATAATAATTCATTTTATTTAAAAGCGCTTTTCAAGGTACTCAAAGACACTTTACATAAAAAGAACAAAACAATGTGAAATATAACATTAAAAACACGTTTTTAATGAACGAAGGGGCCTGGTTATGGAGGGCTTTGAAGTGAATACGCTGTGGAACTGGGAGCCAGTGGAGTTTCTGGAGGACAGGAGTGATGTGATCACGGGAGCAGGTGAGGGTGAGCAGACGTGCAGCAGAATCTTGGATGTACTGAAGCTTATTTAAAGTTTTGGATGGTGTGCCGTAGAGGATGCTGCTGCAGGAGTCAATTCTGGAAGTGATGAAGTCTGCAGAGAGGAGGATGTCATTGGTGACTTTCAGGAGAGCTGTTTCTGTGCTGTGTTGGGAACGGAAACCGGATTGAAACGGTTCAAACAGGTCATTTGAGCAGAGGTGGGCTTTGAGTTGTGTGGCGACAATACGCTCCAGTATTTTGGACAGAAAGGGGAGATTGGAGATGGGCTGGAAGTTCAACAAGATGTCAGAGTTGAGTCCAGGTTTTTTGAGGATGGGGGTGATAGCAGCCAGTTTGAGTGAAGGGGGGACTGAGCCAGACCTGAAGGACGAGCTGATGATTTCTGTGATGAGTGTGGAGATGGCTGGTAAAGAGTCCTTAATGAGGTGAGATGGGATGGGATCCAGGACACATGTAGAGGTTTTCATGCCTATCATGATTCTGGGCAGGTCCCCTGGTGACACAGGGGAGAACTGAGACAGAGGCTGAGAGGTGAGGAGGGGAGGAGCAGGTGAGGGAGTGGGAGTGCAGGCCGTGGGGGCAGGAGAGGAGGACAAGTTGTTGTAAATGGTGTGGATTTGTGTTTGGAAGAATGAGAGAAAGGAGTTGCATTTGTCAGAGGTGAATGAGTTGGAGGTATTGTCGCTGGGCTTGAGGAGTTTATTTACTGTAGAAAACAGAGCCTTGGGGTTGGTGGAGCCAGAGTGAATGAGGTGAGAGTAGTAGGTGGAGCGGGCAGTACTGAGAGCATCCTTGTACTGCTGAAGGTAATCTGTATAGGCTTGTAGATGGACAGTTAAACCGGTTTTCTTGTAAAGTCTTTCAAGCTGTCGTTTTTGTGATTTCATTTTGTGTAGTTCAGGAGTGTACCAGGGGGCGGAGTGGGTGAAGGAGACAGTTCTAGTTTTGATGGGGGCTAGCTGGTTGAGACAGGAGGAGAGTGTTTGGTTGTAGAATTTGGTGAGGTCAGAGGGATTGTCAGTTAACGGAGGGGGGAGCAGATATTTTACTGGAAAGAGGCAGAAAGGGCTGAAGGGGAGATGGATTTGAGGTTTCTGAAAGATATTTTTGTCAGCCTTGAAGGCAGCTGACTGAATAATGGCTTGCAATATGAAATCATCATTAGTTTCACCCTGGAGCCTGTGGTAGACTTGTAGTCAAGACCACCTAAACCAAGACCAAGACAAGGAGGAGGGACGGGGGGAGCAGTGCAGAGAGCTCCGGGTCAGCAGCTTGATGGAGCAAGGATCACAGCGCTAATTTGAACTATATCCATAAACCAGATATAGTTTAAATACCGTATCACATTAAAACATAGATCCATATATTTATTAATGTGATATATCACCCAGCCCTATCTGATATGTTTAATCACCAAGTGAATTTAATGTATTTGATGTAAAACTTTATTGTTCCTCAAAATGAAGACAAATACAAACTCATTTAAATAACTGTATAATGTTGAGCTTCATTCCTGGTCAACACACACATTGATGAGGACACATTTAAAACCTCAACACATCTGATTGATCATCAATCATTTCATCTTTTATTCTTTATTCAGATTGTGGAGCTGCAGTTTGTCAGAGATCAGCTGTGATTCTCTGGTCTCAGCTCTGAAGTCCAACCCCTCCCATCTGAAACATCTGGACCTGAGTGACAACAACCTGAAGGATTCAGGAGTGAAGCAGCTGTGTGGTTTTCTGGAGAGTCCAGACTGTAGACTGGAGACTCTGAGGTGAGTTCACTGTCTGTTACTGTTGTAGATCTGATATTAGGGCTGGGTGACATGGACCACGTTTACATGGTCTTTAGTATCCTGATTTTGATCGGGATATTGAAGTATCCCGGCTTTGTGTTTGTCCATGTAAACACCATATCCCGAATTTAGAAATCAGGGTATGCTCACATCCCGATTTCAAGAAACCCGGCTTTGCTACCTGGAGAACTCCGGGATACTGGAGCATGTAAACACCTTGACTGTGTCCGAAACCACTCCCTAACCACTATATAGTGACCACTCCATTTTGTAGTGGTGTCCGAATGTTTATTGTCCACTATATAGTGAACGGCATGTATCCCACAATTCACCGCGAAATGTAGTGTCCATCCGATCGTCACTAACCGGAGCAAGATATCCCATCATGCATTGCCAGAGGTTCTCTTGGCGCGGAAAGTAAATTAAATACGACAGACGGACGGGAGACTGTGTACAAATGTCAGCATTCTATAGTTTATTTTATTAAATATTTCGAAACAAAAGACTCTAATTTAATAAAAATGCAGTAGTAAATGGACAAGTATTATGTGAGACGACGTTAATGTGGTACGTTTTAATTAAGCGACAGCGATGACGTAATTACCGGCGCCAAGAGAAGTGTCCGAAAGTGTCTGAATTTTTTTTCCGTTGAGCTCACTATATAGTGCACTACATTTATTTCTCCTATTTAGGGAGAAGGGAATGAGTGAGTGATTTTGGACACAGCCCTTATCCCGATTTCTGACATCTGCCCACTGTCTGCGCATGCGCGAGTGACGCCAAGCGACGCACTAGAAATACAAACAACATGGCGGCAACGAGAACTTCTCACTTTTGGAGCGACGGAGAGACTGAATTTTCCCTTAAAGTAATGAAAGAACTAAACATAACGACATGTTTAGATGCAGAAAACACAGAAATGCTGATGTATTAAAATCTGTTGTGGAAAAGCTACGTGACGCTGGTTTTCCACCTCGCTCCGCTGAACAAGTTAGGTCCCGTTGGAAAACGTTCAAAAAGACGTAAAACACGCATGAGCAGATAGGATGCAGCGATCGGAAAACAGGATACTGTTATTTATCATGTATACGGGGATATGAATAACCGGGTTTATCTGTGTGCAGAGATGGACAGAGTACTGGATCCCAGCACTTGAGTAAGAGTACAAATACTCTTGGTCAAAACTTACTCCGCTACAAGTAAGAGTAGCCCAGTCAATACATTACTTGAGTAAGAGTAAGAAAGTACTTGCTTTTAAATGTACTTAAGTATTCAAGAGTAAATGCTTTTAAATGTACTTAGAGTAAAAGTAAGAGTAAGAGTAAATTCCTATTTTCCTATTTCTTTTAATCTTTGACGAGAATGGACCTGACTGAATTAGTCATTTTACAATTTGTTATACTACCTTGTATCTCTTGTTTCAGGGAAAACTCTTTGAAACACCTGCACTGATGTGCTTGCCTGTAGAACCATTCTGTTATACTGTACCAAGCCTTCCCCAAAATCTATAAAAATGGAAAGAAAATGAATGGAATCATCAAAGACGACAATGATGTCATTTTCACATTTTATTAAACAATTTCTCCCCTTCCACACAGCATTTGAAAATGTACTTTTTCTTTTCGGGCTCCGCGTTGTCCTTTTTTACTCCGACAAAGTCGAACATAGCTTTAAGATAAGGCCATGGGTTTTCTTCCTCCGCCTCATAAAACTCCGGCTCATCATGTTCAGACTTGGATTCATCGGAGATTTCTTCGGCAGTCGCCATTGCCACCGCGGTCTTGTTTTGAGCTGCTTGGGTAGGGGATGACGTATTTCCGCTTTGACGTAAATCCCAGTTGAGAAGGTGTACTGTGATAGGTTTCCTTCTTTGACCGACACTGCGTGTGGCCAATCGCATTTTAGGGAAAAAAACAACAACAAAAAAAACAGGCAAACCTAAAAGTAACGAGTATTCATGAGCCTTCTCAGAAATTAACTCGAGTAAAAGTAAAAATCTTTGCCTTGGAAATGTATTCGAGTAAGAGTAATAAGTATCAAAGAATTCTAGTATTTGAGTAAAGTACAAATCCTCAGACTCTGTACTTAAGTAAATTTACTCCGTTACTGTCCACCCCTGTCTGTGTGCCATGTAAACACCATATCCCCAATATGCTCAAAGCCGGGATAAGCCTCAAAATCGGGATACTGAAGACCATGTAAACGCAGTCAGTGTCAGGTAGAGTTACTGTGAAAAGTAATTAGTTAGGTTACTACGTTACCATCAATTCAAAGTAATCTGTTACGTTACAGCGTTACCTATGAATAAAAGTAACGCGTCAGAGTACTCATGCGTTACCAAACATTAAAAGCCGTTTGCAGAGCCTCTCACATGCTGCAACTCAGCGACACAGACACACAGCCTCCTTTAAATGCACAGAGAAGTCCTGACAATGAATAACGTCAGTCATCCAACCAAATGAACTCTGCAGGATAGCAGGATAACAATACCAGGACAGACAGTCAGCAATATGCCACATAGCGTTTTATTCATCAATTATTTTTTGATCAGTTTGAACATATGATCAAAATTCAGGAGTTTCATTTTGTTTGGTACTCATATACACCTACCCAGCCCAGGTAGCCTATATATGAGCACCTAACTAGATTAGGAAACTCCTGAATTAGTTTGAACCTGAATGCAGTTATGAAAGTGCATTTAATTGAGCTTAAGTAAACACAATCTGAGGTAAACAGGTAGCAGATTCAGATCCATTTAGAAATGAACGACCAGTCAACGATCTAACAGAAATTTGAATCACCAAGTGAATTTAATGTATTTGATGTAAAACTTTATTGTTCCTCAAAATGAAGACAAATACAAACTCATTTAAATAACTGTATAATGTTGAGCTTCATTCCTGGTCAACACACACATTGATGAGGACACATTTAAAACCTCAACACATCTGATTGATCATCAATCATTTCATCTTTTATTCTTTATTCAGATTGAGGAGATGCAGTTTGTCAGAGATCAGCTGTGATTCTCTGGTCTCAGCTCTGAAGTCCAACCCCTCCCATCTGAAACATCTGTACCTGAGTCTCAACAACCTGAAGGATTCAGGAGTGAAGCAGCTGTGTGGTTTTCTGGAGAGTCCAGACTGTAGACTGGAGGAACTGGGGTGAGTTCATGGTCTGTTACTGTTGTAGATCTGATATTAGGGCTGGGTGACATGGACCAAAAGTCATATCCTGATATATTTAGGCTGAATATCGATGTACGATATATAAGAATAACAAAACAACTTAATTAGTCCCACAATAGGGAAATTACAGTTTACAACAGCTTAGAGAAAAGGCAGAATAAAAAATAAGAGCATAAAGAGTAGCTATAAAAGATAAAGTAGAAAGTTTGACTGTGCCGATGATGCTGCCGTCCAGTTTCAAGTGTGCGTGGTAAATCATTTTTTAAGGAAAAACATCATATTATATCACACTACTCAACCTGGCAACAAAGTGACTGGATGGGTGTGAGTTTGATGTCATGCATGTTGGAGGGTACCATAGGGCCCCATTATAAACCACAATTTATTCAGATTTTTCCAGAATTTTACCAAAACGTAAACTGCGACCCTGACCAAACCGTAAAAGGTATCCAAACACCGTTTTCAGGAAAAGAAAGCCACACTTCCCGTGTCTCGTACAAACTTCCAAGCATTTTTTTACTCCGCAGCACGGCCGAGTAATCGCCCATGCAATGGGAGCTAGTGCATAAGCCAGGTGTCAGCAAGTGAGGGAGCAGCTGCATGAGGAGGGAGGAGTGGGTGCTTGATCAAACCTATTGAAATGTAGATTTAGGCCCTGTCCACACAAAAACACAATTTTGTTGATGTTTTTATTTGTTTTGTTCTATCGTCCAGACGAATCCCGTAAACTCATAGCCCTGAAACGCACTTTTTTGAAACCGGCTCCCAGGGTGGATAAATTTGAAAACGCACTTCTTCTTGTGAATCCGTCTGGACAGGGGAAACCAGAGATTTTGGAAAACGATGATGTCATCACCACCATTGCCTCCATGGCCACACCCCTGGAGCAGCCAGGGGTGTTATATCTCGCAAAACGTCTCATAACAACATCAACAACAATGGTGGACTACATGCTTGTGTTACTGCTGGAGAAGATATTGAGCCTGTTATGGTTACTAGGGCAAAATCTAATTTTTCCTTGAGTTTGGTTTCTTCTAAAGCCGATTTGTAAACAGCGCTCAAGCTTCATGCGCATGCGCCACCTCTTCCTCTCCGTTTTTGGTGAATTTCTGAAACTGAAACAGCGCCGCCTATAGACCTGTGATATGAAGTAGCGTAGATATATCAGATATATATCAGATATATATGTCTATGGTTTCCCTTAGTTTAGCCCCGCCCACGAGCTCCTCCATTGTCTCTGCCGTCTCTTGTGTGATTGGCCGTCTCCGCTGTCACTCCACCTGCTGCTCAGCCTGGGAGGCTGCTCAAGCGCCACCCTCAACAACAACCAATCAGATCGCGAGCTACAGCACAACCAATCAGCTCATGCCGCATCCATTCGAACACGAAGCTGTCAGAGGAGTAGACGCCTCATTGAGCGGGTTGGCCCGCTGCCGCGATACGTCAACGTCGCCGCCATATTGGGGGAGGCAACTCTGTCCCGCGAACCAATACGAGTCAATGGAGAGAACTTTATTAAGTGTCTGCTACTAGGTGCTATAAATGAATTCCTCTCATTTACACATTCACATACGGACGTATATATTCAGAAAACTGTTAGGAACCTAAAACAACGTCTGTAATGGTCTCTGATGATTCTAAACGTGAACTATTCTTGATATGTTCAGTGTACAGGTCGGCATCAAACCACTCCATGTATTTTATAATTTGATCTCGTTTTCACGAGTGTTTAGCTGCTACTGTGATGATACAAAATACTGAATCTGTGTCTATAATAACCACCTGACATGGAAATGAGACATCTGTATTAATAAACAGCACCAGCATTTACATGCTACTGATTTTGATTAATCGTTTTTATATTATAACGACTAATATTGACAATCATTGGGACAAAAAAATAACAAAATGAACAAAGTCTGCAAATCATAATAAAATAAAATGAAATAATAATAATGGCATAAAATACTGCGATTGCCTGGTCTAAACCATATACTCTGATTTATTTATTTATTTTAGAAGGAAACAGATCAAAGAACATGTATACTTATATTTATACAGCAGTATGTGCAAGGAAACAGATTAAAGAACACATATATCAATACAGCTTTATTCATTTATTTTCTATAACCAGTTATTCCTGTTAGCCACATGCTAAATAAAAGGATAAAATATTGTAATGATCTCAGAGTGTAATACAAAATACATCAGAGTCCTTTTATTATCACTGAACAAGCGACATCAAAATTCTAGCACAACATCCGAGTATTACACACAACATAAATAAGAGTAAAAAGTACAACAGTGCAAATATAAGTTCTGTTCTGTCAAAGTCCTCCGGACTAAAATACTCACTGCAGAGCCTGGATGGCAGGCTAGCAGAAAACCCTTCCCTTCTCAAAGCAATTTCCCACCGCTTTCTCAGCCCTTCATCTTTGGGAAACCTACATAGTATGAGAAAAGTTCGCTGATCAACTTTGAACACTCCGAGTAGTTAGTTCGGGGCAATTTAGTTAAATACGATTGACTTCTTGGTTGTTTGAAGGCTGGTTTTAACGCGGGACTTCATAGTATAATGCGCAGGACTTGTAGTATCAACAAAAGTATACATATTCTGATCTCAAAATGATGTTGTAATGATCACATACAATCAAAAGTAGTTGTTCTGTCTTACTTGTGAAAAGTAATCCCGTGGGATCGGGTTTCGCTTGTCATTCGACTGAAACATTTCCAAGCAGCACAAGAATGAGGCATCTTTCGCCGGGTGATAGCTGCAGTTTGCCTCCCCCAATATGGCGGCGACGTTGACGTACGGCACAGCGCTCTATGAGGCGTCTATGTATATATGTCTATGGAGTGAGCCACCGAGCGAACTGCTTTACGTTAAACGCAAACTGTTAAAAAAAACGACAAATTATAGCTAACCAAGACTATACACAGAGTATTTTTGTAAATAAACTGATTAGTTTATATATGTTAGAAATGTTTAATAGCAAGTTACTGCTAACGTTAGCTTAGCTTGTTTGTTTGTTGATACAAAAGGCTCCAGCCTTCAAGGCTGATTGCAGAGAGTGGTGCCTTGCAGGCTGGTTATTAGGCTAATGATGATTTCATATTGCATGTCATTATTAGGATCATTTCTACAATCAGCCTTGAAGGCAGCTGACTGAATAATGGCTTGCAGTATGAAACCATCATTAGTTTCACCCTGGAGCCTGTGGTAGACTTGTAGTCAAGACCACCTAAATCGAGACCAAGACACTACCAAGACCACAGAGTAAGACCAAGACCAAGACAGACCAAGTCAAGACCAAGACTAGTTCAGCTCGAGACCGAGACCAAAAAAAACAACCCTGGTTTTTGTTGGCATGATAGGCTCATAGGGCCACACAGAAGAGGACTTAAGTCTCAACCATTATACATACCACATCCAACATTTAATAAAATAAAATATATAGTAATAAAATAAGGCTGCATTGCATGTTGATCATGTAGGCACCACCACCACCTATGTTAATGACATTTGAATGAAAATGAAAGGCTATTGAATTACATTATCATTTTAAAAAATGAAAGTGACGGTAAAAATAGATTATGAGGGGATTTTTATGAGCCTGTCAGTCAAAATGAGAGACAACTAAAAAGTCTAGCTCAACCTCTGCATATAACGTCATTTTGTTGCTCATCTGATACTTTGAATCTGAACCATCTCCAAATTACTGAGCCACTGCTTTTTCTTTTACTAACCAGTTTCTCCTCCACACACTCTGCAGACGTTGTTGCTCCTCCTCTGTGCATGAAAGAGGAGGGACGGGGGGAGCAGTGCAGAGAGCTCCGGGTCAGCAGCTTGATGGAGCAAGGATCACAGCGCTAATTTGAACTATATCCATAAACCAGATATAGTTTAAATACTGTATCACATTAAAACATAGATCCATATATTTATTAATGTGATATATCACCCAGCCCTATCTGATATGTTTAATCACCAACTGAATTTAATGTATTTGATGTAAAACTTTATTGTTCCTCAAAATGAAGACAAATACAAACTCATTCAAATAACTGTATAATGTTGAGCTTCATTCCTGGTCAACACACACATTGATGAGGACACATTTAAAACCTCAACACATCTGATTGATCATCAATCATTTCATCTTTTATTCTTTATTCAGATTGTGGAGATGCAGTTTGTCAGAGATCAGCTGTGATTCTCTGGTCTCAGCTCTGAAGTCCAACCCCTCCCATCTGAAAGAACTGTACCTGAGTGAAAACAACCTGAAGGAATCAGATGTGAAGCAGCTTCTTGATCTTGTGAAGAGTCCAGACTATAAACTGGAGACTCTGAGGTGAGTAGAGGGTTCCAGTCAGTCCATGCTGTTTTCATCAGTATTGTCCTAAACACAGTTAGTATCAAAGATCCAGTGTTTCCTGTAAACCTGCAGCTTCTCAGTGAAGCTGTGAGAGGAGAATGGAGACAGGCTTCAGGATTGGACAGAAAGACAGAGAGAGAGACAACAGTCAGCCAATCAGATGAGCCAGAAATGTGATGAACAACTGATCACAGCTCTGAGATCAGTCTGACTGAAGCCTGCACATCACAGAAGCAGCATTACATTTAGTAATCATTAGTTTGATCAGATCTCTTCAATGACAGCCTCCATGTTTATTAGTCAGCTGATCTTTGTTTAAATGGAGCAGCAGTAAATCCATCACTAAAGTGTTGGTGCAGTAATGAAGCGTTCAGGACTCTCAGCAGTTTATTAGTGAAATCTGCAGAGGAAACAGACTTGATGCTAAAAGTCTCTGCAGGTCTGTGTGTGTTCACTCCAACACGTTAACATGAAGCTGAAAGGAAGCTGGCTGAGCTCCACAGCTGCTCCACTGCTGCTCTGAACAGGACTGAAGTCCCTGCTGCTCTTTCTACTGGATGTGATGATGAAGGGAGACTCTGGAAACACTCCTTCACCTCCTCTCTTCTTTCTCCTCCTCTCTACAGGTGGAGGTAACAGTAAACAGGACGGTGTGTGTTGTGAGAGGATGAGCTGTGTCCTGATGATCCAGAGGTTGAAGCAGACTCTGACTGGACCATGTTACTGGGAGGTGGAGAGGAGAGCTTCATCCACATGGTCTCCATTTAAGACCATCAACAGAGCTGCACTTCAACTCTTCACAGAGCTCCAACAAATCAAGTCCAGTCCCTCATGAATGATTCAGACACATGTCAACCTGCCAGCATCAACAGTCCTTCCTGTTGTTGTGGAGATGTTTGTTCCATGTCTTCTCTTGTCTCTGGTGAGTTTAGAGACTAAAAGATGATTTAAAAGCAGCTGAAGATAAAACATGAAGCTGTGGACTGTAAAGCTCACAGTCAGACCAGAGTCTCCATCAGATCCATGCTGGAGCTGGAATGAGTCTTCTTCAAACCGTCCCTCCAGAGGACATTTCTTTTCTGTGTCTTAACTGCATCTGTTATTTCTTTATATCACTGTGATGTGTCTTTCCTCCATATGTTCTGGTCAAGGTTTCTTCCTGTTAAAGGGAGTTTCGTCTCCTTCAGGCTGCTCTGGAGGTTTCAGGCCGGGTTTTGTAAAGCGTCTTGAGACAATTTGTATTGTTATTGACTCTATATAAATAAAACTGAATTGAATAATCTGGCCCGCAGCATGAATCTGCAAAGTACGTAGAAGACTACTGGTATTTGGGAAGGTTCATTAAGTATCTGGAAAGTCCTACGTTCAACATGGTTCATGAACGCACCATTTTCTTGTGGCATTAATGGTATGGACAGGTGTCAATCTGTTTGATTAGCCAATCAGTGATGTTCAAGTTAACCTACCTGGTAACCAGGTGGGTGGGACTGAGAGGACAGAGACGGAGCGAGACAGAAAGTCACCTCTAAAACTTAGTTCAATAATCTCTATTTATTTAAGTTAGTGTGATTTAGTTCTTTCCTGGTTTTAGGACTACCCAGAGGAAAAGAAAACTCAAAAAGAGATCTCAAAAATGTTTCCTTTACTTCTCCTAGACAACTATGAGACCCATGTGACCAAACTGAGACCAAGGCTTATTTCTCCCGTCTCTCACTTTTTTCTCCTGAGCAATAAGATGCACTTAATCTCAGTTTAGTCTCCTTTTAAGTTTAAGAAGAGATCTCATCAAGCTCTAATATGATTCTCAGAGTTTCTAAATGTTTGTGTCTCTTTGTATCTCAGACAGAGAAATCAGTGAGCTCTCTCTATGAACTCAATCTACTCTCATCCCAGCTTCAGTTCATGCATCTCAAACTTATGACGGAGTACTAGGGCCACACATGAAGAAAACATTTTTTTTGTCGAGTTTAATCTCAACATTTCGAGAATAAAGTTGAAACATCATGTCGACATGGCAAAATCAGTTTATAAGTTAGTATAGTCTAAGTATATATACTCTTTTGATCAGTGAGGGGACATTTGCTCTCTGCATTTATCCCAATCTGTGAATTAGTGAAACACACTCAGCACACAGTGAACACACAGTGAGGTGAAGCACACACTAATCCTGATGCAGTGAGCTGCCTGCAACAACAGCGGCGCTCGGGGAGCAGTGAGGGGTTAGGTGGAGGGATGGAATTGAGGAGAACCTCCTCTGAGCCGGGGACATCCAGGTACGCGTGGACTGTAGCGGACTGACTTTGTCCATTGACCCTTTGTTCAAAACAAAAGTTGTCGCCATGGTTGCCCCAGCTGCGTCTGGCAATCCACCAGGTGATAATTCACAGGAGAAACTGGCTGAAGGAGAAATTACAGGCGAGGAACTGGAGCGTTGTTTGCTGCAAAACCAACCGTTTGTTGTTTTGTGGGTTTTGCTCCGTTTTCATTGACTTTTGTAAGAAAATAGTTTCTTCTGTTTGGAAAAAAGTTGTTGTGTTTGAAAACGTTTGTTCTTTGTATGCACTTACCGTTTGCTTCATTTAAATAAAGTTCCAATTTCTTTAACCTTTTTTCAACCATGTCTTGTTTGGCAGTAGAGTGAGAGAAGGGAGTGATGGTTGCAGTGGCCATGGGTGATAGTTTATAGGCAGAAATTGAACAAATCCTTGGGCTTTATTGCTGTGGTTGAGCTTTAAGTTTAGTTTTAAATGCATATTTATGATGAGATAATATAGAGGATGACCCTTACACCAAACAAACCAATTAAGCCCTGGATTAGTGAAGCAGGAAGTAGCAGAGACGTCAGGACCAGTTATAGTAAATGAGTCAAACAGCATCTGCTCTGTGTGAATGACCTCCATCTGTCATAGATGGAGGTCATTTCTAAATCACAGTGTCTTCAGGTAAAAGTGATTTTATGTCAATATGTCTTTAGTCACACACTCTAATATAATAAATGAACCAAAGCTTCTACATACATACTGTGGTTTTACTTGTCACCTTTAATTACTTATCATTTTACTTTTTAGTTTGCACACAACACATGAAGAACTAAAATATGATGATTAATAGTTGATCAAATGACTCAACAGTTTGTGTCGGAACAGCTGAGAAGATTAGTTGAGCACTGTGGTGAAATAAAAGTGAGCACTGGTTAATATGTCCTGGTTCTTAGACCTAAATTCTAAATGCTCTTCACAAAGAGACAAAGATGAGACAGCACTGAGTGTTGACTGCTTCAGCCCTACATGTGTTATGTTATGTCTGGTTAGTTTTTATTTCTCAACAGCTCATGGCCAGTGTTAATAATAATCTTCCTTGTATCACTGAAACACCCACTGCCAACAAATCTGCTCAGATCCAACATTTAGTGACTAGTATGGCGTCATGTTTCACTGTTTCAGTATCACTCCCACCATCCAAAGACATGCTCATTAGGTTCATTGGTGTGGAGAGGGAGAGTGAGAGCAGCACCAGGTGAGAGTGATTGGCACACCTGCATCCTGTTCCACTAATCACTCTCTCCTTTTAACACAGTAGCGTGCTGGACCTGGAGAGACCAGACCAGTCACGCACACACGGATGTCGGCTGCAGGAGAGAACTTGAGAGAGAACGCCTGCCAAATGTCACAGAGTTAGAATGTGTGTATGTAATGGTGACAATAAAGCAAGTAAAAAGTCATCGCTGTCCCAGTGAGTATCTGTTGGAAGAACCCACAGTGGCATTGGAGCACGCCACAATTTGTCATTAACAATACAGCTTAGTAAATTCTGACATGGATTTGACCTTGTTTTCAGTCGCACTTGTCCACTTCAAATCATTTGAAGGAATCAAAATAGAAACGCATAAAATGGTTGCGTATGATAAAACTAAAGATATCTGACTGACTTTAAATGAAGATTTCCAACAATAATGTTTCTATATTGATATCATTATACTGACATTGAAGTCAAGGTTAATAGTAATACTAATGACAGTCATTCATACATCAAACTTTGATCAGCTGCTCCACCATGCATGTGAGGGGCCACAGGCAGAGAGACGACTGGGCATCAAAGGTAAAGTTCAGGCAGGTTCACCTAAATGGGGGCATAGTGTCAGGTTCTGCCTCCCTATTATAATCTTGTAATAATGTGGTCATAATGTTTTGGCAGTCTATTACTGTCATGCTAAAATGGAGTGGGAGGGTCATAGTGTCAGGTTGTGATCCCCAACAGTACTGCAGTAATGGTTGAGGGGTCATAATGTTTTGGCACTCTGTGTCTGTGTGAATGTGCTCCTCTTCTGCTGTGTGTGTGTAAGCATGTATAAGCTCGTTAGGGTCTGGTTGTCATGGCCACCAGGGCCAACTACAAACAGAAAGAAGTTTCTTGGTGCTTTATCACCTGTTGAGCTGAACGTTCACCAAAACCCGTAATATCTACTGTCATAAATGAATCGTGGAATATAGTCGGTACAACCAACGCCACTGTTACTGGGGAGAAGAGGGAGCTAGCAGAGCTGGAGGAACAGCAGAGAGGTGGATGCAAGTTCTTCAGGCAGCTGACCTCCCCAACATCCAGGCTGTTTGTCCTCTTCCACTGGCTAGAACTGTAGCTACAGTGATGGAGTTTGAGGCACAAATGTTTTATGTTCTGCTTTCTTTTGTTTTATATTAATTTATACAGTTTGAAGTTAAAAGGGATTCAATTCAATTCAGGTTCGAGTCAAACAGTTCAGCTTTGTGTGATGTCTCGTTGGCGCCCTCTGGTGTATCTTTCTAGAAAATGCAATGAAGAATCCATCACAGTGAGCAGGGGCTCTCCCCAGGGCTGCAGTCCTCTTCTCTTCAGCCTGCTCACCCACGGCTGCACAGCCAGACTCTGCAGTATCCACGCTGTCAAGTTTACCAATGACACGGCCGTGGAAGACCTTAAGGACAACAATGAGTCTGCATCCACTAGGAGAGGCAGCTAACAACATATTGCAGACATCATAACCTCTCTCTCAATGTGGATAAGACCAAAGAACTTGTGATATACTTTAGGAGGGCTTACAAACAACAAAATAAAAATAATTATTTTATTTATAAAAATGATGTGGTTGCATAAATGTGCACGCCATTAAACTAATACTTTGTTGAATCATTTCCCTTTCAAATTGTGACAATGAAAATCAGACAGGTCCTTTTAGAACTATGTGTTTATCATCTGGTAGAGTGTGCATTATTTGACCAACCCATCCGGCGCTCAGATCATGTTGACCCTCTATCAGTGACCTGTAGTTGGCATTTTGTTGATCATGGGATGCCAGGCGAAGGAGAAAATCCTCTTGAATACCTTTAAAACAACAGAAGGGGCAGTAGTAACATTACTGTTATGTCTGTTGTTAACGTTTGATTTGCTTGACTGTGACTCTCACTCTGAGAACCAACAACGCTAGCAGTTAGCTGTACCTTACCCTTTCCTTTTGAAATGTGAAAATGAGATAAACAATGGTCACAAATGAAAAACATGAATCTGTTTATTTGATATCCATTCATTTATTTATTGTTGCCAAATGGACAGATCTTTTTATAGTTTCCTTGTTAGCTAGCCTAGCTAGCATAGTTATTGCTAACGTTAGCTAACTAGCAGCTACAGTAGTTAAGTAGATATAATATCATCCTAGCTCCAATTATGTCTTTATTTCCCCATTCTCTACTTTAAGCTATTTTCATAAATAATCTGTAAGATCGTTTGTACCTTCATCTGTGACTGGAGGCCACTGTCTAACATCATCAACCCAACAAGTCATACTGCCTGGCTGTAGCTGTCATCGAGGGGGCGTTATCATGGAGGTTTGTTTACATACCAGGAACAGCTCAGTAATGGCGTCGCCACAAGATGGCAGCCTACACAGGACACTCGTCTGATTCGTCTATGACGTCTTTTCTGATTCTGATTCATGGCATTATTGCGTCATAGTCGAACCCATAGAGATATCCTTCGGTCGCCATGTTGGCAGCTTGGACACTGTAGCCTGCCCACTCAACTCTCCGCTACCGTGTTAGCTCAGGCTACGGAGCTAGGCTAATCGCTATTGATCGCTGTCTGATTATTCCAGCACGGGCGTGGCAAAATGGCTCTGTAGCGCCACCTACGGTTTTCTACGGACCAGCCCCGGAAGCCCGTTGCGTCTAAAAATCTGGAACTATGTCACATATATGTAACATCCCAGGACGCATAAAAAAGTCTCTTGGAGCCAGATTCTAAACCCAACAGGAAGTCTGCTATTTTGTCCACAAAAATGAAAATTGGCAAATGTACTTTCCTGATATTGTTTATCCCACTTATCCATTCCACCTTCCTTCCTTTCCTCCAACAGTCCTAAATCAACCTTTACCTCTTCTAACATCCAAGGAGACACTACAGGATACGCCACAGTTGGACTGATGTTCAGAGACCATAAAAACCTCCGGACTCCTTCAACTATTCAAAGCGGGACCTGGAGGAGACCCGCGAGCAGCTGCAGGCGGGACGACGAGCATGGGCGTGGTAGCGGGGGAAAGTGGACCCGACTTCCCAGGGCCCGAGTCATGAAAATCCTGATTTATTTATTTATTTATTTTTTGAATGAATTGGGCCCTCCAATTAATTGGTGTAATAACGTTTTTCAAGTATATTGATATACTGATAACACCAACTGAGAGAATGAACGTTTTGTCACAACCCTCCCAACATGTAGGCTCCCCCTCTTGGAGACGCAAAATGGTTTAGTCCGCCCATAGACAACGGCCGGCGACAAGTACGTCAGTGAGCGCAAATTGAATGACCCGCCATCTACCTGTCATCATGCCGGCCAAAAAGTACAAATCTGGGAGGGGTGGATCTAGAAAAATATTTATGGGGTGGTGAGAGAAGGGCAGGAATTTTTGGAGGGGTGGCAACATATGGCAGACGTATATTTAATGAATTGAATCAGTCATCAAAGTTTGATGAGAAATAGAATGTACACACTACAAAAGGGCACAGGCTGAGATTCTCAATATTTGAATCATAAGCTTCAGCCAATAACAGAACAGCCTCCTCTCTCAAAAAAGTTGGACTTGATGGATTAAGTTCCTGGACGCCCTGCATAATGTTACAGTTTGTGTTAGGAAATCTTCTTCCTATTTCTCCAATCATGTTATCCAGAACTGGATAGTACACAGAGACACAAAAATTGTGTTTGCTATCTGGAACTACATGCCGTCCCAAGGTGGAGTGGATGACAGTATCCTGAAGCACCTTTGTTGTCTGTCTTGGCCTCTTTGGTTTTGGCTGAGCTGTATCAATGTTACTTCGTTGACATAAATCAAGTGTTTCACTCCACATGTCCTCAAAAGAGGCTTGCCTACGGTAGTGGACCAGTGTCTCTTTAAGTGCTTCAATAAGTTCAACAGCCTTAGTAGGGCTGCACAATTAATCGAATTTTAATCACGATCACGATTTTGGCTTCCCACGATCAAATTTGCGTGATCGAGCGATATTTATAATGTGTTTTTTGCAAAGCCAATCTAACGCTCCGTAAACCACAGTCTGATCACGTGCCTCCATGAGCCAGTCAGAGTTGGTCCCTGCACCGCGCAGCGTAGTTTCTAGATGTAGACAGTGACAGAGACCAGAGTAACGTGGGGAAAATGTCGCAACAGATAGCAGTCGGTCATAAGGCTATAAACAATCTGAACAAAGAAAACAAAAAATGTCTAACGTAGCAGAGGCCGAAGCCGAGGGGCTTGTCCCGAGAATCGGATCGTCATCCATTCTGTGGAAACATTTTAGGCTCAAGGCAAGTGACACAAAACAAGATATATGCAAAGAGTGCTGTAAAGTTGTGTCGGCACCACAAAGCAACACAACGAACCTCTTTAATCACTTGAAAAAACACCATAAAGTTCATTACGATGAATGTATGAAGGCCAAGAAATGTGTCGCAAAGACTAATCGTCCCACAACATCAACTCAGGCATCAATGGAAGCGAGCCTCTTTAGCGTAACCAAAGAGTATAGAAGCAGTATAGAAGAGAGTATAGAAGAAGGGCTTCTGTACTCTTTAGCGTAACACCATAGCCATCCACCTCCCAAAGACACAGTGAAATAACCAATGCAGTCGCATTTCATTTGGCCAAAGATATGTTCCCAATAAACACGGTGACAAACAAAGGCTTCAAATTCTCAGTCAACACTCTGGATAAACGATACGTGATCCCCTCGCGCAATTATTTTTCCAAGGTGGCGCTACCTGAGATGTACAGAAAACTCAGAGGGGAAATAGAGAGTGATGTGGCCAAAGCAAAGTACTTTGCAACTACAACGGATCTGTGGTCAAGCAGGACAATGGATCCGTCCATGAGTTTGACAGTTCATTACATCGATGTCGATGCTTGCAAACGTCTTTTTCGCCGCAAGATCACGGGAGAGTCAATTGCCCAATTACATTTAGCTTCCTAAAATATATTTACACAATGTAACATGGAAACTAGTGCCCTGTTGAAATGTTCTTACATTTTCTTTATTGTTTTCTTTATTTTTCTTTATTCTTTACGAAGATGCACTGAGTTTTGGTGAATAAGACGACCTATTTTATTGTAGCACATGTGAAAGCAGTTAAAATAAGCCGAGGTGACAATAAAATTAGTTTTGGTTGAAATAAACAAATAATCATGATAGTTAATGGTGATCTCAATATTGATCAAAATAATGGTGATTATCATTTAGGCCCTAAGCCTTAGCATAGTCCACTGTTTTAGACTGGAGCATGTTAGTCAGGACCTTTCTGAACAGAACAAGAGATCCAGCTAAATTCAGATCAATCTGAGTTAATATCCCTCTTGCTTCTACAGCTCTTTGTGGATGGTTCTCAGATGTGACCTCTTCAAGCACCTGTACTATGGCAGGCAACCCGTCCATAACATTGCGACACGCTATGTGCCTACAGGCCCAACGTGCATCACTTAGCTGTTGGAGTTCCCTTGGTACACCATCAAACGTCTCCCGCTGCACTTCCAGACATTTGTTATGTACATAAGACCCAGACATGAATACATCCAGTCGTTCCAATAATGAGAAGAAGTTTCCTGCGTCTGCCACACTTTTTACAGCGTCTACAATATCTAAGTTCAAGCAGTGTGCACTACAGTGAACACAGAAAGCATGTTTGGCTACTTCTTCTTTTATTTGTGCCCCGCGCATCACTGCTGCACCATCGTAGCCCTGGCCTACAAGATGTTTCTTGTACTCCAGCCCATGCCTCTCAAGGAAGCATATAATCTAGTCACTTAAGGCGGCAGCATCCAGGTGTTCTGCAACTTCAAACTCTAGAAAGGTTTCATGAACCACACCGTTGTAGAAATATCTTTGAATGAATGACATTTGCTCTTTTTTCTGAACATCTTTAGTATCATCAACTGAAAACTGCCTGCTCGTTTTAACTTCCTGGATGATTTCCTCTTTGACCATTGCAGCCAAGCACTCAAGTATTTCATTCTGTATCGTTTTACTCGTGTATTTTGCTTTTTTAGCTTGTTGTTCAGGTCTTTTTTTAATGATGGGGTTATGGTTACCCAGCAAGTCTAACATAGACAGAAAAACACCTTTGTTCTCAGAGTCCAGAGACTCCCTATGACCCCGCTGTGCTAAGTTTTCTGTGGCTGTTAGAACTAAAGTTCAGCTAATGTTTTAATGCAGTATTGATTTTCTTTTTTTTGCTCATCCATTAGTCCAAACATTGAGGTATTCTTATCCATAGTTTTCTTGTTCTCTTTCCATGCAAACATTGCATTTGCGTGGCCTTCAGATCTGGCATGGGAACAGAAACCACTGTCTTTCATTGTAGCCTTGTTCCAGTTACGATAACCCTCAAATGAGGTGAAAACAGTCCTTGGAGCATCAGGGAGGGAAAAATGCCTACAAGCCAAACAGTGAGCTGCATCTTTTGATTGTGAGTCTTCTAACCAGGGATGAGATTTGTACCAGTCGCTACGGAAGCTTCTCCTGGCTCCTCCCTGGAGGGTCTCAGGGAAAATCTGGCGCCCTGGCACCTCACACCTGGACCTGGATACATCTAGAAGATGGAGGGGAGAAAAGAGTCAAACTGCATTACATCTGGACTAATTATACAATATAACACCTAGTAAAAACATAATCAATTTGGATCTGTCATTGATTAGATATAACCATCAGACTGTGTTAACACACACTAACATTTTAGCCTGGGACAGTATTTTTAGGTTCATTTGTTTAGTTTTGGAATTTAATCTGAGCAATAGATCTAAAATACATCGTACACAAAGTATTACTCTGTCCTCATCTCATCACACTTTCACATTGACAAGTTTCCTCAGTTATTCATATTTAAGCAAACGTGAATATTTATATTTATTAGAAGTCTAAGCAATGTCTCTTAAATACACCTTATAGCAAAATGTTCATCTTTGTCTTTTGTTGTTCTTATTCATATGTAACTTACACTATACAGCAACAATTTCCATACCATGTGGACCAGCTCGACTGGAGATGGTTGGTGATGGCTCAGGTACTCTCCTTTCCCTTTCACCGTCTGAGCCCTGCATGGTATCTTGTCTCTCCCTTTCTCCCTCCTCATCTTGATGATGCTCTCCCTCCTCCATATCTTCACCACTGTGGTGTTTTCCTACCTTCTCCTGTCCCTGGTCACCTTGGCCTTGTATTCTATCTCTGTTACATTTATGTTGCCCTTCTCTCTATACTCCCACCTCATCTTCACCTTCTCTCTCTCCTTCCACCTCATCTTCTCCGTCTACCTTGATTAGTTGTTCATTTTCTATTTTTCTCTGTTTTAACCAGTGAAAAAATGCTTGTTTATCTCGCCACGCTTCATTAAATTTACATTTCCCCTTAACCCCAGCATGAAATGGAAAAGAGAATTTTTTCTTTCATTTTTCGCGCTTCTGCTTGGCTTGTTGCTTGTGGTCTGTGTCTGTGTAGTGCTGTAGCAAAGTGACGTGTTCTGACCCGGGGCAGCGTTGCGTTCTCAATTATTGGTTCTGCCACTGTTCTTCTTCTTCTTCTTCTATAATATTTATTGGCAGTTTGCATGTTTAGTGCACTACCGCCATCTTCCAGGCTGAGGCGTGATCCAGTGAGATGCTATTTTATACCCAATTTTAACAAAAAACAAGAAAGAAATTCTACTTACTAGTTGGGTTTCTTTAAGGAAAGCTATAACAGCCCTAACTCTTCATCTTTTCCCTCTCTCTGGAATATTGTGTGCAGTCTAGAAGTATGTGTTTTACGTTTTGTATTGCTCCACAGTGTGTGCATACTCATACTTGATTTTGTCTTTAATAATACTTTTTATTTCTGACCAGCTTAATGCAATATCCAGCTCAACCACTTCTGAAGTAACAGCTTCCTTTGCCAGTGTGTCTGCCTTCTCGTTCCCCTCCACTCTCCTATGTGCAGGGACCCATAAAAATCCTATGCTTATGCTCTGGTGGTTTATTTTAAAAATGAGTTGATTCATTTCATCTAGTAGACCCTGTCTACATGTAGACTTTCCACTCTGAATGCATGCAAGTGAGGACATTGAATGGGAACAAATTACCGTCTTATTGGGTTTTACTTCTTCCACCCATTGTAGAGCCAGAAGTATTGCGAACATCTCAGCTGTAAAATTGGTCAGATGGCTTTTATTTAATATTAAAATTGTATTTCGAAATGCAGACTGCAACCCCTGTTTTCCCAACCTGATCTTTTGATGCGTCTGTGAAAATCTGAACTGCGTCATCATACATTATATCAATATATTGCTGAACGTTTCAAAATATCCCTGACTTCATTATGCTCTTAGCCTCCAGATCTACCCTGGGAGAACAAAACATCCAGGGTGGATTGTTGGTCTGACAGTTCTGCAATACTCAATGATCAATTGGTCAATTTCCATCTCCTTAGCCTGCCTATTCCCATGCCACCCAAAACTGCGCAATGGGCGCCCACACTCCCACCAGTCTAATAGCACCTGCTTTCAAAAATTCAAGTCAGTTTCATTATTGTAGTGCTGAATCATCTATCATCATCAATTATCTCAGGGCATTTATCATATAGAGCAGGTCTACACCATACTTTTCATTATGGGGCGTCGTCAAACCCGGATCCTGAACCGGGCCGGGGGCCTCGAGCTTCGAGAGGCCTCCGGCATGTAGTATTTTTTTTTTTTCCCCCATTTTTTTCAGATCAGTGTTGTTTTTGTCAACGATGACGCTCTTTTTTTCGTGACAATACGTAGTGGGTTGTCTGTCAGACGTTAAAAGTGCATTTCTGCCTACGGTCAAAAGCTAAAAAGTAGCAGCAATGTTGCTGCGTCCTAGTTTGGTCACGCCCACCACATGGCATCACGCCAGCATCTGTGCACATTCTGCACAACACGCCTGCCGTCACAATCACACTAAATGATGGACCTTAGTGGCAGCGGCAAGGGCCTTGGTGGTCAGATGAACTATGGCAGGGGCAGGGGTGCTCGTTACGTCGATCGCCATCGACCGGTACATCGCGAAGGTAGTGCTAGTAGATCGCGTGCCACGGTGCCACTGAAAACTTTTTTTAGATGTTAGTCTAAAACATGTATCTGTTGCAACTCCAAAACAAACAGCAAGACAAACCTTCAACTTTAGCCTATTTATTTTTGCTTTATATTTGCAACATGCCCTCAGTTCCACGCACAAATTCAACAACTCAAGACTACCGTCTTCCTCAAAGAGACGGTGCTATTTTTCTAAAGGTGCAGTGCACCAATTTTTCTCATTAAAAATAAAAACAAAGCTGGATAGAGCTTTTAACACTGTAGCACCAGTTACTATAACTATATATACACTGTTACCATTTTATCTGAGTGTAATGCATAATGCGTATAGTAGACCAGGAAGTACTTGCTGTCGGGTGGAAAACCATTCCTTTGTTATTGTAATTATTGGTGAAAATACTTTTTTTTCTTTTAACTAAAATTGACTAAAACTAGACTAAAACCATCACATATAGAAATGACAAAATGTGACTAAAACTAATCAGCATTTTCGTCCAAATGACTAAGACTAAATCTAAAATGCACCAAAAACAACACTGGAGTAGATCTCATTGTGTGGCCTACCCAAATTATTTGCAAATAAAAATATTAGTGAGCATTTGTTTTGCTGTCTTTGTCCAGGCGATGATGACTAGGCCGTACACAGGTAAACACGTACACACAAAGATGACAGTTGAAAAAAAAAAAAACAGATGACAAATTTGAATCTACACAGTTATAGATTGTACAATTTAAAAGGAGCAACATGGAAATGGAGTTAAAGAATGTGTGTGTGCAGGCGTGCATTTGAGGGCCTATAAGAGACTGGCCCAGGGGCCTCTGAATTCTTAATCCAGCCTTGCCAACACAGCATCGATACCGTTTGGTAATGAGCCGGAACGCTTCATGAGTCCTCATCTACCCATCACTACTGTTAGCCGTCTTGGTGAACACCGCCCCCCTATATAGGGCAACCCCATGCGCTGATTGGTTAGTGGAGAGAGATTAGCCAATCATTCACCTACATGAGAGCCAGGATGGGGCATCTCATCCTGCTACACATAGAAGTAATAAAACAGAAAGTATTAACAACTTCTCCAGTCATAATGTTGTGGCTGATCAGTGCATGGTTACCTTCATGATGTCTATCTGCATTATGTCTGCCACAATACAATGTTCCTAAGTGAATTAAATATGCATTAATTTCTTCCATATCAGTGAAATGTACCATCCTCTCTCATCATGCTTGGCAGCCAATGCAATAACAAACAGCTGCCCCCCATGCAGACCTTCATCTCCACTTTGATCACTGCAGAACTTAGCTTTAAGTTACAGTATTGGAGAAGTGGGAACAGCTTTCCTCTCTCAACATTTCTTTTGACTTACTAGTCCTTAAGGTCTATATTCACAAACACTTCACAGTTAAACTTTTTTATTACCAGTAATTTCATTTGCTGCTATGCTTAGAATACTTCCCCCTTCACTTTGAGCCAGTACTTCTAATATATCTAAGTATATACTTTATGTACTTTTATACTTTAAACTGCTGATTGTGCTCACTCATGATTTATCTCATATAAAGACACACAAAACATCACTAACCTATGTACACATTTACTTTAACACTGTTAACACTGGTGTTTAAGCTACAGAAACTGCACAGAGCTTAAACACCTCTGCCATGGAATCTAGTTTGAACAAACATCTCCACAACAACAGGAAGGACTGTTGATGCTGGCAGGTTGACATGTGTCTGAATCATTCATGAGGGACTGGACTTGATTTGTTGGAGCTCTGTGAAGAGTTGAAGTGCAGCTCTGTTGATGGTCTTAAATGGAGACCATGTGGATGAAGCGCTCCTCTCCACCTCCCAGTAACATGGTCCAGTCAGAGTCTGCTTCAACCTCTGGATCATCAGGACACAGCTCATCCGCTCACAACACACACCGTCCTGTTTACTGTTATGACCATGGCCTGTAGAGAGGAGGAGAAAGAAGAGAGGAGGTGAAGGAGTGTTTCCAGAGTCTCCCTTCATCATCACATCCAGTAGAAAGAGCAGCAGGGACTTCAGTCCTGTTCAGAGCAGCAGTGGAGCAGCTGTGGAGCTCAGCCAGCTTCCTTTCAGCTTCATGTTAACGTGTTGGAGTGAACACACACAGACCTGCAGAGACTTTTAGCATCAAGTCTGTTTCCTCTGCAGATTTGACTAATAAACTGCTGAGAGTCCTGAACGCTTCATTACTGCACCAACACTTTAGTGATGGATTTACTGCTGCTCCATTTAAACAAAGATCAGCTGACTAATAAACATGGAGGCTGTCATTGAAGAGATCTGATCAAACTAATGACACATGTGATGACTCTGCTCATGGTTACTAAATGTAATGCTGCTTCTGTGATGTGCAGGCTTCAGTCAGACTGATCTCAGAGCTGTGATCAGTTGTTCATCACATTTGATGAATGACCACCACTGTCTCTATACATCTTGGAAGGCTGTCAGCTGGAATCCAGCTTTATTTCCTGGACACATCAACACAACAACAACAGTCGTCTTCACATCAACTCAAACACATGATCACAACAAGCTTCTGGCTCATCTGATTGGCTGACTGTTGTCTCTCTCTCTGTCTTTCTGTCCAATCCTGAAGCCTGTCTCCACTCTCCTCTCACAGCTTCACTGAGAAGCTGCAGGTTTACAGGAAACACTGGATCTTTGATACTAACTGTGTTTAGGACAATACTGATGAAAGCAGCATGGACTGACTGGAACCCTCTACTCACCTCAGAGTCTCCAGTTTATAGTCTGGACTCTTCACAAGATCAAGAAGCTGCTTCACATCTGAATCCTTCAGGTTGTTGTTACTCAGGTCCACATATTTCAGATGGGAGGGGTTGGACTTCAGAGCTGAGACCAGAGAATCACAGCTGATCTCTGACAAACTGCAGTCCCACAATCTGAATAAAGAATAAAAGATGAAATGATTGATGATCAATCAGATGTGTTGAGGTTTTAAATGTGTCCTCATCAATGTGTGTGTTAACCAGGAATGAAGCTCAACATTATACAGTTATTTAAATGAGTTTGTGTTTGTCTTCATTTTGAGGAACAATAAAGTTTTACATCAAATACATTAAATTTAGTTGGTGATTAAACATATCAGATAGGGCTGGGTGATATATCACATTAATAAATATATGGATATATGTTTTAATTCCGACATTCCGACGACGGACTTCCGACTTTCCGTCGCCGGACTTCCCACAGCGGAAGGGTTAGACTTCCGACATTCTGCACTTCCGACATTCCAACGACAGACTTCCGTCTTCCAAGATTCCTACATTCCGGACTTCCGACATTCCAACGACAGACTTCCGACATTCCGACTTCCAACATTCCGACGACGGACTTCCGACAAGTCCGTCTTCGGACTTCCGACATTCCAGCCGACGGATTTCCGACATTCCGACTTTCGACATTCCGACGGACTTCCGACATTCCGTCATTCTGACGTCGGACTTCCGAACTTCCGACATTCCAACATTCCGACGACAGTCTTCCGACTTCCGAGATTCCGACATTCCGGACTTCCGACATTCCGACGACGGACTTCCGACATTCTAACGATGGACCTCCGACATTTCGCACTTCCGACATTCCGACCACAGACTTCCCACTTCCGAGATTCCTACATTCCGGACTACCGACGATGGACTTCCGACGAATGACTTCCAACATTCTGGACTTCTGACTTCCGACCGACGGACTACCGACGACGGACTACCGACGAATGACTTCCGACATTACGGCGACGGACTTCTGACTTCCGACATTCCGACGTCGGACTTCCGACTTTCCGTCGACGGACTTCCGACATTACGACATTCCGGACTTCCGACCACGGACTTACGACTTATGACATTCCGAACTTATGACTTACGACATTCCGACATTCCCGACTTACGACATTCCGGACTTCCGACCGACGGACTACCGACGACGGAATTCTGACTTCCGACTGACGGACTTCCGACATTCCAACATTCCGGACTTCCGACATTCCGACGACAGACTTCTGACATTCTGATGGCGGAATTCCGATGATGGACTTCCGACGACGGACTTCCGACATTCTGGACTTCCGACATTCCGACTTTCCGGACTTCCGACATTCCGACTTTCCGGACTTCCGACATTCCGACGACGGACTTCCGACATTCCGACTTTCCCAACGACAGTCTTCCGACTTCCGAGATTCCAACATTCCGGACTTCCGACATTCCGGACTTCAGACATTCTGACGACTGACTTCCGACATTCCGCACTTCCGACATTCCGACAGACTTCCGACATTCTGACGACTGACTTCCGACATTCCGCAATTCCGACATTCCGACAGACTTCCGACTTCCGAGATTCCTACATTCTGGACTTCCGACATTCCAACGAGGGACTTCCGACATTCCGACTTCCAACATTCCTCCATTCTGGATTTCCGACATTCTGGACTTCTCGACCGACGGACTACCGACGACGGACTACCGACGACGGACTTCCGACGAATGACTTCCGACAATACGGCGACGGACTTCTGACTTCCGACATTCCGACGTCGGACTTCCGACTTTCCGTCGACGGACTTCCGACATTACGACATTCCGGACTTCCGACCACGGACTTACGACTTTTGACATTCCGAACTTACGACTTACGACATTCCGACATTCCCGACTTACGACATTCCGGACTTCCGACCGACGGACTACCGACGACGGAATTCTGACTTCCGACTGACGGACTTCCGACATTCCAACATTCCGGACTTCCGACATTCCGACGACAGACTTCTGACATTCTGATGGCGGAATTCCGATGATGGACTTCCGACGACGGACTTCCGACATTCTGGACTTCCGACATTCCGACTTTCCGGACTTCCGACATTCCGACTTTCCGGACTTCCGACATTCCGACGACGGACTTCCGACATTCCGACTTTCCCAACGACAGTCTTCCGACTTCCGAGATTCCAACATTCCGGACTTCCGACATTCCGGACTTCAGACATTCTGACGACTGACTTCCGACATTCCGCACTTCCGACATTCCGACAGACTTCCGACATTCTGACGACTGACTTCCGACATTCCGCAATTCCGACATTCCGACAGACTTCCGACTTCCGAGATTCCTACATTCTGGACTTCCGACATTCCAACGAGGGACTTCCGACATTCCGACTTCCAACATTCCTCCATTCTGGATTTCCGACATTCTGGACTTCTCGACCGACGGACTACCGACGACGGACTACCGACGACGGACTACCGACGACGGACTTCCGACGAATGACTTCCGACAATACGGCGACGGACTTCTGACTTCCGACATTCCGACGACGGACTTCCGACTTTCCGACGACAGACTTCCGAAATTCCGACGACGGACTTCCGACATTACGACATTCCGAACTTACGACTTCCGACATTCCGACATTCCCGACTTACGACATTCTGACGGCGGAATTCTGACTTTCCGACGATGGACTTCCAACGACGGACTTCCGACTTCCGACATTCCGACGACTCGAACCTGAATTGAATTGAATCCCTTTTAACTTAAAAATGTATAAATTAATATAAAACTAAAGAAAGCAGAACAGTCCTCTTGTAATATGTGCGACAAGTGGAAACAGAAAGTGTGAGGAAAAGTTGTAAACATAAAACATTTGTGCCTCAAACGAAAAGTTAACCCGAGTTTTTCAACAATAAAGTATCTATCTAGAATCCATATTTCAGAATAATAAAGGTCAGGTAGCCCACAAATAGAATATAGCTTGAACGACTCTGATCAAATATTACCCTTTATTTTAAATACAAATTATATCTGGCTTGCTTTGCTGCAACTCCTGACAGAACATCCCTGACACGTCCTCCCTCTGACTCAGGCAGAGGTGAGAGGCAGAAGGAGACTTCAGCACAGTTGGCCCTGGTGGCCATGACAACCAGACCCTAACGAGCTTATACATGCTGACGAGCAAACTCAGCACAGGTGCACACAGAAAGAGGCGGGAAAAGGGTTCTCAGTGGATAACAGGATCTGCCAAAACATTAGAACCCCTCAGATCATTACTGCAGTAGTGTAGGGGGTCAGAACCTGACACTATGACCTTCCCACTCCGTTTTAGCATTACAGTAATAGACTGTGTGACGGGACAGGATTTTTCAATCAGATGTCTCTCCAGAACATTTAATTCATCCAGTTCTGGGGGAATGGGTGCCAGTTCCATCTTATTTGCAATTGCAATAGATGCCATTCATCCCATTGTCAGGTGCCTATCACACGTGTGACAGATCCACTCCTGCATCCTCTCTTGTGCTACAAGGTGTTGAGCATTCATCATCACACATGAACATATTTTCCTGTGATTCAAGCCGCTACAACGTGAATATTTTTAACGTATTTCGATCTATTGCATTGCTTTACTTGATTGCCAAACAGAATTCTGTGGCACACTGTGCACATGTAGGTGGGCCCTTGATGAATTTTTTTGTGGACTTCAGATACAGCGGCTTGTATCAGAGGGTTGTGGACAGGCTGAAGTTGGGTTTCAGGCTGTGTAGTTGGTTTAGAGTGGATTACAATGTGTCTGTATTTTCTCTTTATTCTCAATGCATGCTGCACCCTGTAATGGATGTGAAATGCAGCATTTCTGGCTATTTTGTCTCATCTGTGTTGGGAACAGCGTTTTATGTGATGGAGCCTAAAGTCAGGATCATTGTGATACCTGAGGGGTATTGCACAAAACTAGGATAAAGAAATCCAGGATAACTGATCAAGCGCGTCTTGACCAAGCCTGCTCGGCACATCCTGGCTTAATTGGTTGCACGTTTGCTGAGCCAGGATGAAAAGGCGCGGCTATGTTAAACCAGATGAAGATAGCTGGGATAAGTGCGTGTTCACGGCACACTTCAATAGACCTCCCAATCGCTCACAGAATCACTGATGAGAACGTGGATAAAAGTCGCACGTCATATGTCACGGCCGCGGAACAACAGCTCCAGACGGAGTTTTACTTTGCCATAATTAAAGAACGCCTGGCAAACAATAGCGGACCGGCTTAATGCGTAAGTAGTCCAAAACTGTACACTCAAAAAAATGATTCATTGCCCTAATAAACATGAAGAAATATTTTTAAATAAACTGTAACTGAAATGTATAAAACGACAATTTTATTGAATAAGAGGCAGACACGCTGGCAGAGTCGTGATATTTTAGAATTAAGTAGATATATCGTGTTTTACTGTGGACTCGTGCAGTTTCAATTAACATGGGCGCGACGCCCATTAGCGAGAGACTAGAGCTAACGGCTAGGTTAGGGTGACCAGTTGTGTGTCCCGAGCATAGACTGTATAATCAAGAGGTCCCGAGTCCCGACAAAAGTTCGTCGGGACCGTGAAATGTCCCGGTTTTCATCAGCTTCGATGTCGGTTCGCTGGAGCTCAGACAGAGCGACAACGGCCGCGCCACACGCGCGCGCGAGCCGGGACGTCTGGTCAAAATTTCGGACGATTTTGAATTTAGGACAAAAGAGGACGTCTGGTCACCGTATCTTAGCCATAGCTATATATATAACGGTATATTTTATATGTTAATTGATACAGGGCACGTAGGTACTAGTGACCGAGCTCACTGACAGGGGCTGGGAGGCAAAGTGACTGTGAGCAGAGCACAGCTACTACTGCAAGAAGGCTATGAATGCACTGTACACATAATTTCTAATTTTCACATGGCTATATCAAATAATGTTGAATTAGTTTTGAATTGAAATGTCCTGTTGTCTCCAGTTTAGTAAAAAAAGTTCTTTTTTTCAGTGTATGTTAAACCTAATACCACTTATTGTTGTATGTTGTGCACACAAACGCATGCAGACATTAACTGTTTTTAATACAAACTTGTTTTTCTTGTTGTTTCTTGTAGAGACATCTGTATGGGCAACCTCTCAAATTAGGTCAGTACAGGTGATTGTACTGTTAATTTTTTAAGCCTATTTGCATGTTTTTTTTCCACAGTAAAATTTTAACCTATATTACATCTTAATCTGTTTTGTTTTTCTTTTCCAGGGGAACATGAATGGGTGTGTGGGGATGTAAGGTTTGTGGAATTAAAGTGTCAAGCAGGTATGAATTGCTCAAACATTGTAAGCTAAAACATGGTCATCATGGAAACAGGTTCAAACATTTCTGTCCATATGCTGATTGTCCATGCACATTTAGACTTTGGAACAGTCTTTTAAGCCATATATACCGTGCTCACAAAAGTCAAACCTCTTCAGAGCGATCTGAGTTATCTACATTTACATGTCAGTTGTGTACATGTCCTAAATTTGCAAATGAAAGAGATTACTTCAGTCATGTAAATGAACATTTACGAAGACATGAAACTGTAACATGCGTGTTCAAAGATTGTGCCTTTAAAACTAGCATTTACAACACATTTCAAACCCATAAAAACAGAAAACATAACCCCCATACTATAGAAGATTTTAAAGCTGAGATTGTTACTGTTGTTGCTAGATTACAGGAATCGGACACTTCGGCTATTGATGACACAGATGTAGAATCTGAAACGGATGTAAGTGCACATGTGTCCAGTATTGAAGAGCTTCCCAAAGTTATTGAGCAGAATATTGCCTCAATTTTATTTAAGTTAGAGCATGTTTTCTTCGTACCAGCAACAGCTATTTCTGAATTACTTCAGGAATTACATTATCTGTTAAGCTCAGCGTCTGTTCCAATCACATTTAATAGCCTGTCTGACATCCTTAACAAATGTTCTGTTGAAGTGAACAAGTCAGTTGTTGAGGAGCTTGCTGAAGCTGTTTGCAAGTCCAGTCCTTTAGCTAAAGCCTTTGCCAAAGATGGCCCCCTAGCTTCAGCCTACAAAAGGAAACAGTATTATAAAAAACATTTCAGTGTAGTAAACCCGGTTGAGTACATCCTTGACCCTAAGAAAAATACCACATTCCAGTATATTCCCATTTTGCAGTCTCTTCAGCATTTGTTAAGTAATCGTGACATTTTAGAAAGTGTTCTCCAAACACATGAGACGCAGGACCCTACCTTGGGTGTAGGGCATTATAAATCGATAAGGGACGGAAGTTACTTTAAAGAAAACTGTTTTTTCACTGGGGATGATTTGAAATTATCAGTGTCCTTATACGTGGATGATTTTGAGATCTGTAATCCATTGGGGACATCCAGAAAAATTCATAAAATTTGTAGTGTGTACTGGATTTTAAACAATTTACCACCTGGCTCTCATTCATCCCTTTCTTCAATCTATTTGGCCATATTATGTAAGAGTAATGATGTTAAAGTGTATGGTTTTGAGAAAATTTTAGAGCCCCTTTTACAGGATTTGACCATTTTAGAGAAATTTGGTGTTTTTATTGCAGGTCTTGGGCAATTTGTGAAAGGCACAGTCCAGTCAGTCATTGCAGACAACCTAGGAGCCCATGGGATTGCGGGTTTCATTGAAAGCTTTTCTGGTGTGCATTTCTGCAGGTTCTGTACAGGTGAGAGAATAGACATTCAGGATAAGACTGTTCAGTCTGGACATTTTAACATTCGAACAAAAGAGCTTCATGAAACCCATGTTAAATTTGCAAAGGAGAATACAACAATCTGTTGTGGAGTGAAGAGAGAGTGTTTCTTCACAAAGAACTTGTCTTATTTTCACGTTACCCGAGGCTACCCTCCGGACATAGTCCATGACTTATTTGAGGGTATTGTCCCTGTTGAAACTGCTCTCTGCATCAGCGAAATAATTTCAAAAAAATATCTGTCTCTTGACGAACTTAACAAATTAATCCTAAACTTTCCATATCAGTGGGGAGATAGAACAAGTAAACCTCACATCATACCACGCACTTACGCCTCCAAAAGGACGATTGGAGGTAACGCCCATGAAAATTGGGGTTTATTGAGATTGCTTCCATTTATAATAGGACACTTGATTCCAGAGGGAGAACCTGCTTGGCTTGTGTTGCTTGATTTAAAAGAAATAGTTGAGCTTGCTGTTGCTCCTACTCATAATCACGAAACCATTGCCTACTTGGACTGCAAAATCACAGAACACAGACACAGATTCTTGGAACTTTTTCCTGCGCGACTCTTACCTAAGCACCACTACCTCGAACATTATCCCCACTTGATAGAATGTTTTGGGCCTCTGGTAGGGCAGTGGACTATGAGGTTCGAGGGAAAGCATAGCTTTTTTAAGAAAGTTGTACGTCAGATTAATTGTTTCAAAAATATCCCACTAACATTAGCCAATAAACAGCAGCAAATGATTGCTTATCATATCAATGCATTAAATCTTAAAACTGATTTGGAAGTTCATCATGTTTCTGTGCTTCCTGTGGATGTAATGAACGAAGAAGTTGTGCGCAGCCTTAGGCAGAAAAACCCAGAGATAAATGATGTGCATCTTGCTAAAAGTGCAACCATCAAAGGCATCTCCTATCGAATTGGAATGTTGATTCCGTATGGGTCCACTGGTGGCCTACCAGATTTCGCAGAGATCCTTCAAATCTGCATTGTTGACAATAGTTTGAGCTTTGTTGTAAGGGTATTGTGTGCTTGGTATCATGAGCATTTCAGAGCTTTTGAGCTCACCACATCTAGTAGAGAGGTTGCCCTAGTTGATCTCAAAAACCTGACCGATGTTTATCCACTTTGTGCCTACAAAGTGGGTGTGAAACGAATGGTTACTTTGAAAAGGCACATCATTGTTTAAGGTAGGTTTAGTGAAACTATTTACTAACTGTCTAATGAAGTACAGGTCTATGAAATATAGACAATTGTTATGTGAAAGATTGTTAGATTGTACGACTTTTTATCTGTCTCCTTCCATGTATGTGTATCTTTATCTGTCTCATAAACTAATTCCAGGTTAGTGTTGTAGCTACCCCAATATCCAGGGAGCCACAGTCTAAATCTGGTTTGCCTGCATCAATTTTAGTCACATTTTTAGTCAACAATGGCTGAAGTTCCTCTTTAATAGCCAGTTTTACCCCATAAAACTCCACTTAAAAAATGTAAATAAGCTGTAGTAATTATGTATTTTCATTTTTTGTGTCCTGTATTTTTTCCCTAGAATACTTGAAGTGAATGATGACAAATCCCGTCCAACTGAGAGTCGTCTTTGCCAATGATGATGCCAGAAAACTTAGGCTGATGTCAGGGATACCAGCATCTGTGGAGCAACTCGTCAATGAGATAAATATTGCTTTTGGGCTTGTGCAGCCCTTCAGACTCCAGTACAAAGATGCAGACTTTGGAAATGAATATGTCAATCTCATGTCAACCAGTGAAATCAAAGACAAAGACACTCTGAAAGTGGTATTTTTTGAAAGTGAAGAAACTATCTCCAGCATCCCAGTGACTCTACCATTTTCCAGCACCAGCACGCCACTAAATTCTCCCTCAACATCCTACAGCTCTGTGAACCCCAGCAGCTCTTCAACTTTGGATGAGGATCCTTGTTCCTCCGATCATTCATTGGGCAGTGCAGACACTATCATTTTAGATCCAGCTCCAGAGTCAAGAAGCTCTTCGTGGCCTCCGATCTTCATCCAGGGTTTCCGGGGAGTCATAAAAAGTCATAAATTTCATAATAAGAATTTTAGGCCATAAAAGGTCATAAAAACGTTCAGATTTTCCATACAAGGTCATAAATTACATTTAGCCACGTCTTATATGTATATGTTCGTTCATTCATGGTGCTACCAAGAAAATACGCTGGGAGCGGGATTCATTCGTTTCGCCTGTAGTTCTGTCTGAGGAAATCTGTGTGGTAACATCGTGTTCCAGAACTACAAGGTCCATAATGCGGCAGTGCAGGAAATAGACTTATCGGCGGATATTTTACAGAAACTCGCGCGAAGAGCTTCACTCACTGACGGTATTCACTGGTGTATTCTCGGTTTGTCGGAAGGTATTGTCTCATTTATGTAGCGTATGGTTCTTATTAATTGATTTAACTTTACACGATGGGAAAGTGTACGTTTAACGTGGTATGGCTTGATGATGATGCGTTTAAGAGCTGGCTTAAGCCCGTCGCGAACAACAAATATCAAGCATATTGCACCCTGTGTAAGAAGACTCTGGAGCTCTCCAGTTTAGGCATAAAAGCCTTACATTCACATGGAAAATCAGAGAGGCATCAGGGATCGTTAAAAGGTCTGCAGCGGGCGCAGGCAATCACTCAGTTTTGGTCTCCATCACTACCTGGTCCAAGCTCTACGCGGGATTCCGGTTGTCCCGCTGCCGTCACATCCAGTCGGCCTGCCACATCCAGTGCCAACAGTGCTTTCGGATCAACCTCCACATTGAAAGCGGAGGTCCTGTGGGTGTTGAACACTGTTACAAAACACCAGTCGTACAGAGGGAACGAAGACATTTCCGAACTTTTCCAAACGATGTTCCCAGACTCAGACATAGCCAAGACCTTTACGTGTGGGAAAGATAAAACCTCATACATTGCACGGTTTGGCTTGGCAGAATTCATTAAAAAAGACCTCGTCTCCAAAGTCACGGGGCCTTACGTTCTCATGTTTGATGAAAGTTTAAATCATACAAGCAAGAAGAAACAGCTGGACATACACGTTCGGTTTTGGGACGACGATAAGGTGCATTCTCGCTACCTGGGATCACACTTCATTGGCCATGCCACAGCCCAGGATTTGCTAAAGCACTTCAAAGTAAGTAGCCAAATTAGAGTTTAATCTTCATACAAATGATTTCTAATGTTGCATGTAATATTTGAATTAATTTACCCTAATCTGCAGACCAACCATGAATAACTTAAAACGTGTATTTGATCCATTTGAAATAGCCTACCAATGTGGAGAAGGACATCGTGTCTCGTAGCCACTCGAAAAAAATATATTTAGACCATCTTAAATCCTCAAATTATGGCCGGGGTCTTTTAGGCTATTTTTACTTCATTTTGGGGCAGAAGACCTTTCTTGTCTGCGTCTTATTGTGAGACAAAAGCAGATTTTCATTTTGGTTTGGAATTAAATTTTAAAGTGTTTGGTCACGTTAAATGTTTGGACTGATGGGCACTAAAATATGTGGGGTATTTGATGATTCGTTATTAAGTTGAAACCTCAATAGGCTAGTTGAAAGACGATCGGGACTTCCACCCACTGTTTGTGAGAGGAGGGCAAGGCAGCACGCTTTCACGCATTCATATAGCCTAACGTGCGCTGTGCTGCAGGCACCTTAGGCTACTGCATATGCAAGTAGTCTAATGTAGTTGATTATTTTTAACTATGGACAATTTAGGCTACTTTTTATTAAATTTGTAGGCTGGAACAATTATGTTTAAATGTATCCAGCCTATTCCTGACTTAAGGGGGTGTTAGAGACCCATGCTGTAGGACACAAACACAACAGCCCATTTTTAAACCAGCCAACAATATAAAATATTAAGAAGATCTCTTAAATTTCATTGGGTTAAATTGAAACAATATAGTTTTAATGGAATGATACTTATACTGGTAGGCAATTATTACCCTGATTTGTATTTGGGGGCTGGCCTTTATTTGTCCAATCGACCACCACACAGCTATGATTTGAGGCCCAGCTGTAAATAGAACCGAATAGAATTCCGGCCTTAATTTGAGGATTTAGGGGGTTTTGGATTTGAGGATGGAGGTTTTTGAGTATTTCAGGACCTAGCCCAATGTAATTTAACTCGTTTACATTGTGCGGTGTGTGTGTGTGTGTGTGTGTGTGTGCGCATGTGTGTATGCTATCAATTAAATAGAATATTTATTTATCATCTTTTTATTGTCATCCCTCAAGGAGTGTGTGGAGCAGCTGAATCTCAGCAGGCTGGTCTCTGTATCGATGGATGGACCCAATGTAAATTTTAAGTTCTTGGAGCTTCTCCAATCAGACTTAAAGGAAATGTATGGGGGTGCTCAGCTGGTGGTCGTTGGGAGCTGTGGGCTTCATACTCTGCACAATGCATTCAAGACAGGTTTCTCCATGTGGCAGATGGAAAAGCTGTTAAGATCAATGCACACACTCTTCAACAATGTTCCTGCGAGGAGGGAAGACTATGTAACAGTCACAAAGTCATCAGTTTTCCCACTGGCATTCTGTGGCCATCGATGGTTGGAGAACCTACCTGTGGTACAGAGAGCTCTGGAGGTCTGGCCTTCTCTTCAGCTGTATGTGGATGCAGTGAAAAAAAAGGAGCTGCCAAACCCTGGTACAGGATCGTTTGAAACAATAGAGGCCACTCAAAAGGATCCGGTGATCTTGGCAAAGTTGCATTTTTTCGCTACCATCGCCCGCACCTTTGAGCCTTTCCTGAAGAGGTACCAGACCGACGAGCCAGTCATGTCATTCCTTGCCAGCGACTTGGCTGAGTTGATGAAGGTAATTTAAAAATAACTAGGGTGCTTGTCTGGCTCCTTAGCTACTATAATGTATTAGATATATGTATGATGTATTATGTACACTGTGTTTAATAGATGAAATTGTTCAACCTTTGTTTATTTTTTCTGTTAAAGCTGTGACATTACTGCATGAAAAATATGGATGTAAGCAACTTACATTTTTCATTTTCATCTGGAATTTCCTTCTGACAGAGTCTACTGAGGCGGTTTGTGAAGCGTGAAGTCCTGCAGGATATTACAAAACTACAGCTCACCAAGCTGGACTTGAGCGAGAAGAAGAACTTGCTTCTCCCACAGCAAATTGACATTGGTCTAGGTGCAGAGAAGGCCCTGAAGGTATTGTGGTCAATTTTGAAAATGGAATTGAAGTACTTCTAGAAATTGTCAGGATACAAGAAGCAGGGTCATTGTGTTGTACATTCTACTTACTTGTCTTTTTATTGTACATCCCTCTTCAGGACTCTGCAGTATCAGATCTCAGGGTCCTAGAATTTAGGAGAGACTGCATGCAGGGGCTGACTAATATAGTCAGAAAGCTACAGGAGAAGAGTCCACTTAAATATCCCACTGTTAGGCAGATGGCCTGTCTGGACCCCTCTAACATGTTCAGAGACCCAGACAGGTGCAAGGAACAAATGAAAGGTCTAGTGCAGACCTTCCTACAGACCAAGCAGCTTTCAGGAGGTGTATCCGCTGGTAGGAGTAGTTCTGAAAGATAAGTGTAGCACATTTAAGAAAATATAAAAAACCGAAAGAAGCTCAGTCTCAAATGGAAAGGTATCCTGACAACAGTAATCAACAAAAGAAATTGGATGAGCGATCATATAGGTGTTGCAGATGAACTACATTGTAGTCTTCGTGTCCTGAGTTCAAAATTGTAGTATCTCAGTTTGGTGGAGTTTCTATGCTCACTGACACCTAAGGGAAAAGCCCTGAATTTAAACCAGTGTAACCAAATGTTATTGTCTTTATAGAGGTTGAAGAGCATCAATATATCAGTATATTACGTTATTCCCTTCGTAACATGTTTTGTTTTTTTAGGGGATGTCATTCTACAACAGTTCGATGCTCTTCTGACCCTTGAGTGCCGGAACGAAGAGTTTCTCTCCTTTCAGCCACTGGTGAAACGGCTGGACACCTTCTTGTGCGGGTTCTTAAACCGTACATATCCAGAGGTTTGGGCATTTTGTCAGAAGCTGCTCCTGCTTTCTCATGGGCAAGCTTCAGTGGAGAGGGGGTTCTCTATGAACAAAGAGGTTGAGGCGGACAATATGCATGAAGAAACCATGGTTGCACACAGACTTGTGTGCGATTATGTGGATTTGCATGGTGGGGTGACCAAAGTTCCCCTCACAAAGGAACTGCTGGTCTCGGTAGGGGCAGCCAGGTCAAGATACCGTGTCTTTCTTGATCAGCAGCGTGCAAGGAAGGAGGGTGAGGCACGAACACAGAAAAGGAAGCTGGCAGAGGACTATTTGACTGACCTCAAGAAAAAGAAAACCACTGTCCAAGAGGTTTACACCTGCCTCACCACAGAGGCCGACAAGCTGGCCGAGGAAGCAGAGGGCACATCGGGGTCAAAGATGGCCCAGCTTCTTTCGAAATCAAACGTCCTCAGATGGGCAAGCAAGGAAAAAAAAAAGGAGTTGAAAAAGGTTGAGGAGGAGATCACCGTTAAGGCGGACGAACTCAGATACATGTAGACTGACTGACTGACTGACTGACTGACTGACTGACGAACTGACGAACTGACGGACTTGTCAATACAATTTACAGTTGTTAAGTGATGTTCCTGTGTTGATACTTCATGAAAGAGCCTTCAGTTTGTCACCCTTAAGAAAAATGTATACAATTTGTTGCTGTCAAGTAAATAAAAAAACTTGAAAGGAATTCTAATGACTTTAAAAGTTATTTTTCATAGTTCGTGTAGGTCATAAATTTAAATCAAAATGGTCATAAAAAGGTCTTAAAAAGTCTTAAATTTGACTGACTAAACCCTGCAGACACCCTGTAACCAGAGCCCTCTCTGCTCTCCTTCTGAGTTGCCTCATCAGATCCTCCACTTGAGCCCGGTCATAACTGGCCCTTGGCAGTCTGGTCCCTGGATCACCTGATCCTGGTAAACTGGCCTCTTCATTGCTGACCTCTGACTGACTGGCCCCTGGCAGTATGCTCACATGTGTTTCTCTCTCTGTGTCTGTTAAACAGAGCTTGACTAGATACCAGCTAAAGAGAGAACAAACATGCTTGGACTCAGGTTGCAGTGAGAACACACAATCAATGGTTTATTGAAGCAGGTGCAGCTTCAATAGGACATCACATGGCATGGTCACATGACAAACACACCTGAGAGGAATCCACAATAATTAGGAGCACACTCATTGGCTAATCAATCAGTTAACAAAGCTTCTGATTGGGCTTTTGTTGTTCTCACAGGTTGTGCCCTGAAACAAAGGCCTTGCCTTAGGGTCCTTCTTGATATGAACCCAGTGATGTCACAGCAGATGTCGTGGCTACCCTCCTGAAACCTAACTATGCTGTTCTGGGAAGTAACAGAAGACCAAGAGAGGAGTTAATGGTGGTTAAGTTCAGAGAATTTCTTGACTGTGTTCAAGGTAAATGGATGTAAAATGTAGTATGGCTAAAAAAGAATGTCTTCCCTGATAAGCTCTAAGTTTGCTAACCATTATTTTCATTAGCAGTTAATCCGCCAAATGTTTTCTTAATTGATTAGTTTGGTCCATAAAATCAAACCTCAATATGACGACCTCAAGTATCTTGTTCTGCCCCAAAATATTCAGTTTACTGTCAGAGAGAACTAAACAACTGAGGTTCCAAAGAAAAGACACACTTCTTCTAGAACATTCTCACAAATGACATCTCCAAGTATTTACGACAGGAATCAACATGAGCACATCACCTCTTTAGCACAAGGTCTGGTCTAACGTGCATGAAGGCGCCGACCCCCCTAGTAGGAGATGGCTCCTCTAAGTCAGGGCTCCTTCTATCTTCATCAACAAGCTCTTAGGCCCAGTTACCTTGAGGGAGAATGCCACAGACCCAGAACATATCTCATCATCCCAGTTTCTGTTCCCCCATACATTTCTATCAATAACTTGTTCACAAACAGTAACTAAGTAAAAGAACACACCAGTAAAACACACAGTACACACACACATATGTAAAGACATTCCTGTTCAACATGCTCTTAGTTATTTAAGTGCTTCTTATGCGTTATGGTCTGTATATTATTGATTTATTCCCATTAGGCTGTTGATTGATTTAACATTGTTGTTTGTATTGCTATCCTCCTTATTATAGTTTGACCAACATTTTAATCTGTTCCCTGTTAAAGTTAAATATTATATTGTTTTGTATTTGTTGTCGCTTTGGACAAAAGCATCAAAATCACACATAAACATGGAAATGTCTTTAAGGCTAGAAATGTCTTACTACACTCTATACATATTTAGAAGTTAAGCTATATGATAATTCTGTTTTGTAGATAAAATTGTAATGTCTGTATTTTCTTTTTTTCTGAAACTTTTCAACCTTGTAGTGTCCAGTTCCTATAAATAGACCATTCCAGAAACTCTGAATAAGCCGTGTACGACTTCAGTAATGAACATGCTGCATTGTTACTGTGCTTTGGTGAACAGATACCTTGAGAATGTTAAGTGAGAGTATTTGCAGACCATCAGTATAGTGTCATTTGTTATTGGTGGCTAGCTACATACTTCAAAATGGATTTCATGACTTTACTATTTGCCTTGTAGCTCGTTTCAGCAGTAATGTGCAGACATGGAACTGTTTCATTTGCATGGAATATGATTAAACACCACTTACAAAAAACAGATTTTGCTTTTCTTGTCCAATATCAACAGGTGAGATAAAAGTTCATGGAAAAAATGAATCGATGAGGAATTTCAAAGGAAAAAAGTATCTTTAATATTTTCATAAAGCTCACAGGGGTCAGTCGTCTTACAGTTGGTTGCTTCACACTTCCACTGTTCTGGCATGACAAACTGTTTTCTAAAATCATACGGAAGTACACACTAACTTAAATAAATACCAGGTAGGTTAACTTGAACATCACTGATTGGCTAATCAAACAGATTGACACCTGTCCATACCATTAATGCCAAGAAAATGGTGCGTTCAGGAAACATGTTGAACGTAGGACATTCCAGATACTTGATGGACCTTCCCAAATACCAGTAGTCTTCTACGTACTTTGCAGATTCATGCTGCGGGCCAGATTATTCAATTCAGTTTTATTTATATAGCGTCAATAACAATACAAATTGTCTCAAGACGCTTTACAAAACCCGGCCTGAAACCTCCAGAGCAGCCTGAAGGAGACGGTGGCAGGAAAAACTCCCTTTAACAGGAAGAAACCTTGAACAGAACATATGGAGGAAAGACACATCACAGTGATATAAAGAAATAACAGATGCAGTTCAGACACAGAAAAGAAATGTCCTCTGGAGAGACGGTTTGAAGAAGACTCATTCCAGCTCCAGCATGGATCTAATGGAGACTCTGGTCTGACTGTGAGCTTTACAGTCCACAGCTTCATGTTTCATCTTCAGCTGCTTTTAAATCATCTTTTAGTCTCTAAACTCACCAGAGACAAGAGAATACATGGAACAAACATCTCCACAACAACAGGAAGGACTGTTGATGCTGGCAGGTTGACATGTGTCTGAATCATTCATGAGGGACTGGACTTGATTTGTTGGAGCTCTGTGAAGAGTTGAAGTGCAGCTCTGTTGATGGTCTTAAATGGAGACCATGTGGATGAAGCTCTCCTCTCCATCTCCCAGTAACATGGTCCAGTCAGAGTCTGCTTCAACCTCTGGATCATCAGGACACAGCTCATCCTCTCACAACACACACCGTCCTGTTTACCATCATGAGTCCTTCCACCTGTAGAGAGGAGGAGAAAGAAGAGAGGAGGTGAAGGAGTGTTTCCAGAGTCTCCCTTCATCATCACATCCAGTAGAAAGAGCAGCAGGGACTTCAGTCCTGTTCAGAGCAGCAGTGGAGCAGCTGTGGAGCTCAGCCAGCTTCCTTTCAGCTTCATGTTAACGTGTTGGAGTGAACACACACAGACCTGCAGAGACTTTTAGCATCAAGTCTGTTTCCTCTGCAGATTTGACTAATAAACTGCTGAGAGTCCTGAACGCTTCATTACTGCACCAACACTTTAGTGATGGATTTACTGCTGCTCCATTTAAACAAAGATCAGCTGACTAATAAACATGGAGGCTGTCATTGAAGAGATCTGATCAAACTAATGACACATGTGATGACTCTGCTCATGGTTACTAAATGTAATGCTGCTTCTGTGATGTGCAGGCTTCAGTCAGACTGATCTCAGAGCTGTGATCAGTTGTTCATCACATTTGATGAATGTCCACCACTGTCTCTATACATCTTGGAAGGCTGTCAGCTGGAATCCAGCTTTATTTCCTGGACACATCAACACAACAACAACAGTCGTCTTCACATCAACTCAAACACATGATCACAACAAGCTTCTGGCTCATCTGATTGGCTGACTGTTGTCTCTCTCTCTGTCTTTCTGTCCAATCCTGAAGCCTGTCTCCATTCTCCTCTCACAGCTTCACTGAGAAGCTGCAGGTTTACAGGAAACACTGGATCTTTGATACTAACTGTGTTTAGGACAATACTGATGAAAGCAGCATGGACTGACTGGAGCCCTCTACTCACCTCAGAGTCTCCAGTTTATAGTCTGGACTCTTCACAAGATCAAGAAGCTGCTTCACATCTGAATCCTTCAGGTTGTTGTTACTCAGGTACAGATGTTTCAGATGGGAGGGGTTGGACTTCAGAGCCGAGACCAGAGAATCACAGCTGATCTCTGACAAACTGCAGCTCCACAATCTGAATAAAGAATAAAAGATGAAATGATTGATGATCAATCAGATGTGTTGAGGTTTTAAATGTGTCCTCATCAATGTGTGTGTTGACCAGGAATGAAGCTCAACATTATACAGTTATTTAAATGAGTTTGTGTTTGTCTTCATTTTGAGGAACAATAAAGTTTTACATCAAATACATTAAATTCAGTTGGTGATTAAACATATCAGATAGGGCTGGGTGATATATCACATTAATAAATATATGGATCTATGTTTTAATGTGATACGGTATTTAAACTACATCTGGTTTATGGATATAGTTCAAATTAGCGCTGTGATCCTTGCTCCATCAAGCTGCTCCCCCCGTCCCTCCTCTTTCATGCATAGAGGAGGAGCAACAACGTCTGCAGAGTGTGTGGAGGAGAAAGTGGTTAGTAAAAGAAAAAGCAGTGGCTCAGTAATTTGGAGATGGTTCAGATTCAAAGTATCAGATGAGCAACAAAATGACGTTATATGCAGAGGTTGAGCTAGACTTTTTAGTTGTCTCTCATTATGACTGACAGGCTCATAAAAATCCCCTCATAATCTATTTTTACCGTCACTTTAATTTTTTAAAATGATAATAATGTAATTCAATAGCATTTCATTTTTTATTCAAATGTCATTAACATAGGTGGTGGTGGTGCCTACATGATCAACAACCTGTGTTATGTGTAACTAACGGAAATAGACAGTTGTCTTCCCTTTGTAGACTAACTGCACCTATGTAACTAGGGACCTCCCTAAGCGTAATAAAAAGACAGGAGCGAACGAGCGAACTTTCTGCAGGAATTTTCTAGTTTAACTTTTATAGCTACTCTTTTTGCTCTTATTTTTTATTCTGCCTTTTCTGTAAGCTGTTGTAAACTGTAATTTCAATATTGTGGGACTAATTAAGTTGTTTTGTTATTCTTATATATCATACAGAGATTATCAGCCGAAATATATCAGGATATGAATTTTGGTCCATGTCACCCAGCCCTAATATCAGATCTACAACAGTAACAGACAGTGAACTCACCCCAGAGTCTCCAGTCTACAGTCTGGACTCTCCAGAAAACCACACAGCTGCTTCACTCCTGAATCCTTCAGGTCGTTTAATCTCAGGTACAGATGTTTCAGATGGGAGGGGTTGGACTTCAGAGCTGAGACCAGAGAATCACAGCTGATCTCTGACAAACTGCAGCTCCACAATCTGAATAAAGAATAAAAGATCAAACGATTGATGATAAATCAGATGTGTTGAGGTTTTAAATGTGTCCTCATCAATGTGTGTGTTGACCAGGAATGAATATGATGGTTCAACTTCACAAAGCTAAGTACATCCCTTTGTCTAGGGTTTTGGCTCTGACCAAACTTTCTCTTCCGTTGTGTCCATTTTTGTTCCTCTTCAGAGTAAAATAAATAAAAAAAGTATCAGCAAAATATTTATAGAATTAATATATGAACAAATGTACAAAAACTAGAAATGGAAGAATATATATTATATACATAGTAATGATAATAAGGTGATCATACAATATATATGGTTCTTTGGAACAAAAGGATTCATATTGATATCAGTTGTTGTTACATTTACCCATGAATGGAATCAGCAGCATTAGATACCGCCATCTATCCAAAACATTATCACAGAGTTTAGAACAAAGTATAAGTTTGTATTATTTACATTTATATTTGATTGAGAAACTCACTGCAGACCAACTAGTCAGGGGTCCTGGTACTGTCTGTGGTTACACACTAACCACTTTTAGCCTGTACCAAAGACTTATTGGACCAAAGATGTTTAAATGTTTAAAATAATTTGAAATTAAAAAGTAAATCAATCTGAATAAAGAATAAAAGATGAAATGATTGATGATCAATCAGATGTGTTGAGGTCTGAAATGTGTCCTGATCAATGAGCTGTTCTCTAAAATGACTAGAGTGACTTTGTCCTTGTGTTATTGTGGATCTTCATCATGTCAGCCTTCTACAGACATCATCCAAACGTCAGCACAACATTCAGACAACTATTCATGTCAACACAGATCAATAAGATGCTGCTGACCTCATTACAGGATCAATATCTCCTCCTCACACATGTTGGACTACAAACTGTTGATTAGTTCTTTGATTCCAGGACCTTCTTCTTCCTGGATTTGGTGTCTCAGGAGGTTTGTGTCATTCAAATGTTAAAGGACAAGTTAACATGTTCAAGTGTGTCATCCAACAAGTCACATGTCATGTCAACTATTTTATATGTCACTTTTATAACGTATGTAACTCTAACAATATAGGTTACTTTAATAAATGACCACAGCTCTACTTTAAATGCAATAATCCTCCTCCTCAGGTATTTATTTACAAAATGAAATAAAATGTAAAGGTTTTGATTGTCCAGTAAAATGAATATATACGTCCGTAGGTAAATGTGTAAATGAGAGGAATTAATTTATAGCACCTAGTAGCAGACACTTAATAAAGTTCCCTCCATTGACTCGTATTGGTTCGCGGGGCAGAGTTGCCTCCTCCAATATGGCGGCGACGTTGACGTATCGCAGCAGCGGGCCAACCCGCTCAATGAGGCGTTTATGTATATATGTCTATGGTATATACAGTCAATGTACACAAGCCTCCAGTCACTAGGTGGCAGCAGAGCTCAAACTGATCAACAGCTGTGTTGCCAGATCTCACGAGACAAATAATCAACCAGGCCTGTGATAACAAGCCCACGGTGCACAGTTTATTTATGTTTTCTCTCCCCTGAGCTTCAGGAACTTTAGATTTCTCCCAGTCTTTGATATATTTCTTCCCGTATTTCAACCACTTTGTCCCGGACATTTGTTCCTCTAAAACTCTCCTAAAGCCCACCATCATCCACGCGGATTTTCAGTTAAACATCCTAACTAGAAACAAACAGATTGCCCTGCTCTGCCTCTGATTGTCTCGTACTCGTTACCATCTGGGTCAGAGCCAATTAGAAGCAGGATGGAGGTGGAGACAGGCAAGACTAACTCCTACGTTTAAATAACATAATGAAATTATTTGCTTGACAACTTATTATGGATCTGGGAACAAGCCCAAATAAGCAACTACACTTTAGAAACGAGCCCCAAAAAAACGTGACCCGTGACGACCAATATTTGTAAGAGACTTTACAGGAAAACAAGCCCAAAGTCACTTATAATAAGCTGACTTGGCAACGCTGTCAACAGGCTGCCTGTTCAACCCAGTAGAAGAAGAAGACAGGAACACAGGTGTAGAGCTGATGGAGGGTATCAGAGGGTATTTATCTTTACAACTGTGTTCATGTGCATAGATCACCTTTTTACTAAATATGAAGCCACTGGTCTAATTCTAGGCTCAGTTTGTCAGTCCCCTGTCAATTTCCATGGATTGATAACAGGCACCTTCAGCATCAGCATCAGGTCAACAGGTATCACCAACAGGCCGCTCATTTTATGAGCACATCATTGACTTTCCTTCTCTAGTCCCATGCTCTAGTCATGTCCCATCATGTCACGTCTTTTACGTCTTGTCATCTGTGGAGGTTAAAAAAGGAACCAGCCTGTTTTTACAATGTAAGGAGTAGAAAGTACACATATTTGTGTACAAATGTAGTAAAAGTAAAAAGTCGTCAGAAAAAGAAATACTCAAGTAAAATACAGATACCTGAAAAATCTACTTAAGTACAGTAACAAAGTATTTGTACTTGGTTACTTCCCACCTCTGGTGATCACGTTATCACTTCCTGTTCAACCACAGGAACAAGCTGTTCCAGCTGATGAATGAATGAATGAACACTTCTACTTTACCAGTTATGGGCTCATTGTATTGATGGAGACACAACAGCAAATAAAAAGGCACTCTCTCCAGAGGGGCAGCTCAGCTACTAAGGGCAAACGGGCTGTTTCCAGAGCAACAATAGCCCGTACCTGTGCACGTCTGATGACTGAGGAGATACCTGCTGATGTTCAGGAACATGATGCTCCTTCATTTAAACTCTTTGAGCTCCTTTTCTATCTGACAGTCCTGACAAGAGAACTCATCTAAACTGGATCTCCATTCCTCAGAAGCCTGAGAAGAAAATAAATGAAAACTCACATCAGAGTCTCCAGTTTACAGTTTGGACTCTCCAGTCCAGCAGACAGATGCTTCACTCCTGAATCCTGCAGGTTGTTGTAACTCAGGTCCAGATGTTTCAGATGGGAGGGGTTGGACTTCAGAGCTGAGGCCACGACTTCACAGTGACTCTCTGAGAGTCCACAGTAATGAAGTCTGTCATGAGACAAATAAATAAAATCTGTTATAATGGAAGAAGACATTTCTATGAACATGATGGGTTTGATGAGTGGACAGTTGGACACATCCTGTTGGACATTTTGTCTCCACATCAGTGGTTCAGCTCATCTTCTCTGACTGTGTTTGACAGGAAACAATCATTCTCATCATCTCTCTCAGACCTTTTAGTTTAGTTGAATGTGCAGATGAACAGAATAAAACAGAAACCTGTCCTGCTGAACTTAAAACTGTAGAAATTAATAGAAAACAATAGAAAGCAGAACATTCCTCTTGTAATAGTGCAATAAGAAAAGTGCAAACAGAAAGTGTGAGGAAAAGTTGTTGCTTTGTTGTCTTCTGGTATCTTCTTCTCAAGCAACAGTACCTCGACCAATGAGATGAGAGGGATTCCTGCTGTCAGCTCATTGGTCACAGAGCAGGAGACGGCCTGGGAATAAGTTTACCGTAAATGTTCATATAAAGCGTCCTGTTATTCATTCATTCCATTGACATTTTACACTATTTTGGATTCTCTCTGTAATACGGGACAAAGTGCGTCCTGTTTCAGCTCAATACGGGACGCCTACTTTTGTTTCTAAATACGGGACGATTCTGTTTTTCAAGGGACGGTTGGCAACCCTAATCTGATCCCATCATGAGGACATCTGGATGAGACAAACATCTGGACTGTCTTCACTGTTTAATGGACTCTGGATCTTTTGACTGAGTTCAGCTCAGTGAACAGTTCCAGTTGGAAAGATGATCTCTGCTGTGGACCTGCTGCCGTCAGCTTCAGTCCACAAGTGGAACATTTAGTCTTTAGTCCAACACAAATGAAAGCCATCACTTGACAACCTCAGACCTGGACATCATTCAGTATGAACATGGTGAAATATTTCCATGTGGAGGACACAGGACTGGCTCAGCTTTAGTTGTTCAGCACAAACACAATGAACAAACAATCAGGTTGAATTCTTTTCACCATCAAGTCATCACAAAGATGTTCTCAGGGTTTTATCTGTCAAACTAAACTCTGACCTTTGTGTGTTTCACATCTCTTTAACAAGTCAGACTTCTACCGTTCTGCTCTTATATATTCAGACCTCTAAGCATTTCCTGCTTCAACTCTTCTCTACAGCAACAAGACAGGAAACAAATAGAAAGAAAGACGTAAAAACAAGACCATGTGACTGGACTTCTCTCCTTCAAATGAAACGTTGAACTCAGTCAATAAAATGCTCCATTGATGGGTCAGTCTCTGTGTGGGATGATCAGTAGTTTACGGTGGCTCATGTTGATCTTAACAAGCTTTAGATAGATGTTGATGTGGAGCCACTTCACTGACTTCAGGATTATTCTGTACTCTAGAAACAGCCTTCAATATCCTCTCATCATTGTAACGTGAGGCCTCAGAGGCTGCTTCAGCTAAACTAACTTACTGATGGAGAGAATAATAAGACAGAGAAATAGAAAGAAAAGAGTCAATAACTAGAAGAACAGCTTTAAACAGCTGGAGAACATCTGGGACTAAATACAACTGACTGTGATGTTTGCAGTCAACAAGTGGAACACTGTTTGAAGAAGAATGAGAACGTCTGAAGAACTAAACTACTAATCTCCACTGATTGATTCTGTTAATGATCACATCAGGACTCACTCAGCCTTTCTGCAGTTCCTCACAGCTGGGATCAGTCTCCGTCGTCCCTCCTCTGATGTGTTGTACTGATATGGGCTGAACTCCTCCAGAACCACCTCTGACATCTGCAGCATGTAGGCCAGAGCTGAGCAGTGGATCTCAGAGAGTCTCTTCCCTGATCTGTTCTTTGACTTCAGGAACTCTTGGATCTCCTGATGAACTGAGAGGTCGTTCATCTCCATCAGACAGTGGAAGATGTTGATGCTTCTGTCAGGAGAGATTTTATCAGTGTTCATCTCCTTCAGGTTGTTGATGGTTCTCTGGATGATTTCTGGACTGTTCTCTGTCTGACCCAGCAGACCTCCTAAGAGTCTCTGGTTGGACTCCAGAGAGAGGCCATGAAGGAAGCGAACTAACAGGTCCAGGTGACCATTTTTACTCTCCAGGGATTTAATCATGACTCTGTTCAGAAATTCATCCAGAGGTGAGTTATTGTAGTTTCCTCCCAGGAAGTCCTCCAGCACCTCTGTCTTCCTGTTGGTGTAACAGTGGATCATGTAGACTGCAGCCAGAAACTCCTGAACGCTCAGATGGACGAAGCAGAACACCTTGTCCTGGTACAGTCCTCTCTCCTCTTTAAAGATCTGTGTCAACACTCCTGAGTACACTGAGGCTGCTCTGATATGGATGCCACACTCTGTCAGGTCTGATTCATAGAAGATCAGGTTTCCTTTCAGCAGCTGATCAAAAGCCAGTTTTCCCAGAGACTCAATCATCTTCCTGCTCTCTGGACTCCAGTGTGGATCTGTCTCAGCTCCTCCATCATACTTGACCTTCTTGACTTTGGTCTGAACCACCAGGAAGTGGATGTACATCTCAGTCAGGGTCTTGGGCAGCTCTCCTCTCTCTCTGGTTTCCAACACATCCTCCAGAACTGTAGCAGTGATCCAGCAGAAGACTGGGATGTGACACATGATGTGGAGGCTTCGTGATGTCTTGATGTGGGAGATGATCCTGCTGGCCTGCTCCTCATCTCTGAATCTCTTCCTGAAGTACTCCTCCTTCTGGGGGTCAGTGAACCCTCTGACCTCTGTCACCATGTCAACACACTCAGGAGGGATCTGATTGGCTGCTGCAGGCCGTGTGGTTATCCAGAGGCGAGCAGAGGGAAGCAGTTTCCCCCTGATGAGGTTTGTCAGCAGCACATCCACTGAGGTGGACTCTGTAACATCAGTCAGGATCTCAGTCTTGTGGAAGTCCAGAGGAAGTCGACACTCATCCAGACCATCAAAGATGAACACAACCTGGAACTCTTCAAACCTGCAGATTCCTGCTTCTTTGGTTTCAGGAAAGAAGTGATGAACAAGTTCCACCAAGCTGAACTTTCTCTCTTTCATCACATTCAGCTCTCTGAAAGTCAGTGGAAATATGAAGAGGATGTCCTGGTTGGCTTTGTCTTCAGCCCAGTCCAGAGTGAACTTCTGTGTTAAGACTGTTTTCCCAATGCCAGCCACTCCCTTTGTCATCACTCTTCTGATTGGTCCATGTCTTCCAGGTGAGGCTTTAAAGAGGTCTTCTTGTCTGATGCTTGTTTCTGGTCTGTGTGCTTTCCTGGATGCTGCTTCAATCTGTCTGACCTCATGTTCATCATTGACCTCTGCAGTCCCTCCCTCTGTGATGTAGAGCTCTGTGTAGATCTCATTCAGAAGGCTTGAGTTTCCTGCTTTAGCAATCCCCTCAAACACACACTGGAACTTCTCCTTCAGAGCACATTTAACTTTACGTCCACAAAGTCCTGAATGAAGAAACAAGAAATAAGATGAATGAATGAACTCTCCAGTAAATATTCCAACATGTCATTGCTCTAAAGAATGAGTGTGTGAATATATCTTGGTTCATCTCTGGAGACATTAGTAAATTTCCCATTTCTCCAGCAGCTTCAATGTTTAGAGAAATCCTCTTACTGCTCTGCAGACAGTCAGCCAGCTCCTCCTGCTTCATTCTCCTCAGGAAGTTCATTGTGATCTTCATAAATAAATCTCTGCTGCTCCTCCTCTGCTCTTCATCCTCACCCTCCAACACCTCCTCATCCTCCCTCTGACTCTCTGAGCATTCTGGGTAATCTGGACTCAGAACCTTCTGGATCTTCTTCAGCTGGTTCTTCACAAAAGTCATGATGTTGTCCTCCAGCAGCTGGAACAGAATACCATATGAATGACACAAGCAGACTGAAATCATGGAGACAAACATCAGATCCATGTTGGACACACTGACAATCCACTGGTCTACAAAGTGCAGCATGGAGATGATGGAAAGTAGTTGTTGTACATGTACAGACCAGAAAGATGGAGTCCAGCTGTGTCTGATGCTGCTGGGCAGACTGACCACTGAGAACCTCTGAGCTCTGCTGGTGGACTCTGTGGACCAATCATCAACAATTAGCTCTCATCACGTCTGTCCACACAGAGACAAACACAAGTCCTTGGAGTTAAATGTTGTATTCAGCACTGAGAATGATGGTTTCCTTAGTTATTAATGATCCCACTATGATCCCACTATCAACCATCACACCAGTCTCCATCTCTGTGCAGCTACAGTAGCTTCCTAAGTAGTTCACCAGTTCAGTCCCTCCAGCTCTAACTGAGACGTATAATCTCAAGGATGGAAAAGATGTTGTTAACAGAAGCTGTTGTTGCTGGTTCTTTTACATGTATGCAGAAAAAAGAAACAATATACCACCAATATAAACAAAGACACTGATTACAATCAGTAGGTATAAATACTGATTAGTAAGGAATACATCCAGGAGGCTGCATAACACACTATACACTACATTTAATATACACTACATTTATATAGATATGAAAACATTATATAGACATGCAGTGGATAAAAAATAGACCTCTGTTAAAACAATGTTTTCTGTGATGATCAATTCTACCAGAACTTTTGAATCTCATTTAAACAACAATCATAAAGGAGTCCATGCCGTGGCAAAATCGTTCCTGAATGAGACACAGAGGCATAAGCGGGTTGGATACTGCCTGAAAGGAGGCAAAGTGTCTGCAGATGCAGTAATTCATGTGGTATTTAAGTGACGTTAAAATGATTTTACTTTAACAGTCACACTTCCTGCAGCTGTAACCTGATCTGCTAACACCTGGACCGCCCCCTGACTTAAAATCTACCTGCAAAGTTTTACCAACAAAAAGAACAACGGCCTGATTTAGTGACCAAGCTGCTAATTCTGCTAGAGAACTAAAGGCCTGTTCAGACCTTCATCCAGATGCCTCTCCAGATCTGATCTCAGTTTCTCTAGATGAACATAAACCACCATATCACCTGGGGCACAGTAGAACTGAGAACAGAGCTGATTAATGTGTGATTAATGACTTTGGCTTGACATGTTAATTTATAAGATAAGATATGTTTTATTAATCCCACATATGGGAAATTTCCTTGTCGCAGTAGCATGGAATTTGGCAAATATATATACAGACAGCAATGACGACTTTGACACGGTTAAAAGAAAAAAAAAGAGTTACACAATACACATTTCAAAAAAATATATACAAAATAAGAATGTTCTGAAAAAATATATAGAGAAAAAATGTGTAGAAATATAAAGACAATCTGTATATACAGTTATGGTACAGTCAATGGTGCAATAAACAAACTACAAATAAATAATTGCTTAAACTATGAGATGCTGAGTGTACAGAGCAGATTTATTGATTCATGGAGAAAAAGTCAGGACCTGCGGTAGCGTTCCTTCTTGCATCATGGATGCAGCAGTCTGCCACTGAAGGAGCTGCTGAGGTCTGAAACAGTCTGATGCAGTGGGTGAGAGGGGTTGTCCATGATTGATGTCAGCTTGGCTAACATCCTCCTCGATGGAGTCCACAGAGCAGTCCAGCTTGTTCAGTCTCTTCCTGTCCCTCTCTGAGCTTCCACTGCTCCAGCAGACCACTGCATACAGGATGGCAGAAGCCACCACAGAGTCATAAAACGTCCTTAGCAATGCCCTGCACACTCCAAAGGACCTCAGTCGTCTGAGCAGGTGGAGACGACTTTGGCCCTTCTTGTACAGGGCGTTCGTGTTGTGTGTCCAGTCCAGTCCAGTTGAGGTGAACACCCAGGTACTTGTAATCCTCCACGACCTCGATGTCCAAGTCCTGGATGTTCACCGGTGCAGTCAGATATGGTTTCCTACTGAAGTCAATCACCACCTCCTTTGTCTTGCTGGCATTGATGTGCAGGTGGTTCAGAGGACACCAGTCCACAAAGTCGGCGATGACCTCCAGGTACTCCATATCGTTTCCCTGAGATACACGCCCAACAATGGCTGTATCATCAGAGAACTTCTGGAGGTGGCAGCTGTCCGTGTTGTGTCTGAAGTCTGATGTATACAGGGTGAAGAGGAAAGGAGAGAGCACAGTACCCTGCGGCGCCCCCATGCTGCAGACTACCACATCAGACACACAGTCATGAAGCTTCAGATACTGCGGCCTGTTGGAGAGGTAGTCGATGGTCCATGCAGCCAGACTACTGTTGACTCCAGCTCCCTCCAGCTTCCCCCTGAGCACCTCTGGTTGGATGGTGTTGAAAGCACTGGAGAAGTCAAAGAACATGACTCTCACAGTGCTACTGGTGTTCTCTAGGTGGGAAAAGCATCTGTGCAGCAGGCAGATGACAAGGTCTTCCACACCTATGCCTGGACGATAGATTATTATTTACTGATCTCCACCCTGATGTTAGTTATTCTAGAGACCTGAACTAAACTCAGAGTATAACTCCAACCCTGGAAGCTTCCATACATTGTGTGATCTCTGGTAGTAAAGGGAAATAAAGACACTGGTGATTAATGAGGAAATATGTAACTGAACTCCACACGGCTCCTTCTACATCAACATGATCACATCAATAATTAACCACATGATGAATCACACACTCCTCTCTGACCACAGCCACCAATAGCTTCATTAATGGTAATGATGCTGCATTCTAGTATTTGACAATGAAGAATCTTGTGTCTTCAGTTAATGTTTGTTTGATTGAATGTCACAGAAACCTGTTCTAATGACGTGTCCAGACTCTTTATATCCACTATCTATGTGATATCAAACAATTTAGTGAGAATACAGTGACATTTTAAACTCTATGCTATGACAGCTTTAGAAAGTTGGAGATGACTAATAATCTTTTTTGTACCATTTCAGTCCCATTATTATAAAATATATTTCTGTCACTGACTAGAAACTAACTGGACACACACTGCTTAGACAGTAACTGAGTACATGTGGCTAAGCAGAGGTTCAGTCAGCTGTTACCATGGTACATGAATTGATTTGGTTGGTCCAGTGAACTCTATCATTGTGACAGTCCATAGTTATGTTATTAGCTTCACTCTCAGCTTTAGTTGATGCCTGAGTTATGTTTCACACAGACATGGTAAATGGTAAATGGCCTTGCTTTTATATAGCGCTTTTCTACCTATTGGTACTCAAAGCGCTTTTACAGTCAGAGACACATCTACCCATTCACTCACACAAGCACGCACACATTCACACACCAGTGCCATGCACTGGGAGCAACTGGGGGTTCAGTGTCTTGCTCAAGGACACTTCGACATGTGGCACATTCCGGGGATCGAACCGCTAACCCTCTGGTTCGTGGACAACCCGCTCTACCTACTGAGCCACAGTCGCCCAGACATGTGGTCTTGTATGTAAACTACCATCATGTAACCTGGCACCATTATCCTACATGGATCACTTACAGAGGATTTCAGCTTTAACACAGAAACACAGACTGGAATGAGATTCAGTTCTCCTGACTGTGTTCATATCAATGCATGTTAAATAAACCATGGTTCACTGCAGAACTGAGACGACTACGCCAGGACAAGGAGGAGGCCTACAGGAGTGGGGATCGGGACCTGTACAAGCAGGCCAGGAACAAGCTGACTAGGAGATCAAGGCAGCAAAGAGGACCTACACTGAAAAGCTGAAGGACCGCTTTTCTGCCAACGACACCTCTACAGTTTGGAAAGGCCTGCAGACCATTACCAACTACAGGAGACCATCCCCCCACCCTGTGGGGAGCCCCCGCCTGGCAGAGGACCTCAGTGACTTCTACTCCAGGTTTGCAAGGACTTTCACACCTTTCACTTCCCCCACCATCTCCATCACAAAAGGCCTAGCAGCACCACAAACCACACCCGACCCCCTGCCTGCGCTGGGGATCTGCAAACAGGATGTGCATCAGCTCTTTCAGAGACAGAGGATTAGGAAGGCCCCGGGACCCGATGGTTTGTCTCCGTCCTGCCTGAAAGTCTGTGCTGACCAGCTGGCTCCCATCTTCACTCAGATCTTCAACAACTCCCTGGAGCTGTGCGAGGTCCCCTCCTGCCTCAAACGCTCCACCATCATCCCGGTTCCCAAGAAGTTCCCTGTCACAGGATTAAACGACTACAGACCAGTCGCCCTGAAATCTGTAGTCATGAAATCCTTTGAACGACTGGTGCTGGCCCATCTGAAGGACATCACGGACCCCCTGCTAGACCCCCTGCAGTTTGCCTACAGGGCAAACCGGTCAGTGGATGATGCAATCAACATGGCTCTCCACTACATCCTGCACCACCTAGACTCTGCAGGGACCTACGCATGGGTCCTGTTTGTGGAATTCAGCTCTGCGTTCAACACCATCGTCCCGGAGCTCCTCCACCATAAACTGTCCCAGCTCACCGTGCCCCCCTCCACCTGTCAGTGGATTACCAGTTTCCTGACTGACAGGAGGCAGCAGGTAAAACTGGGCAGCTTCACATCCAGCACCCGGTCCCTCAGCACTGGCGCCCCCCAAGGATGCGTTCTCTCCCCACTGCTCTTCTCCCTTTACACCACTGACTGCACCTCAAGGGACCCTTCTGTGAAACTCCTGAAGTTCGCAGACGACACCACCGTCATTGGACTCATCCGGGACGGAGACGAGTCTGCTTACAGAAGGGAAGTGGAACAGCTGGTCCTCTGGTGCAGTCAGAACCACCTGGAGCTAAACCCGCTCAAAACTGTGGAGATGACAGTGGACTTCAGGAAGAGTCCCCCATTACCACCTCCTCTCACAATCCTCAACAGGCCAGTCCCAACAGTTAACTCATTCAGGTTCCTTGGGTCCACAATTTCACGGGACCTGAAGTGGACCTCCCACATAGACTCCGTGAGGAAGAAGGCCCAGCAGAGGCTGTACTTTCTGGAGAAAGTTCAGCCTGCCTCAGGAGCTGCTGATCATATTCTACACTGCAATAGTCCAGTCTGTCCTGACCACGTCCATCACTGTCTGGTTTGAATCCTCCACCAGGCATGACAGGGACAGACTGCAGAGAACAGTCAGGTCTGCAGAGAGGATCATTGGCACCGATCTTCCCTCCATCCAGGACTTGTACCGGTCCCGGGTCAGGAAGCGGGCCAGGAAAATCTCCACAGACCCCTCACACCCTGGTCACAAACTGTTTAGACTCCTCCCCTCAGGCCGGCGCTACAGAGCCCTGTGCATGGCTACCATACCAGAAATTTACATCTCATTTATGGGAAAAAGAGACGTTTAAAACGCACTAGCCTATGTATCACCACCAGGGGGCCGCTGATCTGGAATGGGCTGGATGAGAGTCTGAAATCAGCCAATTCTATCACAGTCTTCAAGAAAAGGTTAAAGGTGCAACTTCTAAACTCATATTTACCATCGTAATCTGGGTATGTCTGTTTTATGTCTTTGTCTATTGTGAGTTATTGATCTGTCTTGTGATTGTATGATATGTATTGTTTGGTATTATGTATTGTCTCATTGTCTCTGTCTTATCTGTGATGTATGTTCTGTCTTGTTTTCTATTATGATTGTATGAATATGTAATACGTTAGTATTACATTTGAGGCTCCCGCCATAAGCTTTAAATAGCTTCTTGGGAGACCTGGCGCTACACACATCTGCTTCTGTTCTTTTCTGTTCTGTCTACTAATGTTATGTGTGCTGTGCGAAATAAATAAATAAATAAAATAAATAAAATGTACGCCAAAACCACCCGCCACAAGGACAGTTTCTTCCCCCGGGCTGTCGCTCTGATGAACTCAGTCACAGAGTGAGAGACCATCCACATGAACAATAAACAATGACTCTGCCTTGTAAATATTCACTGTACAATAACCCCGGTGTATATATTATTCTATATTTATATTACAGAGTGAGATTTATTTTATTTTATTGTGTTTTATTTTATTTTTATTCTATTTTTATTTTGCTATTTAAGTTGTACTAGAGAGTGAAGTTACCGGAGTCAAATTCCTTGTATGTGCACATACTTGGCCAATAAAGCTGATTCTGATAAGATTTTATAGTGAGTCTTTCGTAACTACTATATGTATATACTATACTAATCAGTTGCTCTGTTTAATGTTGCCAACCTTGACTAAGCAGAACTATTCATATTTACAGAAATCTTTAAATCTTAAAAAAGTCAAACACTTTATTCAGTTTCATCAGGGTTTGAAGGAACTTACATTTGACGACTGGATTTAAGTCGTTTCCTGGTCCCAGGTTCAGGTTTTCTCAGCTTCCTCCTGATAAAACAGTTTATAATGTGAACTACACCAGAACACAGTCTAATGTAACGTGAAGGAAATGTGAATTAAACATCCTCATTGTTTTGTCCAACTGAAGGTTTTCCCTCCAGCGAAAAGTCAACATATCTGAATCCTACTCCACAGTGACTCATGTATGAAGCTGGACACTGGTTTACCTCTTAGGAGCAGAGGGTTGATGTCTTTGAAAACAAATGCGGCGATCATTTGACCGATCACTCTTCAAGGACACACAGCTGGGGTCAGGACTGATCCTGGTAGAGAAGAAGAATCGTTTTTTAGACGTCAGCCACGGAAGACCAACTATGAAGAAGAATGAACCGTAAATCATCTTCAGTCCACGTATCATTCATCAAAAATCTGAGCAGACTCTTCCACTGAGGTTTACAGTTCAAGTTTAGTCTGGTGGCCAGCTTCAGGATGTGATTGTCTCAGGGTCAGACCATGTCCTGTTAACATGTAAACTCACTCTCACACAAAACGTATCCACTTCCATTAATAATCAAATCAAGCTGGCCTGTAGCGTTCACATCATCATTGGTCAATGAAGAGAGGATATGTGAGCGTCTTTTCAATCAGTGAATTACTCTTTCTGCTTGAGTCATCAAGTTAGTCTCCTCTGACTCATGTATGAAGCTGGACACTGGTTTACCTCTTAGGAGCAGAGGGTTGATGTCTTTGAAAAGAAATGAGGCGATCATGTGACCGATCACTCTTCAAGGACACACAGCTGGGGTCAGGACTGATCCTGTTAGAGAAGAAGAATCAGTTAAAGTCTGGTTAGACTGGACAGCTTCCAGATGTAACACATGTACATGAGATTAATGATGCTGAAGATAAATAAACTGGTTAATAAAACTTCTCTGGATCAATAACAGTTTAAACATGAATCAGAAACATGGAGGAAACATTTTACCTCTCAGGAGCAAAGGGTTGAGGTCTTTTAAAATTAATCCAGTGACCATTTGAGTGATCACTCTTCAAGGACACACAGCTGAGGTCAGATGAATGAGGACTGACATCAGTGAACTCTTCTTCCAGGTGTCTGATTTCCTCTGTGTCCTCCCTCTGGTCCATGGTGCTGAATCCACATCAGCTTTCTACCTTCATGTGCAGAGGAAACACAAATCATTCATGTGAACATGAACTGAAATCATTTGTGCTGTAAAGATATCAGCTGATCCTCCACTGATTGGCTCTGATTGTGTCAGTTAAAGCTGCTGTGATCCAAACTCTGTAGTGAACATCTTGTCCAAACATCACAGACAGAAACAGTTAGTGAACCCTAACCCTAAGACAAACCAGACTCACCGTTGATTCAGAGAGTCTCCACTCCACACCTGGACACTAGAGACTCAGGTCAGATACTTCCTGGAACCAGTCAGGGCTGCACCTGTGATGGAGGAGGACAGGAAGGAGGGAGGAGGCAGATTTTCACAATAAGAGCGTGTATTATTATTAAAAGATCATTATTATGAACGTGTTGCTTTTTAAAGATCAGAGTGAACCTGGACTCTGATCTAAACATCTGCTGCTCAATTATTCTGCTCTGACTGACTTTGAATCAAAGAAGAAGAATGAGCTTTGATTCAGTTCAAACTCAGATTTAACAGATGCCACTAATAATGACTTCTCTCACTGAAATCAACATGAACTGGAACTAATTAAAGAGGGAACTGGAAAATGAAGAATTTCCTTCAAAATGTCATTTAAAGACAAGAAACATTCATTAATGAATCATTTCTAACTGGAAACGTTTCTAATCTGATCATTGAGCTGAGAAGGCTTCAAGTTTCTACTTTCACTTCTTTAATGTATCTTAGTGTAGTCATGTAATGAAGGGATGAAAGTCACTGCACTATGTGCTGCATTCTACAGTCAAATGTCAAATGTGGACCAGTCTTCACATCCTGTAGATCAGCTGTTCACCCCCTTCTACGTCCCAACCAGGAAACAGATCAGTTGGAGAAACTGCAGCAACTTTAAATGGCTGTGTATCTAACACAACCCGTCATCATAACACAGCGGTTATGGAAACAACATTAGAGATAGTGATTTAATTTAAAGTTACACACAACATAAATAATAGGGGTGTGCATCTCTCTAATATAAGACGATTCCATATGTATCTAGATACATGGGGTACGAAACGATTCAGGAACGATACATTTTAAAAACAAACGATTCGATTCGATTCAGTACGATTCAGTGCAATATGATGCAATCCGATGAGTCTGTGCAAATTCTCATTTGTCCAGGTCAAAGGCATCTCTAGGCAATTGAATCAGGTCAACTGGACTTGGTTTTTGTCTGTGAAGACGTTTCGCTCCTTATCCAAGTGGCTTCATCAGTTCAAGAGACGAGCAGGCAAATCTGAGTCGTCCACAGAACACATTACACTTTCTGTTGAAAGAAGTCTTGAATATCTTTGAGCTAGCTGTACTGCTAGCGTCCTCAGCAGCCGTTTCACCATGTCTTCTCACTAAGTGCATGTTGAGATTTATTTATTTTGTCATATTAATAGTTGCTATAGTGTTAAAATCTCTATCCATCTTTGTTTTTATTTTTATCAAGAAAAACTTGTGCACTTCACCTTTACAAAAATAACGCTGTCTCTTTAGTCTTGAGTTGTTAAAGTTGTGCGTGGCTGTGGATGTGTGCCGCTCAACTGAGGGTATATTGCAAAAGTAAAAATAAATAAAGATAAACGTTTGTCTTGCTGTTTTGGAGTTGCAATGGAAAAATGTTTTAGACTAACATCTTAACGAAAAAAAAAAAAAATCAATGGCACGCGATCTACCCACACTACCATCGCAATGTACCGGTCGTTCCGATCGATGAGCTCCCCTGCCTTACATTTTAAACCAGGTGTACAAGAAATGGCAGTGGCAGTTATCGCGAGGCTGGGGACAGAGCTCAGATTGGGAATGTTTTTATTTTTTGTTTGTTTGTTTGTTTTTAAAAAATTAAAAACAATTTTTACAATTCTGTTTTGATTGTTGATTTATGGTTTTAAAACTACAAAAATAAAATGTGAAATGTGTTGTTTTAACGGTATAAGGACTGCCACTACTCAGGAGAGCTTGTTTTCAAAGCTGCCGTATGTGAATACAGGAGGCTGAGGCAGACTCAACCTCTGCTTCTCTGCGCATGCGTAGTCCGTTCTCACGCTGTCTTCAATGGGCTTCGTTGAGGCACAGCGCTTCTCTGCCTCCACAGTCCGAGTCGGGACATGTCGGGAATCTCGGCGGGAATTCCGAAATGTCCCGAATCCCTCCAAGATCTCGCGATGCTGCAAACGAAGATGGAGATTTCTGCGCTGAGAAATTTTTAAACCTTGACTTTTGAGGGGAAAAAAACAATCATTTTAAATGGGAAACCAACCACTGAACTAAAGGATTTAATCCAAAGGAAAAAAATTGAGGACTTTCCAAACAGACTTTTATAAATTTTGTGCACGCTGTAATCAGCTGATGTCAGTAATTAGCTACATTTCTGACAGCGGCATTTGACTGACTTTGCAGTGGTTTTAATATTGAGTTTTACAAAATATATATTTATGTATGCGATTTAAGCTCTGGCTGATCCTGCCTACCCAGCCTCCTCTGTGTTAAAATATAAACTGTAGATAGAAGCTGTTCTCCTCCAGACCATGGATGAATTTAACCTCTGGATCTTTTTATTCTCATTCTGTTGCAACACTTTAAACATCCACATCTGATCTGACAGGACTGGACTAAAAGGTGATCACATCTTTTTATCGTTCCATCCTCCTCCTCAGACTAGTCCTCCTCCAGACTCTAAACTTTCAGCTCTGACTCAGATTAACGTGAATTTATGGAGCTGCAGATTTCTGCTGCTTCTGTTGGAGCTGAGCTGCTGATGTTAACCAAGAAAACATTCAAAACTGCTTCATTACCTTCAGACGGAGTTTGACACGGAGAGAAAAACAACTGCAACACGATCCTGATGAAAGTGAAAGTAAACTGAAACCAGAGAGGAGGAGTCAACACAAATGTTTAATGACGTAGATTCAGTCTCCTGAAGGGGGTGGGGCAACATGTAGTTGCTCAAACTCTTTAATGACACTCAGATTTGCCGTGTTAGCTGCTATTTCTGTTTCCAGCTCAAGCTGTTCCCTTCTTGCTTTTAAGATAGCTTCTTCTCTTTCCAGAGCTTGTTTCTGAGTCAGCATGGCTGCACGTGCCAACAATTCAGCCTTTTGTCCTTCCAGTTTGAGCTTTGCAGATGCAATAGAAGATGGTGAGGACCTCCTTGATCCTTTTGAATATGAACTCTTTCCATTTGAAGCACTGTCCTGTGGAGTTCTAATGTTTGATTTAACATCCTTTTCCTCAGACCTATATACAGGAGCAGCAGCAGTCCATAATGTCACTTCATCTGTGAACTCTTTTAAAGCTGCTGCCTTGGGTTTGTACCATTCGACCTGATCAGTTTCTCTGCACCCTGAGTGCTCATTAAATCATGAACGAAATCATTCAATTCTTCCATCTCTTTGCAAAGTTTAAGAAACTCATTTTCCATTTTAGATTTCACGACTTCAACATTACATCCATGTTTCATCCATTCTTTGATTTCATTCCTCTTTCTTGTTAATGGATCTAGTTTTGCACTCCTTGATGCTTTCAGTCTCCTGAGCCTTTCCCCAAACACATCCTCAGTGTCACTCTCCAAGCTCTCTATATCCTCATTTCTTTCATTTGACTCCATTTTGTATTTTGATTTCGACTCCAAGTCCTCCTTTTGTATTTCACTTTATTATTTTCAAACTTCCAATGAATTGCATTGCTTTGCTGTTTGCATTTGTCCAAAGGCGTTTTCCATACGCTTCAGAAATTCCCACTGAATTCACGTCCTTTGAACGCACCATCATTAAACACAGTTGACAGCGTCCGTCCATCCAAGCAGTCTCGTCATTCATTCATAAGTGCAGCTTTCCAACAGGTCCCTTTTTGTTTGTATTTTTGGTTGACACGTTTAAAAAATGAACTGAGTCCACGATTCCTTTTAGTTATATTTAGTGTCCATTTCTTCTTCTTAATATACAAGATGTTCTTACCAGTAGCAGCACACACAGCAGTATCAAGTAGAAAGTAACAAAACAAAATGCAATAAATGAACTCAAAGAAAAACTCAATTATTTTGGTTCAAACGGTCAAAAAACCGTGCCTCTACTTAACCAAAACAGGGAGCCCCTCACATACCGCTCCTGACCTTTATATACATCAGCTGGTTGATATGATGGCTCCATCCCAGTCAGCTCATTGTCAGAGTGGATGCACATCAGGAAATAACTTTAATAAATCATCAATTTTGTCCAGAATCAATTCAAAATAATAAGGTAACAATAATAATAATTTTACCAAGATTCTTGAAATTACTAAATTATGATTTTGGCTCCAACATTATTTATTCTTCACAAATTCTCAATAGTTTTGACAAACCAAATCACACTCTGTGAAATCCTGCACCATACCTGATTGCAGTTTGCAGTAGTGTTTTGAAGGACTCATAGTCTCTGATGTGGGGGACTGGAAATGTGATGGCGTCAATGCAAGCACTGACAGCTGGAAAGCAAACACTATGAGTCTTCATGTCATTCATACATTCATGATTAAACTTGACAGTGACACTGAATTTTTGCCGCTCTTCCAAAAGCAGATGTCCGTGGGCTTGACCCGTCATCCACTGTCTGAGACTGAGGACACAGTCAGGGTATCTTCTGTACGGTCAGCGTGTGCATCTTGAAAAGACAAAAAGCTTAAGTGGTAACAAATCTGTTCAGTTATTTTATTTGCCAACAATTTGGTGAAATGCTCAGTGTTTTTTGGAAGCCTGGGTTGGTTTGCTGTAAAAGCTCATGTCATTTTTTGTTAACAGCAGGCCTGGAGGAAAATGAGTGTGGTACTTGTGATTTTTATTTATTCTAAACTGCACTACTAGTTAAAGAGGTAGACATCGTTGAGCTATCTTCTCAGCAAAAAAACAGTTAGGCTAAGTAAATAAGTACACAAGTATGGGATGTTTAGAGGGTAAATCTTTCAAGAGTTCAGAAATGTAAGTGGGAGCTTGTCCATGAATGGCCTGATAGGTGATAACCAATGTTTTAAAATGAATCCTGAAATAAACTGGAAGCCAGTGCAGAGAAAACAAGATAGGGGTGATATGGCATTCTACTGCTTACTTTAAACTGAAGGTCGTACATACCTTCAAGTTCAAGAAGGAAGTCCTGAAAGTACTCCAAGATGTTCCTTTGAGCTGAAGTTAGGGGCCAGATGGGAAAGAATGTAATGTGAGTCCACCTAGATTAAAAAAAAAGGTTAATCTGAGATTCCCTGATAATTACCTGCTGAAGAAGCAAGGGGTCAGGTATGGAAATACCATGTAGTACAACTTGTAAAAACCTCAAAGCTACACTGTACAGCAGCAAACCAAATCATTGGTGTATCACTTCTGGCCTCGTCTGAATCACTTTGATGAGATTATACACTTTCAGGCCCTCATGTAGTTGTTGGAGCATGGGCATGCGTTTTGTCGTCACATGAAGTCAAATGGTCCTGAATACAGAACAATTAACTTCACACTGTTGCCTCCGTGTAGCATTGCCTAGGTGTAGCACTGAAACGGTAGGAAGCTGAGAATACAGCAATGTAGAAACACTCTACTACAAGAAAGATCCTGCACGAAAACTCCTACTACAGGAAAAGGAAATTATTATAAAAGTATTATCAGCTTTTTGTAGTTAACAAATATAAACCTACACCTGAAGGACAAAGGGCACTCTTTTGAGGATAACAACGTCCAAATCTTAGCCAGAGAAGACCGATGGTTTGAAAGAGGAGTTAAGGAAGCCATCTATGTCAGACTGGAAAAACCTTCACTAAACAGAGGAGGTGGACTGAGATTTAATCTTCCATCTATTTACAATACAGTTTTAACTTCTGTCCCCAAGAAGTTTCAGTCTCATTCACACCTTGACACTGGAGCCCCAGATGGACAAGAGTCGTTAGAGAACCATTCATAGAGAAGAGGACAGGGACCAAAACAGTCCACCCTCACAACAGGTAAGTACCGAGTCGTTAGTGGGAAAAGCTGCACCAGTTTCAGGTTATTAGCATAACAAGCAAGGTTTCTCAGGAGGAGTTCCTATTTAAACCTCAGACTTCCTTTGGATTAGAAGTAAAAAACAAAACAAAACAAAAAAAACAGGCGTAATAACAGTCAAATAAATATATTATACTGTCTGTCTCTGGATTTCCTTATTGTCTGGGAACACAGTTACACTTTTAGAGCCACCTGAAGATGATCCAGTTAGTACATTGTATTGAAATCACAGGTTTGGTATGTCCTGTGAAATCTTAATTCAAGTTCTCTCAATACATATGGCAGAGGGAAGGAACATCTGCAGCTGAAGAATATACTTTGGCAGATGAGGAGACTGTGTCACTGGACTCCAGAAGGCTTGAGGTGTGTCAAGTTTATGGAAATATTCTGTTTATTTAGTCCATAAAGGATATGAAGATGTGGTGCTAATAGAAAATATGTGTAACAGGACCTAGATGCTACAGTCTCCTAAGCAGCCTGGTAACATTGAGTATTGGCCAAAGTAAATCTACATTATGCACAAATCCTACTATGCTGATTGACATTTCTTTTACAGACGTCACAAACTCTCAGAACTCAAGCAGTACAGCAAGCACTTGGAGAGACAGATAGAGCTGGCAGACATCAAAAGAAATGGAGCTGGATCTAGAGATTAAACACCAGACACTCAGGAAACTGGAAACTACTGATTATCCATCAGTATGAGGTCATTGTGGTAACACAATAAAAATACTGTAAATACTTGTGTTTTCTGGTACAACCAAACATTGTTGCTCAGTAAATTAAAACAATATCAAACTAAATCCCACAGTAAGAACTGTTAGTTACTGACTTTGTATCTGACGAGCCAAGCTGATATCACAAGCAAGTATCTGCAAACAGCACATCAGGTCACATGTCACATGTAGGGCTGAAGCAGTCAACACTCAATGCTGTCTCATCTTTCTCTTTTTGTGAAGAGCATTTAGAATTTAGGTCTAAGAACCAGGACATTTTGACCAGTGCTCACTTTTATTTCACCACAGTGCTCAAATAATCTTTTCAACTGTGACTAAAGACATACTTACATAAAATCACTTTTACATGAAGACACTGTGATTTAGAAATGACCTCCATCATGTTTCATGTGGCTCATTCACACAGAGCAGATGCTGTTTGACTCATTTACTATAACTGGTTCTGACGTCTCTGCTACTTCCTGCTTCACTAATCCAGGGCTTAATTGGTTTGTTTGGTGTAAGGGTCATCCTCTATATTATCTCATAAATATGCATTTAAAACTAAACTTAAAGTTCAACCAGAGCAATAAAGCCCAAAGATTTGTTCAATTTCTGTCTATAAACTATCACCCATGGCCACTGCAACCATCACTCCCTTCCCTCACTCTACCACCAAACAAGACATGGTTGAAAAAAGGTTAAAGAAATTGGGAACTTTATTTAAATGAAGCAAACGGTAAGTGCATACAAAGAACAAACGTTTTCAAACACAACAACTTTTTTCCAAACAGAAGAAACTCTTTTCTTACAAAAGTCAATGAAAACGGAGCAAAACCCACAAAACAACAAACGGTTGGTGGATTGCTTTAGATTAAGCAACAAAGCCAAAACAAAGTGCAAAGAACAAACGTTTTCAAACACAACAAATTGTTTTCTTAAAAAAAAAATGGAGCAAAACACACAAAACATCAAACGGTTGGTTGTTGCAGCAAACAAACGCTCCAGTTCCTCGCCCGTAATTTCTCCTTCAGCCAGTTTCTCCTGTGAATTATCACCTGGGGGATTGAGGGCGGTCGGGTTACATCAACCACGGCGACAACTTTTGATTAAAGGGTCAATGGACAAAGTCAGTTCGCTACAGTCCACGCGTACCTGGATGTCCCCGGTGCAGAGGAGGCTCTCCTCAATTCCATCCACCTCGTTGACGGAGTCGCCCAGGTGCTTCCTCGCGGTGTTGATCAGGCTGAAGCTCTGGTCCATCGCAGCTCAGCTCCAACGAGCCACTGTATGTGACATAGAAGGACGAGGACTTCTGCAGCATCCTGCAGCCCTCACATCTGAATGTTAACCAGCGCTTGGGAAACTCCTCCTGGCCCTTGTGGCACCTTCGGCAGCGCCGCTTCTGTGCCGCCTGTGTCTAAGTGATTCCCTCGTCATTGCACGTAGTGTGCTACTTTATCCAGCAGATGGAGCCAAAGCACACGTTAAGTGAAGCATTTCGGAAAAAGGGTTTAGGTGTATTTCTTAATCATTATATTGTGCCATTGTGTGTGTGTCTTTACTAGATGTTTACTAGAAGATACTAAGATACTAGAAAGTAATAAAGTATAAACATGTTATATGTTGAGTGTTTTAGTATGTGCGTTCCTTTTCATGAACTGTTTTTTTTTGAGGGATAGGTGTCAAATACCGTTTATTGAGTTGTCTGGGATTGAAAATGAACAAATAGTCCTCTGAAATGCTATTATAATAGTAGTAGGTATATTTAGAGCTAGAATGAAGTATGTGACAGATAGTGATGATGCAGGGCACAGCAGGGCAAAAAGAAAGGTCAGGAAAGTTGTAAATGACTTTATTGTGAAGAGACATGACATATGTCCAATACACATGAGATGTACATAGGTAGTGTGTTTGTATAGTTGCTGTTTAGTGATGTCGACAGAAATGCCACAGAAACTTTTTAAAGTAGGTAAACAGTTTTTGTTTCCCAGCAACAGTGAGACGTAAGCCATCTCTGCGGAAGTAATGTGTAAGTACTTTGCCTTCAGACAGAAACAATGTGTTTGTGCGCAAGTACACAGCATCAGGGATGTCTTTTACACGGTGCTCCATCATTGTATTGAATTGTTTCACGGTGTTTTTGGTGTATGCGTCATCCACAGGTCGTGGCAAAACAGCACAGACGGCGATGTAGACTTTGTTTGTGTGTCCACGGCGAATGCGTGCGATTAATGCACACATTTGCTCCACGTAGAGTCTGGGAGTCAGCCCCTGGGCAACGTCGTTTGTGCCAATGTTGATCACGACTAAAGTCTCTGCTGTCACACGGCTGAAGTGGTACATATGTTGTGTCAGGGTTCTGTGGAGGAATGTACCAGGATGAATGAAGGCTGAGACATTGGCGATGCTGTCTTGCAGGCCACGACACATTGAGTCTGTGAGAAAACACACGTGGAGACCTGTAGGGATAAAGGGCAATAGTTATGATAACTGGCACACAGTAACAAGGCAGATGGAATGAAATATACATGCACAGTGCAAATGATACCTTTGGTCACAGCATAGTGTCTGTTGCCCATTTTAGAGAGCACTTTAGTGGAGCTGAGGCCTAAAACAAAAGAAACAAACACAAAACGGTGATTAGAATTGTATCCCAAATGTTATTTGTTATTGATGTACAAGTTTTCAGTAGTAGAAATATAGGTGCAACAGCTATCTTACCTGCAGAGTTCATGATCACACACAGCAGCAGTGGTTGAAATGTCAATGAAGAGTAACTGTAGAGAATGGCAAGGGGATATATATGCAGAGGGGCAAATAGTAGGAGGTGTGGCTTGCATCTTAATCACAGTAAAATGATGAGTGTGTGATGACTAGCAAGTAGCTGTATGTGTGATATCAGTATCAGTAACAGCAAGACGTGGCAGGAAATATGTTGGAAATATGTACAAATAGAGCAATAGGCAATATGTGGTCTTTGTAGTGAATGAAGTAAGTAGAAGTGACATATATAATAAATATATTATACTGTCTGTCTCTGGATTTCCTTATTGTCTGGGAACACAGTTACACTTTTAGAGCCACCTGAAGATGATCCAGTTAGTACATTGTATTGAAATCACAGGCTTGGTATGTCCTGTGAAATCTTAATTCAAGTTCTCTCAATACATACTAAAGTTAGGCTGGAAATGACTCTAACTCAGTCAAAGGATCCAGTGGTTAGGAGCGTAGCGCCTACTATTAAGACAGGGAGGAAGTGGAAGGCAAAAGAGGCAGTGCAGCAAGCACAGGCAGCTCTTAAGCATAGGGATATCATAGGCCATGTACAGCAAGGGCGTGGAGGCCTAGGACTGTGTGCAGGGAAACCTCTGTGGAGCAAGGCATCAGCAGTAGAAAGGAGAAAGATGATAGTGGAAGAGGTACAGAGGCAAGAGGAAATGGTTAGATGCTCGAAGGCAGTGTCGCAGGCTAAGCAGGGTCAATGGGTGAACTGGGAGAGTGTGGAGAAAAGGAAGGTGAAGTGGAGAGAGCTTTGGAGCATGGAGGCCAGCAGGATTAGATTTATGTTAGGGGCTACTTATGATGTGCTGCCAACTCCCCAGAACCTGAACCAGTGGATAGGTGAGGATGCTGCCTGTCCACTGTGCACTTGTGTCTGCACGCTTAGTCATATTCTGACAGGTTGTAAGGTTAGTCTCTCCCAAGGACGTTATACCTGGCGTCACAATCAGGTATTGAAATGTTTAGCAGCTGCAATAGAGGAAAAACGGGTGAATGTAAATTCCGTGGCCGTTAACAGAGAGAATAGAGGTATTAAGTTTGTACGGGAGGGAGAAAAGGCTAGAGGAGCAGGCTTCAGGCATAACACGGGACAGCTAAGGGTAGGAGGAGCCTGGGAGATGAGGGCGGACTTAAATAGCCAACTGGTTGTCCCAGGTGAGATAGCTAGCACGCGACTACGGCCAGATCTGCTGTTGTGCTCTGAGCCAGAGAAAGTAGTCTATTTCATAGAGCTGACTGTCCCGTGGGAGGATAGAGTTGAGGAGGCTAACGAGAGAAAAAGAGCTAAGTATGCAGAGTTAGCAGCAGATGCAGAGCAAAATGGATGGAAGGCTTATGTCCGCCCGGTAGAAGTGGGCTGCCGTGGATTTGTGGCAAAGTCGGTCATTGCTCTGCTGAGTGAGCTGGGCATACGAGGAAGAAGCCAGAGGACTGCGGTTAGCAATATGTCCCGGGCAGCAGAGAGAGCCAGTGACTGGTTATGGGTGCGCAGGAAGCATGCTAGCTGGGGAGCTAACTAAGGTAAGGATGTAGGCCGCAGGTAGGCCGCATGTAGGCCGCATGTAGGCCCCAGTTGATTTGTTTGTTGCTTGTCACAGATTTGGTGGTTACGTGTTTCAGCTTGCATCAACGGAGCGGAGCATGGTAGATTTGTTTGTTTGTTATGGATTTGCTTGTTTGTTATGTGCTTCAGCTCGCATCAACGGAGCGGAGCATGGTAGATTTGTTTGTTTGGCTTGTGGTTATTAGTTTCCATACTAGTTGTTGATAGACATCGAATGGTGAGGAAGAGAGGGTTTTGTAGTGGCGGTGTGGAGGGGGGTGATTCCAGGACGCTGGAAATCACTGTTAAGCCTTCTTGAGGTGTCGTGGGCCTAACTTAACGAAACATCGGTGAAGGGAGGTGCCCACTTGAAAACCCCAATGATATGCTGCATACTGCTGTTGTTCAGATGATGTTCTCATGGTATTTGGTAGCCATGGTTTGCTGCTGAGCGGGCCATACAAGCCAGCAGCGTTTAGTTAGGTATGTTTTACAATGTTTGAGGTATCCTCTGCTGCTCAATGGGCTTACAAGCCAGCAGCCTCTAGTTAGCCTAGGTAGAATATAGGTTATTGGTCATATTACATGACTGTAGGCTTGGTAGGGCCTCTTAGTCGAACAGGGCCTCTAAACGTGTTTTGCCTGGGATTTCGGCACAAGGGATTGTAACATCTTGTCCTGTGTATTTCTAAATGGCAGAGGGAAGGAACATCTGCAGCTGAAGAATATACTTTGGCAGATGAGGAGACTGTGTCACTGGACTCCAGAAGGCTTGAGGTGTGTCAAGTTTATGGAAATATCCTGTTAATTTAGTCCATAAAGGATATGAAGATGTGGTGCTAATAGAAAATATGTGTAACAGGACCCAGATGCTACAGTCTCCTAAGCAGCCTGGTAACATTGTGAGTATTGGCCAAAGTAAATCTACATTATGCACAAATCCTGCTATGCTGATTGACATTTCTTTTACAGACGTCACAAACTCTCAGAACTCAAGCAGTACAGCAAGCACTTGGAGAGACAGATAGAGCTGGCAGACATCAAAATAAATGGAGCTGGATCTAGAGATTAAACACCAGACACTGAGGAAACTGGAAACTACTGATTATCCATCAGTATGTGGTCATTGTGGTAACACAATAAAAATACTGTAAATACTTGTGTTTTCTGGTACAACCAAACATTGTTGCTCAGTAAATTAAAACAATATCAAACTAAATCCCACAGTAAGAACTGTTAGTTACTGACTTTGTATCTGACGAGCCAAGCTGATATCACAAGCAAGTATCTGCAAACAGCACATCACATCACATGTCACATGTAGGGCTGACGCAGTCAACACTCAATGCTGTCTCATCTTTCTCTTTTTGTGAAGAGCATTTAGAATTTAGGTCTAAGAACCAGGACATTTTGACCAGTGCTCACTTTTATTTCACCACAGTGCTCAAATAATCTTTTCAACTGTGACTAAAGACATATTGACATAAAATCACTTTTACATGAAGACACTGTGATTTAGAAATGACCTCCATCTATGTTTCATGTGGCTCATTCACACAGAACAGATGCTGTTTGACTAATTTACTATCTCTGGTTCTGACGTCTCTGCTACTTCCTGCTTCACTAATCCAGGGCTTAATTGGTTTGTTTGGTGTAAGGGTCATCCTCTATATTATCTCATAAATATGCATTTAAACTAAACTTAAAGCTCAACCACAGCAATAAAGCCCAAAGATTTGTTCAGTTTCTGCCTATAAACTATCACCCATGGTCACTGCAACCATCACTCCCTTCCCTCACAATACCACCAAACAAGACATGGTTGAAAAAAGGTTAAAGAAATTGTGAACTTTATTTAAATGAAGCAAACGGTAAGTGCATACAAAGAACAAACGTTTTCAAACACAACAACTTTTTTTCCAAACAGAAGAAACTCATTTCTTACAAAAGTCAATGAAAACGGAGCAAAACACACAAAACATCAAACGGTTGGTTATTGCAGCAAACAAATGCTCCAGTTCCTCGCCTGTAATTTCTCCGTCAGCCAGTTTCTCCTGTGAATGAACACCGTACACCTGGTGGATTGCCAGACGCAGCTGGGGCAACCACGGCGACAACTTTTGATTTGATTAAAGGGTCAATGGACAAAGTCAGTCCGCTACAATCCACGCGTACCTGGATGTCCAGAGGAGGCTCTCCTCAATTCCATCCACCTCGTTGACGGAGTCGCCCAGGTGCTTCCTCGCGTAGTTCCAAACGGCGGCATAGAAGGACGAGGACTCCTCCTGGCTCTTGGCACCTTCGGCAGCGCCGCTTCTGTGCCGCTTGTGTCTGAGTGATTCCCTCGTCATTGCACGTAGTGTGCTACTTTATCCAGCAGATGGAGCCAAAGCACACGTTAAGTGAAGCATTTCGAAAAAAGGGTTTAGGAGGTGTATTTCTTAATCATTATATTGTGCCATTGTGTGTGTGTCTTTACTAGATGTTTACTAGAAGATACTAAGATACTAGAAAGTAATAGAGTATAAACATGTTATATGTTGAGGCAATGTGTTTTAATAGGATGTGCGTTCCTTTTCATGAACTGTTGTTGTTTTTTTTGAGGGATAAGTGTCAAATACGGTTTTTATTGAGTTGTCTGGGATTGAAAATAAACAAATAGTCCTCTGAAATGCTATTATAATAGTAGTAGGTATATTTAGAGCTAGAATGATGTGACAGATAGTGATGATGCAGGGCACAGCAGGGCAAAAAGAAAGGTCAGGAAAGTTGTAAATGACTTTATTGTGAAGAGACATGACATATGTCCAATACACATGAGATGTACATAGGTAGTATGTTTGTATAGTTGCTGTTTAGTGATGTCGACAGAAATGCCACAGAAACTTTTTAAAGTATGTAAACAGTTTTTGTTTCCCAGCAACAGTGAGACGTAAGCCATCTCTGCGGAAGAAATGTGTAAGTACTTTGCCTTCAGACAGAAACAATGTGTTTGTGCGCAAGTACACAGCATCAGGAATGTCTTTTACACGGTGCTCCATCATTGTATTGAATTAGTTCACGGTGTTTTTGGTGTATGCGTCATCCACAGGTCGTGGCAAAACAGCACAGACGGCGATGTAGACTTTGTTTGTGTGTCCACGGCGAATGCGTGCGATTAATGCACACATTTGCTCCACGTAGAGTCTGGGAGTCAGCCCCTGGGCAACGTCATTTGTGCCAATGTTGATCACGACTAAAGTCTCTGCTGTCACACGGCTGAAGTGGTACATATGTTGTGTCAGGGTTCTGTGGAGGAATGTACCAGGATGAATGAAGGCTGAGACATTGGCGATGCTGTCTTGCAGGCCACGACACATTGAGTCTGTGAGAAAACACACGTGGAGACCTGTAGGGATAAAGGGCAATAGTTATGATAACTGGCACACAGTAACAAGGCAGATGGAATGAAATATATATGCACAGTGCAAATGATACCTTTGGTCACAGCATAGTGTCTGTTGCCCATTTTAGAGAGCACTTTAGTGGAGCTGAGGCCTAAAACAAAAGAAACAAACACAAAACGGTGATTAGAATTGTATCCCAAATGTTATTTGTTATTGATGTACAAGTTTTCAGTAGTAGAAATATAGGTGCAACAGCTATCTTACCTGCAGAGTTCATGATCACACACAGCAGCAGTGGTTGAAATGTCAATGAAGAGTAACTGTAGAGAATGGAAAGGGGATATATATGCAGAGGGGCAAATAGTAGGAGGTGTGGCTTGCATCTTTATCACAGTAAAATGATGAGCGTGTGATGACTAGCAAGTAGCTGTATGTGTGATATCAGTATCAGTAACAGCAAGACGTGGCAGGAAATATGTTGGAAATATGTACAAATAGAGCAATAGGCAATATGTGGTCTTTGTAGTGAATGAAGTAAGTAGAAGTGACAGTGGTCGTGTAAGAGAAAGATAAGACGTGTTTCACTTTCAGAAAATAATAGTTGGAATTATAAGACCTTTTACACAACACCGGTGCACTAGCTTGTAAGTGTCACAACTGCAATATTTAGTATATTGTTGTATGAGCAATACGATGTCAGTGGCGACAGACGTACAACAAGGCTGTTCTTAGTGAGTCACGTTTCTAAATGCAGGTAAAATGCGACATAACTGACAGTCTTGTTATGACACACACAGGTGTGTTCATGTACATTTCTGGGAACGATGGTTGTCAACAGAGCCGTTATTTAATTTGAGCAAATCAAACGTACACAATGTTTGTGCGCAGTCGAGTAAACCACAAATAAGGACAATAAAAATGAAAAAATATGGAAGCGGCATACGGTGGTAATACTTGTGCCTAAGTGGCGATTTCAACATGCTAATGAATGTTTTCCCCATCAGGCAGCGATCAACGGAGCTTTCATCTGTGCAGAGACAGTGATTGCCTGTCGTCGTACATTATGTCGACATAAGTGTCCTCGCATTAAAATATGAATGATTGGACTGTGTGGATTACGTAGTCAAAGGCAGGAATTAGCACATCTTTACACAAGCGGCTAATGATTAGAAGAGACGCGGTTTATAAAGAACAATGTAGCGTCAACGAACACAAAAACAAGTTTTCTAGTTGAATGTAGCAGATGACGTCTGACAGACTGATGAAGAGGATGGAGGCGAACGGCAGCTTTACCAGTCGACACCTGAGACCACGCCCACTGCCACACAGACAAACGAGTCCTGCTTTGTATTTATTTATATAATCAAATGTATTTTTATTATTATTTCTATCCAGATAATAGTGAAGAGAAAAGGCAGTTTCATAATAGTGAAAAAGTGGAATGACAGTACCTATAGGGCAGTGGTTCTCAATTATTTTCTGTTATGCCCCCCTTAGGAAGAAGAAAATGTTGCGCATGAGTGACTTTCCTTTGTCTTATTATCTTCCTCTCTTACGGCCTTTCTTTTCATCTCTATCAAATATTTTTCCATGTTCCTCAGTTTGTTTACATCTCTTACCGCCGGCTCTGTTAAAAAACACCATAGAGCTCATAGTGCGCACAATGAGAGCGCCACTGCCACCTACGTTCTGGATGCGCAATTACACTTTAATCTAATACAACAAGAGCAAGCACTCGCGCCCCCCCAGGGGGGCGCGCCCCCACTATTTGAGAAGGACTGATTTATGAAAACACTGTTTATAAAAGCCCTTCTTCCTCCCTGTACCTCGTGAAAACCATGTTTTTCTACCGCTTTTTAAACTGGATCATGCTTGGACATTGCTTGAGCTCTACACACAGTCTGTTCCACAGCCTCACTCCACAAACTGTAGGACAAAAACTTTTCAATGTTGTGCGTGCCCGCTGATGTTTTAAATTGTGCTCACCCCTCAGACTGTAACCCCCATCTCTGTGAAAATATATTTTTTGAATGTTTCCAGGAAGTAGATTGTTTATTGCTTTGTACATGATTTGTGCTGTTTGGAAATTAGCCGGGTTAAGTTTGAGCTCCTTTCATGCAACCAACTTGAGGCTAAATTAAGCTGGGATAATCAACATATCCCGGCTTAATCCCTTATCCTAGTTTTGTGCAATACCCCTCAGGACTCTGGTACTGCTTCTTCTTCTTCTTCTTCATCACCACAAATTCCTCCCTAACAGCAACAAACGTCTACACAAGGGATGATGCACCCTCCTGCTCCCAGTCAACTGATAAGGTAAGGCCTTTTATCAAGGATACCTGAGGTTATATTGATGCAATACACGGTTTAAGATTATTTAAATTGGTGAAGGTGTTGGAACAAAAGAATAAACAAATAGGATGCAAATGTGACTTTTTACTTGATACTGGATTATTTGTGGCATCTTCTTAAATAATGATATGACATCCTAATATTTGTGTGGAGGGGGCGTGGTGCATCAGCTGCAGGAGAGAGGTGTGGAGAGGGAGAGTGAGAGCAGCACCTGAGGGGTATTGCACAAAACTAGGATAAAGAAATCCAGGATAACTGAGCAAGCGCGGCTTGACCTAGCCTGCTCGGCGCATCCTGGCTTAATTGGTTGCACGTTTGCCAAGCCAGGATAAAAAGGCGCGGCTATGTTAAGCCAGATGAAGATAACTGGGATAAGTGCGTGTTCACGGCACACTTCAATAGACCTCACAATCGCTCACAGAATCACTGATGAGAACGTGGAAAAAACTCGCGCGTCACACGTCACGGCCGCGCAACAACAGCTCCTGATGCAGTTTTACGAAGAAGTGAAAGATTCAATAGAAGACCGCGAGAAGACAGACAATAGCGGACCGGCTTAATGCGTAAGTAGTCCAAAACTGTACAATTAATAAACAGTGCTCCATTGGAACTGTCATAATTAAGCTACAATTAAAAAGGACCAAAGGAGTTAGAAGTTACTCGGGAAATGTAGAGTATGATTACGTGCAAACAATTATCCACAATGTGTGTGTTTAATCTATTTTTTTCATGTTACGTTTTTATCTATTTTATCTTTCTATCCTTTATAAAGAACAAACTTGTCTGGACATAAAATGACCTGGCAGCAAATTAAAATGAAATAGAAGAACATTTTGCAGGCTGGTAAGTGACTTTAAAGTAGATAACGCTGAACAAATGAAGTGAATAGATTAGTCTGCTGACATGTTGATTGTCTGATTGTAGCAGTCAAAAAAAAAAGCCCATGGAACTGGCACAGGGGCAGCAGGGGCCCACCCAGCCAGGACATGACCCCAGCAGAGGAGCTGGCACTCCATTTAATGTACTTCGGCAGATGAGGAGACTGTGTCACTGGACTCCAGAAGGCTTGAGGTGTGTCAAGTTTATAGAAATATCCTGTTTATTTAGTCCATAAAGGTTATGAAGTCAGTGATGTGGTGCTAATAGAAAATATGTCACAGGACCCAGATGCTACAGTCTCCTAAGCAGCCTGGTAACATTGTGAGTATTGTCCAAAATAAATCTACATTATGCACAAATCCTGCTATGCTAATTGACATTTCTTTTACAGACGTCACAAACTGTCAGAACTCTGTACAGCAAGCACTTGGAGAGACAGATAGAGCTGGCAGACATTAAAATTAGACTCGAGAACAGAGAGCTCCAAGAAATGGAGCTGGATCTTGAGATCAAACGCCGGACACTCAGGAAACTGGACCTGGAAATCCAGAAACTAGAAAGAGAAGTGAGTATTTCAGTGTACACAGTAACCAGAACTGCAATACAGTGTTTTAATCTTTGTTGCTTTTGCTCTCTCTATTCCAGGATCCAAGCAACCAAGACAAAGGAGGACTGCCTAATAAATAAATAAAAAAGAAAACATTGTGATGTCCTCCCTCTTTCATGAATGTCAAGTAGAATTTAAAAGAGAACCACCAATGCTAAACAAAATGCACACACCAAAAAGTGACATTTAAGATCTTTTATTAACTAAAGAGGCTAAATCCAAAAATGAAGTGATAAAAATCCCTCATGTGTCTGCCATTAATGTTGACTGGGAAGATGGGAGCAACATCAACAGCCACTCCTTTGTCTCCCAGCAGCACACCAGAGAATTCACCTGACTATACAAGATATCATTTAGAAAACATGGCAGTTAGACATACGATGTCCAAGGTGCTTACAGTAACAAAGAATAGTTAGTATCCAACTGTAACTGATCAAATTAGAAACTAATGGTTGAACATTGAAATTGAGGTGACCTGAAATCATGTAAAACTGCTCCTTGATGTAGAGGGGTCTTCTGTGGCCAGGGAAGGTGATGAATATGTTGCTAAATGATTTCAGTGCCAGACAAACACGTCTTATTGTGCAGCAAATGGTTCCTTTATTGAGGTTCTCTGCATCATCAACAGAATAAAGGAAGCTCCCACTAAAACCATCTCAGAGTAACACAGACCATCTGTGGTACAGTCTGAGGATTAGGGCTTCCTCATCCAGCACATCCTCCAAAAAATGGGCAAGCCATTATGAAGAGGGAACAGGTGAATGGGAGGTGGACCTATATATACTATATTGCCCTTGTCACAGATTTCATTGAAAACACCTTTGCAACTTCATCAGCTGTGTTTTGTAATCTCAGTTACTGCAATAAATCACATATTTATGAAATCTCTGACGGCTATTTGACTAGCAGGCTTCATCAGCAATATAACACTTGGCCTGAGTAATAATACTACCACTTAAATCAATATAAAAAGACTAGTGCAATTACAAACAGCCAACACATTTAAATTAAATGATAAATTACTATAAATATGTAATATTTTAATACAGAATAATTAAAATGATGCAACATACTTAGAAAGACCATGGTCATGCTGTAAAACACATTAAATTCTCACAGGATTGATGGTGGAAATACAGGTGGATCACCAGGATTAATCTTAGCCTGGCTGTTAGCCTGGTCTGGAGCAGGCTAGCTGCAGAGAATAAATCACCATAGTAACTTAGCCGGGTTAAGTTTGAGCTACTTTCATGCAACCGACTTGAGGCTAAATTAAGCCGGGATAATCAACATATCCCGGCTTAATCCCTTATCCTAGTTTTGTGCAATACCCCTCAGGCTTTCCCCAGAAAGTGTTCCAGTTGTCAATGAAGGCCACGTGGTTTGCTGAACGCCACCTACATAAACAGAGATGGAATGACCACGTGAGACTAAACATGTCCTCATTGGTCAAATTGGTCTAATCTGACCTTAAACTTCACTCTCCCTCCTTCTAAATCAATCAAACTACAGACATCTTGTCGCCATACTTCTGCTTTGAACGCTCAACACCGTGTCCAGTGTCTGCTTCCATCATAACATCTCTACTGTGAACTAAAGGACAGATTTAAAGTTAAACTTTAGTTTCTGTGAGATTGTCAGTGAATGAATGGAATTAGCTAGCGTCTAGCTACAACAATACTCCAACATTAGCTCTGTGGGAGGAAGTCTGAATCCATGATGGAGCTTGATTTAAAAGAAGAAAGAAGTTGAGTGGAGAATTCAACATGTCTCAGTAACTGGTTTATGTAGAGCAAAGCAGCATTAACCAATCACCAGTGAGTCTAGAGGGAGAGTGGGTGGGGCATCAATAACATGGATCCACTCTCAGACAGAACTGATCTGACTCCGGATCAGAACTCACCAGATGGCGCCGCATGAACCCCTGGGACACTAGCATCAGTTTGACCAATGAGAGGAAGTGGAGACGTGTGCTCCATGTTTTCTACAGTCTATGGATTCAAGCCCTAACTGTGACTACTGCCGCCGTCATAGTTCAGCCACGAGGCATGCATCAGCTGCAGTAGAACATCATCTTGTTTGTATCTACAGTGAAGCTGCTTCTTCATGCTGGAACTTGTCCTAGTGTTTCACGTCTTGTCCCAACAATAAAACTTCACTTCATCCCAAGCAGCTGGGCGGCCCCACAACATCATTAAAGGAGGATTTGGTTTGAACGGAAGGATCTCAGGAAACATTTAGGTCTTTATTCTTTGTTCATTTACAAATTATTTAGAGTTTTAAAAGAACAAGAGGCAAACATAACAATATAATGTGCAGAGCAGGAAGAGGCTTGGACCCAAGGGGGGTTACTTGAAGCTTCCAGCTTCATAATCTACGGTGGCCTGGAGGTGCAAACCAACATTACAACATGTCAAACACTTTTACAGCTTGAGACACATTACATTTTAGAAAACATTTATACATATCATAAAACACAATGACATTAGCATAAGACATTTACAAGCAGGGGTGTAGTGGTAAAAAAAAGAGGTGGGTAAACTATAATTTTTGGGATCAGGGAGACCACAACGCAGTAGGGGCCAATTTATAGTTGTGTAGGGTAACATACACTTTTAAATTGTCTCCTTGGGGCACCACCTCCTGTTATCGTAGGAAGAACACGGTTTAAATCAGTTTATCAGTCTCGGTTAAATAATTTGCATATCTGAAGTATGAATCCTTTACTACAAATTTTACCAGTCATTCTCTGCTGTAAACAACACCACAAACAACTTCTTACGTGTGAATAAATATTTATTTAATAAAGTGACAACTATGAGTAAATGAGGGACTAATGGAGCATATGCATGAACAATAAAATAAAACAAATATGATAAGGTATGGATTTATAAATTTCTTGAGCGATGGTGAGAGATGGAGATGTTTTAAGGTTTAATCTAAAGGGAATGATACCTAATCTAATCAATCTTCTCTAAAAGATATTAGTAGGTAGTGACACCAACTCTTTGTCTTAAGCGGTAGGAATGATTCAGCCTACTTTTCCGTAGAGTCTTCTCGGCGTCGGTGTGACGGAGCGTCGGTGTGACGAGTTGGTGACGATAACGGCACAGCTGATGCGGGCCTCTTTTGGACCGGTAGATAGGACTCGTTGCTTGGTCTGTTTCTCCAACACCCAGGTTCGCTTGAGATCGTTGTAGGTGTTCAGTCAAAGGCAGTAGACGACACTTGGCAATGTCTTTGTGTTTGAAGAAAGAATCCGGCTGTCTTCTTGATATCGTTGCTATGGCAACAGCTTCTTGGTTTCTTGATCCGTCGAAGAGATTGGGTCTTTCTCTGACATCCCAGCTGTCTACGCTGGCTAATTTATGAACGATGATGGTTAGTACTTCGGTTGGTAGAGTATAAAAATTAATAAAGCTAGAAAAACTATTTACGTCTCTAAAAATCGTACGTCAGGGAAAAACATCTGACGAGAAACAAACAGAGCTTGAAATATTCAAGTTGTTCTTAAAACAAGTTACTAAGTTTGAACGTAAATACGCAAACGGAAAATGCAAAGTAGAAGAAGTAAAAGTAAAGAAGTAGTAAAGTGCCGAGAAAAGGGAGCATCTCTCTGGTTTTATGAGTTAATTATTCAGGGCGTGTGTGGATCGGATTTCCAAATTCTTCGCGCGGAAAGTGAAGAGAACGCCCACTCCTTTGTCTTGAGACGTCTTATTGCCTGATCTTCTTAACCTATTTTATATTATTAAATGTAACCATTCCATCACTCATCATGGCTCGTTAGCAATGTTTTCGTATGCGACAACACTCAACATTACAACATAACAAGATGACGTATCTGAACGGCAAAATCAAAATAATTCAAAAGCATCAATTAATTAATAAACTCATGTTCTCTTTACAGTGACAATTTGCTAATACTAAAAGATTGTGTTTCTAAAATAACAATTCCCGTAGTGATGATTTCACAATAGCTACTAGTATAAGAACATCTAAAGTTCTACATGCTTTAATTTCAACAATGATTAAAAGAGAGGGAAAAATACTTTTAAAAGATAACCACTTGATGGCAATGTTGATACTTCTTTTCTGTGACCAATTATATGAATTTGGGCTAACTTTATCGTACAATGATCAAAATAGTCTCATTGTGATCGTTAGCACTTCCTGAACAACAATATATAACGTACCAGGTTATTGCAATTTCGATAGTCATATTATTAAACATATGCTCTTTTTAGAGAAGAGTTTAACAGATCAGGGTCTGGTTCTGGGAGGAAGTTATTTACGACCCCTTATCGGATTCACTCCCTTGGTCACTCTTGGAGAGGGGAGCAAGAAGGTGTTTGGTGTATTTGCATGTGTGTGTCTCTGAAACGGAAGGATTAGTACGTCACAAGCTTAAAACATGATAATAAACATAATAAATTAACATTAAGTCTTCTAGACTTTATCCACATGAAGTGAAAGTCATTTAAATCAGTCTTTGTAGTTCCTAATATCGAATTAATGTTCTTTCGATTCAGAACTAATTAGTCCAGAAACCAGAGTGGGGAAATTCCACAGAAGTGTAAATCTGTCTATTTTGGCTTAGGTGATGTCCTCAGCATTAGGGAGTTCCATTAGCGTGGGTCTGTCCAGCATCTGGACATGGCACATTTATAGCTATGGGTGTAAAAGGTTGATCTGTTAGGAAAGTTTGAATGCAAAACAACTCCGTAAATTCACATTCCAGAGAGAGGGAGAATTGAGAGGAGCTAAGGTTCCTACAGTTGATATATAGTATAGTGATTTTACACAGCATGCAGTACATGCTAACATACACTGTAAACCTTTGATGTAAATTTACAGTGAAATCTGAACAGTATTTTACAATATTTTACTGTATTCATGTTATACAGTATCATACTGTAAACCGCAATGCAATCTGGGAGAAAAAAAAATGTGATTACAGAAAATTACAGCACTTTAGGAGAATGCCCTTTTTTACAGGACTATACTGTAAACGTTACTGTAAACTGCTGAGCATCATGGGAAAGTGAAAGGAAAGTGCGGGAACTAAAATTTGAACCGACATGGGAAGACCTTTTTATTATCTGGCAAAAGGTTGTTTTTGCAGCTTGAGTTTTATTTTTGTTGATTTTAACTTTGGTGTCAGACTGACAGCCAGTCTCTATCACCACAAAGGCAGACACAGGACAACCACCTCAGCCTTTTTTCACAGATGTCCGGAGCTGTTTGATGTCCTCCACTAAGTAAGTTAACATTAATTTACTATTTTTTAATGACTTATGAAGAGGATTTAAGGATTTCTCCAGTTGAATTTTCTGCCATTTGGAACAGTTTCATAACGAAGCTGTTGAAAAGTTTCATTTTTGCGAGCTAGCTAAAATTAGAACATGTCAGCATTTTTTCTCAGTTTATAACAGCATTAAAACAAAACTTGCTTTTGCTGGAAGATACCGGAGCAAGTTTAACCTATAGTGCTTTGCATGTATGTTTCTACATGGATAAAAACAGCCACGAAAAGTTTCTATTTGCAACGTGCTAGTTAGCTAAAATTAGCGAATGTTAGCATTGTGTATTGGTTTACATTAACGAACATGTTAAGGCCGATACTCCTGCTTTTTAACGCGGCTCAAAGTTCTGTATCTCTGTACTGCACTACCTTGTACTGAACATGTTTTTATTTGATATGTCTTTCTATATTGTTTCCCAGAAGCTGCAGTGACATCAGTCCTGAGAGGGACACAAAACCAAGCAGTGAGAAGAAGCCAACATCAGCGAATCAGTCAGCCCAGTTAGTTTAACTTGTGTTGCATTGTTTTTATTTTAATAAATATTTAAAAAAGGAATATTGTCCTACTGTCATTGCTTAATTATTATTATTATTATTATTATTATTATTATTATTATTATTATTATTATTATTATTAGTTGTAGTAGTAAAATTTGTTCAATGGCACGCGATTTATACATTTGCGATCTGGTTTAAATACTGTAAATATACAATATCATAGCGACGTATCGTTGTAAATTTACAACAAAGAACTGTAGATTTATTTACAGTAATATACTGTAATTCTGAAATACAGCTAGATACTGTAAAACTACAGTAGTTTACTGGCGAAGCTGCTGCCAGTAAATTACTGTAAATTTGCGCTAAAAAGTTTAACAGTGTACGCACACACTGAAAGTGACCGTTAGCCAAATAATAGCAGCATGTTTAACACGGCATTAGCATTAGCATGTGACCACGCAAAAAAAAAAGTTCTGTCTGGATGATCTGTGGAGAACAAATGACATGGGCCGGTCAGAGTCAGCCAAAGGGCCGTATACGCCACCACAATTACAACAATAAGCCCAGTTCAATGAAAATGATATTTAAAAATGGACAGCACTGGATCCATCCACCAAAGCTGTCTGGCACCATTAGCGCAGTGTGATTGACAACTGACAGCTGCAACAGCAGCCTGAGGAAATGGGTGGGACTTACCCACATGGACGAAATGGAATTGGCTATCAGCATAGGCAATGATACACTATATTACCAAAAGTATTCGCTCACCCATTCAAATGATCAGAATCAGATGTTCTAATCACTTGGCCTGGCCCCAGGTGTATAAATTCAAGCACTCAGGCATGCAGACTGTGAAACAAGACATTTGTGAAAGAATGGGCCGCTCTCAGGAGCTCAGTGAATTCCAGCGTGGAACTGTCATAGGATGCCACTTGTGCAACAAATATAGTCGTGAAATTTCCTCGCTCCTAAATATTCCACAGTCAACTGTCAGCTCTATTATAACAAAATGGAAGCGTTTGGGAACAACAGCAACTCAGCCACGAAGTGGTAGGCCACGTAAAGTGACGGAGAGGGGTCAGCGGATGCTGAAGCGCATAGTGCAAAGAGGTCGCCGACTTTCTGCACAGTCAATTGCTACAGAGCTACAAACTTCATGTGACCTTCAGATTAGCCCAAGTACAGTACGCAGAGAGCTTCATGGAATGGGTTTCCATGGCCGAGCAGCTGCAGCCAAGCCACACATCACCAAGTGCAATGCAAGGCGTCGGATGCAATGGTGTAAAGCACGCCGCCACTGGCCTCTAGAGCAGTGGAGACGCGTTCTCTGGAGTGATGAATCACGCTTTTCCATCTGGCAATCTGATGGACGAGTCTGGGTTTGGAGGTTGCCAGGAGAACGGTACATTTCAGATTGCATTGTGCCAACTGTGAAATTTGGTGGAGGAGGAATTATGGTATGGGGTTGTTTTTCAGGAGCTGGGCTTGGCCCCTTAGTTCCAGTGAAAGGAACATTGAATGCTTCAGGATACCAAAACATTTTGGACAATTCCATGCTCCCAACCTTGTGCGAACAGTTTGGAGCGGGCCCCTTCCTCTTCCAACATGACTGTGCACCAGTGCACAAAGCAAGGTCCATAAAGACGTGGATGACAGAGTCTGGTGTGGATGAACTTGACTGGCCTGCACAGAGTCCTGACCTGAACCCGATAGAACACCTTTGGGATGAATTAGAGCGGAGACTGAGAGCCAGGCCTTCTCGACCAACATCAGTGTGTGACCTCACCAATGCGCTTTTGGAAGAATGGTCAAAAATTCCTATAAACACTCTCCTCAACCTTGTGGACAGTCTTCCCAGAAGAGTTGAAGCTGTAATAGCTGCAAAAGGTGGACCGACATCATATTGAATTCTATGAGTTAGGAATGGGATGGCACCTCAGTTCATAGAATGAGTAAAGGCAGGTGAGCGAATACTTTTGGTAATATAGTGTACGTGAACACAGGTATAGCCTATCACAACAATAGCCGTCCGACCCAGCCCCCAAAGCGGACTACAACGCTGTTGGCCATTGCTACAAACTTTTTTCCCCTTTAGTTTTCTTTTTCTTATGACCCGGCCCACAAGGCCACCGGCCCACCGGGGAAATCCCCGGTGTCCCCGTACGCCAGTCCGCCCTTGACACGCACATTGAATAAGTGACTTGTCTTGCCTAACTTGCTAAGTTCTCTATTATGTCCGTGACATGAAGCTAGCATCACCTGCTGTCATCATGACAACGTAACGTTAGCATGGTTCACAAACCAGAACGATGGGGAGTTTATCCTAAAAACATGAAGTTAAGCATTCTTTTTGGACTCACTGTGTCGAGACGTTTTGCTGGCATCAGCTGAAAGGTGGATGCTCCGACGCTTCAGAAATCGCCTGATATCCATTTCTTTACACTAATGAATCGCACAGCCTGCTGGCTCCCGCAAGAGGGTGATCGGTAGACAGACAGATTAAAACCCCCCCAAAACTTGTGCAGGATCTACTAAGTGTAGCCAATTGAAAAATAATGAAATAGCTGTGTATTAATATCTGTATAAAACAAGAGACATACGTGCGCAAACTGTATTTGGAGGTGGGTAAACTATGCTTGGGAGTGCATATACTATATTTAGAGGTTCATAAACGCTATTTCCTTAAATCTGGAGGTGGGTAAATGGCGTTTACGTGCGTTTACGCACCACTACATCCCTGTTTACAAGTCCTGAAACAGATTTACAACCATCAACCATTAACCAGGAAGAGAATGTACCAACTCTGGGCTTGAACAGGAAGTGAGAACGGGAGCAGCGAATAGGAGCTGTTGTTGTTGTCATGTGGTTGTCATCAGACACTTCACTTCAGATTGTGTCTGATCCCTCCCACCCTGGACACAGACTATTTAACAGACGCCTGAGATCCATCCAGTCCAGGACCACTCATGTGGTGAACAGTTGGATGAACAAACATACTTGACAATAAAGTCTTTTCTGATTCAGACACAGATCATCCTCTCACCTCACACACCGTCCTGTTCACTGTTAATACTCCCACCTGTAGAGAGGAGGAGAAAGAAGAGAGGAGGTGATGACTCTGCTCATGGTTACAAAATGTAATGCTGCTTCTGTGATGTGCAGGCTTCAGTCAGACTGATCTCAGAGCTGTGATCAGTTGTTCATCACATTTGATGAATGACCACCACTGTCTCTATACATCTTGGAAGGCTGTCAGCTGGAATCCAGCTTTATTTCCTGGACACATCAACTCAACAACAACAGTCGTCTTCACATCAACTCAAACACATGATCACAACAAGCTTCTGGCACATCTGATTGGCTGACTGTTGTCTCTCTCTCTGTCTTTCTGTCCAATCCTGAAGCCTGTCTTCATTCTCCTCTCACAGCTTCACTGAGAAGCTGCAGGTTTACAGGAAACACTGGATCTTTGATACTAACTGTGGTTAGGACAATACTGATGAAAGCAGCATGGACTGACTGGAACCCTCTACTCACCACAGAGTCTCCAGTTTATAGTCTGGACTCTCCTTAAGAGCAAGAAACTGCTTCACATCTGAATCCTTCAGGTTGTTGTATCTCAGGTTCAGATGTTTCAGATGGGAGGGGTTGGACTTCAGAGCTGAGACCAGAGAATCACAGCTGATCTCTGACAAACTGCACCACCTCAATCTGAATAAAGAATAAAAAATGAAGATTAAATGATGAATAATTCAATCAGATGTGTTCAGGTTTTAAGTGTGCAGCTCAACATTACTGTGTCCTAACAGCCTTTAAGCTTCATTGACTTTAACAACTAACAGTGGACATTTTCTACAGTTTCTGATACAAACACTTGTCTTGAACTAAAGGACATTTACAGATTTATGGAGGAAACTTCTGGATGAACATGAATTAGATTCAGTTGCTGATTAAACATATCAGATCTACAACAGTAACAGACAGTGAACTCACTCCAGTTTCTCCAGTCTACAGTCTGGACTCTCCAGAAAACCACACAGCTGCTTCACTCCTGAATCCTTCAGGTTGTTGTGACTCAGGTCCAGATGTTTCAGATGGGAGGGGTTGGACTTCAGAGCTGGTCCCAGAGAATCACAGCTGATCTCTGACAAACTGCAGCTCCTCAATCTGAATAAAGAATAAAAGATGTAGATTAAATGATGAATAATTCAATCAGATGTGTTCAGCTTTTAAATGTGCAGCTCAACATTACTGCAGCGTTTCCCAAACTGTTTTGGCTGTGTCCCCCCTTCTATGTCCCAACCAGGTTGACACCCCCCCAATCCCCCACACCTTTAAAAACACAACCATCGTTTTTATAACCATATTAAAGGCAGCATGTTTAATCTGCTCAAAAGACCAGAACACACATAGAACAAAATAATCAGCATCACAACAATGAGCTCTCACATTTGAATTAAAGTCAAACACTAACATTTTCAATAGAATGGAACAAATTTAGCACAAGCTTCCACTTTAAAGAGCAAAGAGGATGATGACAGGCTCAGGATCAGAGGCAGAAAGCAGATCAGTTGGAGGAAATGTTACAATATTTTCAGACGCCTTCAACTAAAATTGCAGCAACTTTAAATGAGCGTGGAGCTAACACAAGCCGTCATCATAGCACAGCGCTTATGGAAATAAAATGACAACGCCAGTCATTTGAATGAAATTGTAATAAAGTTAGACACGAGCCACAACATAAATAACAAAGAGCATAGGCTCAGGAAGAGATCAAAAAAAAGAGGATCCATCTGAGGATGTTGAAGAACAGAGCAGGTGGCTCAGCTTGGTGTGCACCAGTAACGCACGCTGAGGTTGGTGGCTCAGATTTACTGTAGTGTGACTATCAGGACTAAGTTAGTCACCGAGAGGAGAAAGTGGAGCTCTGTCTGACACGCTGAGTCCAAGGAGGAAACATGAAACAATTACTGCTATTTAAGAGCCTTTAGTTTTATCCTTTTGATAACACATACTTTATGTTATATTATTATGCAGATGGACTTGCAGGACTAAACTATGATGAACAATAGCTTAAGCCGCCAACAGTAAAATCCCTCCCCTACCTCACCCTCTCTCTGTATCAGACAGAACAAACTGACAGGTAGGTACAGGTGATACTCATTAGGCACTCATTCAACCCCAGTCACACCCACTGTCCCTGGAGACAACCCAGAGGAGTAGAAAAATCAAAAAGAGATGTCAAAAATGTTTAATTTACTTCTCCTAGACAACTATGACAAAAATCTGAGACCAAGGCTTATTTCTCCTGTCTCTCACTTTTTTCTCCTGAGCCATAAGATGCACTTTATCTCAATTTAGTCTCCTTTTAAGTTTAAGAAGAGATCTCATCAAGCTCTAATATGATTCTCAGAGTTTCTCAATTTTTGTGTCTCTTTGTCGTCTCAGACAGAGAAATGAGAGTGGCTAACATACAAACACTCTGAAAGTGACCGTTATCCAAATAACAGCAGCATGTTTAACACTGTATTAGCATTAGCATGCTAAGTTCTATATGGATGATCTGTGGAGAACAAATGAGAACAAACTAGTTTTACGCGGCCGGTCAAAGTCAGAGAAAGGGCCATATACGGCCCACGGGTCTTGTAATGTCCAGGTCTATTCTACTCCATTCCTTGTTTCATCTGGTGCCCCCCCTAGAGGCAGCTCCCCTGCATTACTGTGTCCTAACAGCCTTTAAGCTTCATTGACTTTAACAACTAACAGTGGACATTTTCTACAGTTTCTGATACAAACACTCGTCTTGAACTAAAGGACATTTACAGATTTATGGAGGAAAGTTCAGGATGAACATGAATTAGATTCAGTTGCTGATTAAACATATCAGATCTACAACAGTAACAGACAGTGAACTTACTCTAGTTTCTCCAGTCTACAGTCTGGACTCTCCAAAAAACCACACAGCTGCTTCACTCCTGAATCCTTCAGGTTGTTGTTAGTCAGGTCCAGATGTTTCAGATGGGAGGGGTTGGACTTCAGAGCTGGTCCCAGAGAATCACAGCTGATCTCTGACAAACTGCAGCTCATCAATCTGAATAAAGAATAAAAGATGTAGATTAAATGATGAATAATTCAATCAGATGTGTTCAGCTTTTAAATGTGCAGCTCAACATTACTGCAGCGTTTCCCAAACTTTTTTGGCTGTGCCCCCCCTTCTATGTCCCAACCAGGTTGACACCCCCCCAATCCCCCACACCTTTAAAAACACAACCATCTTTTTTATAACCATATTAAAGGCAGCATGTTTAATCTGCTCAAATGACCAGAAAACACATAGAACAAAATAATCAGCATCACAACAATGAGCTCTCACATTTGAATTAAAGTCAAACACTAACATTTTCAATAGAATGGAACAAATTTAGCACAAGCTTCCACTTTAAAGAGCAAAGAGGATGATGACAGGCTCAGGATCAGAGGCAGAAAGCAGATCAGTTGGAGGAAATGTTACAATATTTTCAGACGCCTTCAACTAAAATTGCAACGCCTTTAAACGAGCATGGAGCTAACACAAGCCGTCATCATGACAATTATTTTTCCCAAGGGGCCACATGAGAAACAGTAAATATCTTGGAGGGCTGTGTCAATAGACAAATTCGGCGAAACACGAAAGTAAAGCAGCGCCGCCATTACTGCGTGCCTTGCTGCAAAGGAAATAGCGGAAGTAGCGTGTTGGTCCCGTAGGTGGTAGCAGCAGATAGCTGCAGGAAATTTTTAGCCCGTTTAGTTTTTTTAGTACGTATACTGTCCAGTGATGCAAGGAAGATCGTGTTGTGCGGTTGGCTGTTTTAACAACAGCACAAAACTACCGGCCTGGAATTAAACTGTTTGTGAAATTCACAAACCTCATCTGCAATGGTATGCAGTATCTGGCCAATCCATCCGTAGCTCATGTAATTCTGACCTTCAATCAATGCCCTGTAGTTTTAGAGCTCATCGCATGCCAGATGATTAATACAATAATCTTGAATATCTGTAACAACATGTAGGATATTTAGTGGGGCTGTGCAAGCACAGCCCACTACTGACCCCCATATAGCAAAGCTATAGGGGTCAGTAGTGGGCTGTGCGAAGCACAGCCCACTATTGTTATTGCTCGCGTCTATTTTTATTATTATTCCCACGGATTTTCGGTCGCTATCTCCTCCCGCACAGTTCATCGCACATACACAAAAAATACATCAGAACGTGCGTATCGATCGGGGCGGGTGTGCTATTATTCAGTTTCTCCAGGTCGGACCTATTTTCGACATAGTCGCGAAAATTGTTTTTTTCGGGTTTATAATGGGTGTGTATTGCGCGGAATGTTCGCGCTAGAGTGAGAGGCCCAACAGTTAGAGGGCGGGCTGCTCTGAAAAAATGTTCAAAATATTTTTTTAAAACTGTGATTGCTTCCACAAATTTCACTCTACACACAAAATTTTCTCCAAAGTAGTAGTCATACTTGTCCTGATGCCTACAATGTGTCTACCTAACCGATAGGATTCACAGTTTTTGAATGAGAAGCCTAGAAGTGAGGAGTGGACAGCCTAACTGCTCCATAGGACCCAATGTTAATTCAGCAAAGTTTTTCGTCACAAAAGTTTAACGGACGGTAGTTTTCAACTCGCTAGAATGTCCACTTTTTTTACACTAGGACGAATAAAAAATACATGTCTGTGTTCATGGAAGCCTTGTGGTAGTCACTGTGAAAAAAGTTTGTGAGTAACTGGTTTACGTTTTTAGTAAATGGCAGTGGTTCGAGGGAGTGGTTCTGTGCTTCTCGGTTAATCAAAGCACCTGCAGCAGCAGTTAAGGAGGGGGAGGGCTGTTTCCCGCTCTGTCTCACTGACGTCACACACGCGCACACACAGAGGGAGCGAGGCTTGGGAAAAAAAAAAAAAAAAAGGACGGAGCGAGGCTTGTGGCGCATATGCTAACATATGCTAACTTCGACGGAAGTTAGCATATGTTAGTTAGCATACGTTAACATATGCCAACATGCTAACATATTAGATGTCCCTGCACTGCTCTCGGTCTCTCTCTGAAAAAATAAAATAAAAATAAATCCTCCGCTCTGTCGCTCTGATCACTGAGGGGCGGGGCTGCTCTTCACACACAGCGAGAGGGAGAGAGAGAGAAAAGAGAAACGCAGCGTGTGCAGCGGCAGCAAAGAGGAGTTAAGTGATCTGTGGAGACTGGACGACAACACGTGTCAGTGTAAGTGAAATAAAACCTTCACAAGTTGAAAGTCAACAAACATAACCTCCTTCGCAGAGGCAATAAGTACCACTAGTTCAACAAGCATAAACGTGCATCATCCCACACAGCAAAAGGACTGCGCAGCGGACCTGCCGCGGATGTATGTCGGCTTCCGGAACGGACCCGTATCGGGGTCCAGATGCACTGAGGAACTCCGCCGTGGCTCCGCACTGCTCCGCATCCGCGATTAAAGCCTCACCTCCGCGGCGGGTCCGTTTGGGACCCGCAAATTGATACATATACATCCGCTGCGGACACGCAGCGGCCCGGGTCCGTTTTGGACCCGTTTATCTCATTTTCAAAATCCCTTCTGTTCATGTTGTAGGATAAACTAAACTATAGGACAAAAAAACGAGGCTATCACTGGGCTTAGCCTGGCTACTACAGCAATGGTGTAATCTTAAATCTGCATTGCCTTGTATTTTTAACCTAACAATATTGTCAACAGAAAATGTTCAAGTCATGCATTTACTGTACAAAAGTGATAGCTCAATGGAAATATAAAATTGACATTAACATTTATGAAATGTTATAGGTTATAGTCTATGTTTTTGTTAGGTTACTACATTCATTATGTGGTCAAAACCTAATTTAGTGCTTTATACAGGCGCCAGGTCGGTGCAGACATAAAATATGCCATCTATTAAGCTACAACTTCAGTGAAATGCTGCGTTATACACAGCTAAAATATCAGAAACTGGTGAACGACAAGAAGTTCAATAAAAATATGTTTTAATTATTATTCCTCTAAGCCTAGGCCACACCTGACACTATGACCCCTCTACTCCATTTTTACATGACAGTCACAGGCTGCCAAAACATTATGACCACTTCACTCAATACAGGACTATATTAGGGTGAATTATCCATGTGTTAAGTGTGTTTGTGCCCAACATAACTTCACTGCTAATATATGTTAACTATTAGCCGACCAATGACTTAGCCTGATGCTGGCTTTCAGGTGGAGCTGGGAGGGGTCTGCTGCATGTACTACTGACCCATATAGCAAAGCTATAGGGCCAGTAGTGGGCTGTGCGAAGCACTACTACAGCCTCTGCAATAGCAACTGCGAGGATAAGATTAGGTGAAAAATTGTAGCATGTTAGCATCGTAGCATCGTAGTGTTGTATCATGTCATCTTAGCGCAAACTGCTGCCGACACAGCCCCACTCTCGCGATTTCCCGCAGGGGAATTGTCTAGTTTATTGCTACAACTGGTGGCTAACAGTTATTTGCAAGTTGTGAACATATTAGCAACACAGCTAGTGTAGAATGACGTTCGGTTTTATTGTTGCCATCAATTAATACACGTCTTAATTACATTACATTTGGCTGAGGCATTTTTACATTAATACATGTTGTCAGTAAATTACCTTTATCGGTAAGTTTTGGCCACTGCCTGACATGATCTACCCAATGTTCACTTTCACCAGACATTTTCTTTCATGAGCAGGATCCACTTTCATTGAAATGTCATTAGAGGGTAGGCCGGCAACTGTACTGTACTGTACACCGTCACACTTCGCAGGCACGCAGTAATGGCGGCAGGCAAGATGGCGGCGCCCATAGAGTTCGCGGCGGATTTGTCTATAGCAGCATGTTTAACGCTGTATTAGCATTAGCATGCTAACTTAGGACACCACCAAGAATAAAGTTCTGTCTGGATGATCTGTGGAGAGCAAATGAGAACAAACTAGTTTTACGTGGACTGGTCAGAGTCAGCCAAAGGGCCGTAATTGGCCCACGGGTGGTGTCATGTCCTGGTCTGTTTTACACCAGGGGTTCAAAAACTTTTCCATGCCAAGACCCCCAAACAGCATTAGCTTCTAGCCGGGGACCCCCTTTGCAAACCTACGGACATTGCTACAAAATATGTGAAGTTCGCCCCCCCTAGAGGCAGCTCCCCTGCATCACTGTGTCCTAACAGCCTTTAAGCTTCATTGACTTTAACAACTAACAGTGGACATTTTCTACAGTTTCTGATACTAACACTTGTCTTGAACTAAAGGACATTTACAGATTTATGGAGGAAAGTTCTGGATGAACATGAATTAGATTCAGTTGATGATTAAACATATCAGATCTACAACAGTAACAGACAGTGAACTTACTCTAGTTCCTTCAGTCTACAGTCTGGACTCTCCAGAAAACCACACAGCTGCTTCACTCCTGAATCCTTCAGGTCTCTGTTATAACTCATGTCCAGATGTTTCAGATGGGAGGGGTTGGACTTCAGAGCTGGTCCCAGAGAATCACAGCAGATCTCTGACAAACTGCAGCTCCTCAATCTGAATAAAGAATAAAAGATGTAGATTAAATGATGAATAATTCAATCAGATGTGTTCATCTTTTAAATGTGCAGCTCAACATTACTGCAGCGTTTCCCAAACTGTTTTGGCTGTGCCCCCCCTTCTATGTCCCAACCAGGTTGACACCCCCCCAATCCCCCACACCTTTAAAAACACAACCATCTTTTTTATAACCATATTAAAGGCAGCATGTTTAATCTGCTCAAAAGACCAGAACACACATAGAACAAAATAATCAGCATCACAACAATGAGCTCTCACATTTGAATTAAAGTCAAACACTACCATTTTCAATAGAATGGAACAAATTTAGCACAAGCTTCCACTTTAAAGAGCAAAGAGGATGATGACAGGCTCAGGATCAGAGGCAGAAAGCAGATCAGTTGGAGGAAATGTTACAATATTTTCCGACGCCTTCAACTAAAATTGCAGCAACTTTAAATGAGCGTGGAGCTAACACAAGCCGTCATCATAGCAGAGCGCTTATGGAAATAAAATGACAATGCCAGTCATTTGAATGAAATTGTAATAAAGTTAGACACGAGCCACAACATAAATAACAAAGAGCATAGGCTCAGGAAGAGATAAAAAAAAGAGGATCCATCTGAGGATGTTGAAGAACAGAGCAGGTGGCTCAGCTTGGTGTGCACCAGTAACGCACGCTGAGGTTGGTGGCTCAGATTTAATGTAGTGTGACTATCAGGACTAAGTTAGTCACTGAGAGGAGAAAGTGGAGCTATGTCTGACACGCTGAGTCCAAGGAGGAAACATGAAACAATTACTGCTATTTAAGAGCCTTTAGTTTTATCCTTTTGATAACACATACTTTATGTTATATTATTATGCAGATGGACTTGCAGGACTAAACTATGATGAACAATAGCTTAAGCCGCCAACAGTAAAATCCCTCCCCTACCTCACCCTCTCTCTGTATCAGACAGAACAAACTGACAGGTAGGTACAGGTGATACTCATTAGGCACTCATTCAACCCCAGTCACACCCACTGTCCCTGGAGACAACCCAGAGGAGTAGAAAAATCAAAAAGAGATGTCAAAAATATTTAATTTACTTCTCCTAGACAACTATGACAAAAATCTGAGACCAAGGCTTATTTCTCCTGTCTCTCACTTTTTTCTCCTGAGCCATAAGATGCACTTTATCTCAGAGAAAGGGCCATATACGGCCCAGGGGTCTTGTAATGTCCAGGTCTGTTCTACTCCATTCCATGTTTCATCTGGTGCCCCCCCCTAGAGGCAGCTCCCCTGCATTACTGTGTCCTAACAGCCTTTAAGCTTCGTTGACTTTAACAACTAACAGTGGACATTTTCTACAGTTTCTGATACAAACACTTGTCTTGAACTAAAGGACATTTACAGATTTATGGAGGAAAGTTCTGGATGAACATGAATTAGATTCAGTTACTGATTAAACATATCAGATCTACAACAGTAACAGACAGTGAACTCACTCCAGTTTCTCCAGTCTACAGTCTGGACTCTCCAGAAAACCACACAGCTGCTTCACTCCTGAATCCTTCAGGTCTCTGTTATAACTCAGGTTCAGATGTTTCAGATGGGAGGGGTTAGACTTCAGAGCTGGTCCCAGAGAATCACAGCTGATCTCTGACAAACTGCAGTTGTTCAATCTGAATAAAGAATAAAAAATGTAGATTAAATGATGAATAATTCAATCAGATGTGTTCAGCTTTTAAATGTGCAGCTCAACATTACTGCAGCGTTTCCCAAACTTTTTTGGCTGTGCCCCCCCTTCTATGTCCCAACCAGGTTGACACCCCCCCAGTCCCCCACACCTTTAAAAACACAACCATCTTTTTTATAGCCATATTAAAGGCAGCATGTTTAATCTGCTCAAATGACCAGAACACACATAGAACAAAATAATCAGCATCACAACAAGGCAGCACAAGCTTCCACTTTAAAGAGCGAAGAGGATGATGATAGGCTCAGGATCAGAGGCAGAAAGCAGATCAGTTGGAGGAAATGTTACAATATTTTCAGACGCCTTCAACTAAAATTGCAACGCCTTTAAATGAGCATGGAGCTAACACAAGCCGTCATCATGACAATTATTTTTCCCAAGGGGCCACATGAGAAACAGTAAATATCTTGGAGGGCCGTGTCAATCGGCTGAACTCAATTCTGTGTCCACAGCAGTGGTATGTTTTATTTAGTGCTGGTGTTTTTAGTAAAGGGATGATCAAGAAAGCAGTTAGTCATACTTTCATACTTAAAGCTTGAAATGCTTCATTAACAATGAACACATTCTCTGATAAAGGGCAGTTAATTTAATCTGAAATGAAATCTGTACCAATGAACTTTTAAAATATAAACAATTTAGTAATACACTGGTCAATCTAAGAGCAGCTCTCAACGGTGGTGGTCGCATCTCTCCCTCACTCGTCTCCCTTATCTTTCCTGCTTTGCTTCTACGTCTCGTCCTGTCTTGTCTCAAACTTGAAGAGCCTCTTTTTGCACTGCTCTCTAAATCCTAAATCATGGAATTGATCAGCTGGTCTCTCAACGCAATTGACAGAATCTTCTCGACGAGAAGCTTAGGTTCGGGGGAACCTACCTGCCCTGACGGAACATTTGCTGCTGGATACACTGTCATGGCCTCTGAGTGCAAAACTGCTTAATGCTATACTGCCCCCTGTGGAACAAAGAGTAAATGCAGTCTCCTATTTAGTTAAGTTTTACTTTCGGTTTTGAGAGCAGAGCACATGGCTGGTGCTGGAGACCATTTTCCCTGTCAGTGAGCTGTGAGAGGACTTTACTTTGGTTTGAAGCTGCAGAAGACCATATCTGTAAGTTTTTATGTTTCATAAGTTCATAAATGAAGACTCCGTGTTACAATCATTTCCTTTATCACTTTAACATTGTAACATTGTAATAATTTAGCCATGTAGCTCACATGTTGTTTTGATTCAGTGAAGGTCTCCTCCTTTTGTGCATATCAATATGGTGTGTACTTACCTTGTTTATTATGGCGAATTTCATGCTTGTGTAACATAATTTACAATATTTGCATTTTTGGATTGTATTACAGTTTCACAATTTGTGACATCTTCAGTAAAGATCAGTGACAACGCCACAGTCCGGTCTATGAGTCTTTTTCTGAGGATTCTCAATTGTTTGGGCTAACTGGATAACCACTTTGGTACAAGAGGGAGGCCAGTATATACACGATGGACTCCTGGGAGAAGTGGAGGGTCGTGTGCCTGGCACCTCTTTCCGTTGAGGACATAGAGGATCTTTACATATTTGGAACCATGATAACAGGCTTTTTGCTGATTGGATTAGGCACTGCCCTGGTGTAGCAGAAAATTTGGTCGGTGTCAGCAGTCCAAAGCCCCTTGAAGCTGCCCGAATTAATTGATGGAGTGTGCAGAGCTGTTAGCGCTCAGACTGTGGCCGGTAACCGCGCCATGGAGATCTCCATGGAGAGAGCTATGAGCGCACTGACTGTGGCTATAAATCGCAACACGGATAACACCTCGGAGAGATTGACTGTGATTAACCGCAACATGGATACCACCCTGGACAAGGCTGTTCGTGTTCTGAATGTGGTCAGTAGCCGCAACATGGAAAACATCATGGAGAAGCTTTCGGCTTTGCAAAGGCGAATGGACGGACCTGGAGACCAGTATGGACAAACAGAGTAAGCCGTGTCTATTTAAAAGCGACTACTCGCCCTAACCCAAACAATCATATTCTAATCTGTGTAGTAACCTTAGGTCCTCTCAATTCTCCCTCTCTCTGGAATGTGAATTTACGGAGTTGTTTTGCAGAAGAACTCTTCTAACAGATCAACCTTTTACACCCATAGCTATAAATGTGCCATGTCCAGATGCGGGACAGACCCACACTAACGGAACTCCCTAATGATGAGGACGTCACCTAAGCCAAAAATAGACAGATTTACACTTCTGTGGAATTTCCCCACTCTGGTTTCTGGACTAATTAGTTCTGAATCGAAAGAACATTAATTCGATACCAGGAACTACAAAGACTGAATTAAATTACTTTCATTGTTATTTTTATTATGTTTTAAGCTTGTGATGTACTAATCCTTCCTTTTCAGAGACACACACATGCAAATATACCAAACACCTTCTTGCTCCCCTCTCCAAGAGTGACCAAGGAAGTGAATCAGATAAGGGGTCGTAAATAACTTCCTCCCAGAACCAGACTCTCATCTGTTTTTCTCCTCTCTAAAAAGAGCATATGTTTGGTCACAGAAAAGACATATCAACATTGCCATCAAGTGGCTTTAAAAGTATTTTCCCTCTCTTGTAATCATCATTTAAGTTAAAGCATGTAGAACTTTAGATATGTTCTTATGCTAGTAGCTATTGTGAAATCATCACTACGGGAATTGTTACTTTAGAAACACCAGCTTTTAGTATTAGCAAATTGTCACTGTAAAGAGAACATGAGTTTATTAATTAATTGATGCTTATGAATTATTTTGATTTTGCCGTTCAGATACGTCATCTTGTTATGTTGTAATGTTGAGTGTTGTCGCATACGAAAACATTGCTAACGAGCCATGATGAGTGATGGAATGGTCACATTTAATAATATAAAATAGGTTAAGAAGATCAGGCAATAAGACGTCTGAAGACAAAGGAGTGGGCGTTCTCTTCACTTTCCGCGCGAAGAATTTGGAAATCCGATCCAAACACGCCCCGAATAATTAACTCATAAAACCAGACAGACGCTCCCTTTTCTCCGCACTTTTTACTTTACTTTTTCTTCGGCGCTTCTTTGACACTTTCTTTTGTACTTTAACTTTCTAGTACATTCTAGTTTTAATTTCCATTTTCCGTTTACGTACTTAGTCACGTTTAAACTTAGTAACTTGTTTTAAGAACAACTTGAATATTTCAAGCTCTGTTTCTCGTCAGATGTTTTTCCCTGACGTACGATTTTTATAGTGACGTAAATAGTTTTCTAGCTTTATTCATTTTTATACTCTACCAACCGAAGTACTAACCATCATCGTTCATAAGTTAGCCAGCGTAGACAGCTGGGATATCAGAGAAAGACCCAATCTCTTTGACGGATCAAGAAACCAAGAAGCTGTTGCCGTAGCAACGATATCAAGAAGACGTGACGAGCCGGATTCTTTCTTCAAACACAAAGACATTGCCAAGTGTCATCTACTGCCTTTGACTGAACACCTACAACGCTCTCAAGCGAACTGGGTGTGGGAGTTGCAAACCAAGCAACAAGTCCTATCTACCGGTCCAAGAGAGGCCCGTATCAGCTGTGCCGTTATCGTCACCAACTCGTCACACCGATGCTCCGCCATCACCGACGCCGAGAAGACTCTACAAAAGTAGGCTGAATCGTTCCTACCGCTTAAGACAAAGAGTTGGTGTCACTACTTTGAAACTCCCTACTAATATCTTTTAGAGAAGATTGATTAGATTAGGCATCATTCCTTTTAGATTAAACCTTAAAACATCTCCATCTCTCACCATCGCTCCAGAAATTAATAATTCCATACCTTATTATATTCGTTTTATTTGATTATCCATGCATATTTTCCATTAGTCCCTCATTTATTCATAGTTGTCACCTTATTAAATAAATATTTACTCACACTTAAGAAGTTGTTTGTGGTGTTGTTTACGGCAGAGAATGACTGGCAAAATTTGTAGTAATGGATTCATACTTCAGATATGCAAATTATTTAACCGAGACTGATAAACTGATTTAAACCGTGTTCTTCCTACGATAACAGGAGATGGTGCCCCAACGAGACAATTTAAAAGTGTATGTTATCCTACATCTGGACCCCGGAGCCAGCGGGCCTTGGCCAAGGACGTTGCTGGAACAAACACCCCATGAGATCGCTGCTGTGAGACGCTCTGTCCCATCCCTGCCCCCTTCCTTCACGGTCACCTGCGATGGTTGACTTCGTCTGGGATCTAATCAGGGACGTCTCCATGGCAATCCTGCTGTGTTATCGCGATGACATCCTGCGAACTGAGGCACTGACTGGGAGGCTAGACAAAGCAACTCTCCAGGCTAATGTACACACACCACAAGGACACTCACTCACATGCACACATGCACTACACCTCCCTACCCCCAACCCCACGCCTTCGCAGCTTTTACCCATCCAGTCCAACAGGCGGGGTCCGATAACGCGGATAGCTGCCGGTCTGAACTGGAATACCTTCACCTCCCTTTTCCCCCTCCCCGGTGCAAGTTGTTTTGACTTATTGTGTTGTAAAGTGTGTTCTTATGTGCTTATGTTGCTGAGGTTTTTTTTACTGGTCCCACACTGTACTCCCCCAGAGGTGTGCAGTCTGGGAGCTGCTTTTTTTCTCCTCCTCTCTCCTCTTGATCCTTTCCCCTTTCTTGACCCCAATTTCCCAAATATGGCGCCGATACTCGGGGGGCCATGGTCTTTTCTGTAGGACCAAAGCAATTTCCCTGTATGTACACACATGCTTGGCAATAAAGCTGATTCTGATTCTGATTCTGACAAGATGTCAGTCAGTCATTTTCTATACCCGTTTAGTCCTGTTAGGGGTCACGGGGGTCTGCTGGAGCCTAAACCAGCTGTCATCCTGGACACCCTGGACAGGTTGCCAGTCCATCGCAGGACCAACATTCACACTCACATGCACACCTATGGGAAATTTAGAGACACCAATTAACCTAACGAGCATGTCTTTGGATGGTGGGAGAAAGCCGGAGTACCCGGAGAGAACCCACGCAGACACGGGGAGAACATGCAAACTCCACACAGAAAGGCGAGGAGGCCCATGGATGTGAGGCATCAGTGCTAACCACCTCGTCACTGTGCCGCCCCATGACAAGATGTTACAATCCCTTGTGCCAAGATCCCAGGCAAAACACATTTAGAGGCCCTGTTCAACTAAGAGGCCCTACCAAGCCTACAGTCATGTGATATGACCAATAACCTCTATTCTACCTAGACTAAATTGAACCTGCTGGCTTGTAAGCCCATTGAGCAGCAGAGGATACTTCAAACATTGTAAAACATACCTAACTAAGCACTGCTGGCTTGTATGGCCCGCTCAGCAGCTAACCATGACTACCAAGCAACATGAGAACAGCAGGAACCTGACCTGAACAACAGCAGTATGCAGCATATCAAGTTGGGTTTTCAAGTGGGCACCTCCCTTCACAGATGTTTCGTTAAGTTAGGCCCACAACACCTCAAGAAGGCTTAACAGTGATTTCCAGCATCCTGGAATCACCCCCCTCCACACCGCCACTGCACAAACCTCTCTTCCTCACCATTCCATGTCTATCAACAGCTAGTATGGAAACTAATAACCATGAGCCAAACAAACAAATCTACCATGCTTGGCTCTGTTGATGCAAGCTGAAACACGTAACAAACAAACAAATTGTGCAACAAACAAATCAACTGTGGTCTACATGCGACCATCCTTACCTTAGCTAGCTCCCCAGCTAGCATGCTTCCTGCGCACCCATAACCAGTCACTGGCTCTCTCTGCTGCCCGGCACATATTGCTAACCGCAGTCCTCTGGCTTCTTCCTCGTATGCCCAGCTCACTCAGCAGAGCAATCACCGACTTTGCCACAAATCCACGGCAGCCCACTTCTACCGGGCGGACATAAGCCTTCCATCCATTTTGCTCGGCATCTGCTGCTAACTCTGCATACTTAGCTCTTTTTCTCTCGTTAGCCTCCTCAACTCTATCTTCCTATGGGACAGTCAGCTCTATGAAATAGACCACTTTCTCTGGCTCAGACCACAACAGCAGATCTGGCCGTAGTCAAGTGCTTGCTATCTCACCTGGGATAACCAGTTGTCCATTTAAGTCTGCCCTCATCTCCCAGGCTCCTCCTACTCTTAGCTGTCCCGTGTTATGCCTGATACCTGCTACTCTAGTCTTTTCTCCCTCCCGTACAAACTTAATACATCTATTCTCTCTGTTAACAACTATGGTATTTACATTGACCCGTTTTTCCTCTATTGCAGCTGCTAAACATTTCAGTACCTGATTGTGATGGCAGGTATAACGCCCTTGGAAAAGACTAACTTTACAACCTGTCAGAATTACTGATCATTTCCTCATCTCCTTAAGTGCTACACTCTGTCTCTCCATCACCAAGACACCACGCCTCACCTCATTTTGAAATATGAAGGACATCCATGTGGAAGTCCTCTCCTCCTCTATGGACAACATCTCATCTCCAGTCTGTCTCTCCACCCTGATGATCTGGTTCCCGATTACAACAACAGCCTAAACAACAATCTCAACTGTCTTGCCTCAGTGAAAATTGGCTCTGTTACCTTCTCACTAACTGCTCCCTGGTTTACCCCTGAACTCTGCTCCATGAAAGCCAAAGGTCGACAACTGGAGCAACTCTACAGAAAAACTGCTCTCACTATGCAGAAAGAAATGCGCAAAGCTCACATATTACATGCCTCTAATGAAGGGAACTCCAAGACATTCTCCTTGCTCAGCAAAACTCTCCAACCCCAGACTCTCTACCCCCCACATGGACTCAGCTGATACCTGAAACTCCCTGTTGCTGTTTTTCCAGAACCAGAAGCAGAAAATTCAAAAACTCCAGCGTCATTTAAACTCCAACTCTTCTCTCCTCCTCTGAACTTATCCTCCATTGTCAGCTATTCTCCAGCTTCAAACTCCCGTCTGCTTCAGAAATCACAGTCCTCATCCAGAAACCCAAGCCCTCCACGTGTCAGCTAGATCCCCTGCCCACAACTCTGCTCAAATCCTGCCTCTCCTCTCTGCTCCCCCTCATTACTGCCATCATCCATTCCTCACTAACCACTGGAATTGTTCCTCCACTCTTCAGAGTTGCACCTGTCACCCCTATACTGAACAAACCTGCTTCAGATCCTAACCACTACAACAACCTCCAGCCCATCTCTAACCTACCTTTCGTTTCCTGAATCCTTCAACAAACTGTTGCCACTCAGCTACACTCCCACCTATCTCACAACCACCTGTATGAACCATTCCAGTCTGGTTTCAGCCCCCACCACAGCACAGAAACTGCTCTCTTAAAGATCACTAATGACCTCCTCATGGCAGCTGGTTCTGGTTTCCTCACCATCCTCAACCTCCTTGATCTGACTGCAGCCTTTGACACCATCTCTCACTCTATCCTCCTTAGCAGATTATCCTCCATTGGCATCTCTCAGACCCCCCTAGACTGGTTCCACTCATATCTCTCAGGCCGTATCCACTTCATTCAACTCAAGTAGGCCCGCCTCAGTACCAACTCTGGAACTCACTCCCACCAGACATCCAAAACATTGACTCTCTCCCTCTCTTTAAATCCAGAGTCAAAACCCACCTGTTCCAGAAGCTTATCCACAGTGAATGCTCTGTTACATTTTTTAGTTTTTCTATTCTGTCTTTCCTTGTGTCCTTGTGTTTTGTACAGTGTCCTTGTGTGTCTTGAAAGACGCTTAGCATACAACTGTTCCACGGTAGCACACACTGCTAACAGAAAACTTCTATAAATGACAACACCACTGCAGCTAAACACCACTCTGTTAGCATACATGCTAACATACAGACACACCGAAAGTGACCGTTAGACAAATAACAGCAGCATGTTTAACACTGTATTAGCATTAGCATGCTAACTCAGGACACCACCAAGAATAAAGTTCTGTCTGGATGATCTGTGGAGAGCAAATGAGAACAAACTAGTTTTACGTGGACTGGTCAGAGTCAGCCAAAGGGCCGTAATTGGCCCACGGGTGGTGTCATGTCCAGGTCTGTTTTACACCAGGGGTTCAAAAACTTTTCCATGCCAAGACCCCCAAACAGCATTAGCTTCTAGCCGGGGACCCCCTTTGCAAACCTATGGACAATGCTACAAAATATGTGAAGTTCGCCCCCCCTAGAGGCAGCTCCCCTGCATTACTGTGTCCTAACAGCCTTTAAGCTTCATTGACTTTAACAACTAACAGTGGACATTTTCTACAGTTTCTGATACAAACACTTGTCTTGAACTAAAGGACATTTACAGATTTATGGAGGAAAGTTCTGGATGAACATGAATTCGATTCAGTTGATGATTAAACATATCAGATCTACAACAGTAACAGACAGTGAACTTACTCTAGTATCTCCAGTCTACAGTCTGGACTCTCCAGAAAACCACACAGCTGCTTCACTCCTGAATCCTTCAGGTTGTTTCCACTCAGGTACAGATGTTTCAGATGGGAGGGGTTGGACTTCAGAGCTGGTCCCAGAGAATCACAGCTGATCTCTGACAAACTGCAGCTCATCAATCTGAATAAAGAATAAAAGATGTAGATTAAATGATGAATAATTCAATCAGATGTGTTCAGCTTTTAAATGTGCAGCTCAACATTACTGCAGCGTTTCCCAAACTTTTTTGGCTGTGCCCCCCCTTCTATGTCCCAACCAGGTTGACACCCCCCCAATCCCCCACACCTTTAAAAACACAACCATCTTTTTTATAGCCATATTAAAGACAGCATGTTTAATCTGCTCAAATGACCAGAACACACATAGAACAAAATAATCAGCATCACAACAATGAGCTCTCACATTTGAATTAAAGTCGAGGAAAGGGATTTTCGGACCCAAGTGCAGGACTTTTAGAGGTAGAGGCGCAGGCAGGAGTTGGCAAAAAAGGTGTTTTAAGAAAGAAAAACAAACAACTTACAAAACCAAAATCGCTGCTGACATGGCAGGTGAATCCAAAAAGAAAACAAAAATCCAAAACACTATCAAAACAAAAACGTGGCATGAAACATGAAACGAGTAACAAGTATGACGAGACAAGGAACAAAGGGAAGGGCAGGGCTATATATACACACACGAGGAACAGAGTGACAAGACACAGGTGAAGCAAATCAAGAAACGAGACACAGGTGATACCAATAATCTAATCAAAGGGGAACACACAGACATGACAAACAGGAAGTCAACAACTTAACAAAATAAAACAGGAAACAGAACCCATGACTATGAAAACTAAACCTTGACTAAGAAAAAACCAAGAACTAAAGATAACAAAAACACAAGAAACTAAACCATGACAGAACTAACAGACTGTGAAAAAAGACAAGACAAAAAAGACGAAAGACAAGACATGACGGAATACATGACATGACAGAGCCCCCTCCTTAAGGGACGGATCCCAGACGTCCCTACAAAACAAAACTATTAAACAAAATCCGAACTCTGGGTGGGTGGAGGGGGCAAGGCAGGAGGGATCCTGGGCACTGGGAGGCCGGGCACGGGGACGGGGACGGGAACAGGACCAGGATCCGGGGTCCGAGACACTGCGGGAACAGGACCAGGACCAGGATCCGGAACGGGTACAGGGACGGGGACGGGAACAGGACCAGGATCCGGGGTCCGAGACACTGCGGGAACAGGACCAGGAGCCACCGTCCGAGCCACTTCGGGAATAGGACCATGGAGCCGGGGTCCGAGCCACCACGGGAACAGGACCAGGAGCCGGGGTCCGAACCACCTCGGAAACAAGAGAAGAGGCGGCCCTCGGAACCGGGACAGGAACCAGGGACGAGGCGGCCCTCGGAGCCGGGACAGGGACGGGAAGCAGCGCTGGAGCAGGGCATGAGCGGATCCTCGGAGCAGGGACAGGGACTGGGAGCAGCGCTGGAGCAGGGCATGAGCGGATCCTCGGAGCAGGGACAGGGACTGGGAGCAGCGCTGGAGCAGGGCATGAGCGGATCCTCGGAGCCGGGACAGGGACTGGGAGCAGCGCTGGAGCAGGGCATGAGCGGATCCTCGGAGCCGGGAGAGGAGCCGGAGCTGACGCGACCCTCGGAGCCGGAGCTGATGCGACCCTCGGAGCCGGGAGAGGAGCCGGAAAAGAGGCCAACCTGGGAGCAGGAGCCGGAGCAGGAGCCGGAGCAGGAGCCAGAGCAGGAGCCGGAGCCGGAGCCGGAGCAGGGCTTGGGCCGACTCTCGAGGCCGGTAAGGGAACAGGCGTAGGAGCGGGGCATGAGCCGACGCTCGAGGTCGGTAAGGGAACAGGAGCATGGCTTGGGCTGACCCTCGAGGCCGGTGCAGGAACAGGAACAGGAACAGGGCATGAGCCGACCCTCGAGGCCGGTGCAGGAGCAGGAACGGGAACGGGGCATGAGCCGACTGTCAAGGCCGGTACAGGAGCCGGTACAGGAGCAGGCTGCTCCCAGTCGGCTTGGGCCGACTGGGAGCAGCAGATCTCCAAAGACTGCCGGCCAGCGGACTTTCCTCCATGGCGTCCTCCTGGACCCATCCTCCCAGTCGGAGCCTCCATGGCCAAACGTGTGCCCAAGAAAAAAGGCAACAACTCGGGGTTGAGCCATGGTCCATACCCCAGTGTCTATTGTAGATAATTTTTAACTTGCCTCTTGTCCTCCTCGTCAAAGGCAAAGTCCGCTGGGTCCTTTTTTGGTCTCGTCATTCTGTCACAACGGGTAGCGAGGAAAGGGATTTTCGGACCCAAGTGCAGGACTTTGAGAGGTAGAGGCACAGGCAGGAGTTGGCAAAAAAGGTGTTTTAATAAAGAAAAACAAAGTGATCCCCCTATAGTTGGAACACATCCTCTGGTCCCCCTTTTTAAAAATGGGAACCACCACCCCGGCCTGCCACTCCAGGGGTACTGCCCCAGATGTCCACGCAATGTTGCAGAGGCGTATCAGCCAGGACAGCCCTACAACATCCAGAGCCTTGAGATACCCGGGGCGGATCTCATCCTCTCCCGGAGCTCCACCGCCGCGGAGTTGTTTCACTGCCTCGGCGACTTCTGCCCCAGAGATTGGACGACCCAACCCCAGGCTCTCCGGCTCCGTTTCCTCTATGGAATACGTGTTGGTGGGATTGAGGAGCTCCTCAAAGTATTCCTTCCACCGCCGGACAATATCCTCAGGTGATGTCAGCAGCTCACCATCCACACTGAAAACAGTGTGGGCGTGTTGCCGCCTACCACCCCTGAGGCGCCGGACGGTTTGCCAGAACCTCTTTGGAGCCGATCGATAGTCTTCTTCCATAGCCTCACCGAACTCCTCCCACGCCCGAGTTTTTGCCTCAGCGACTGCCCTTGCCGCGGATCGCCTGGCCATCCGGTACCGGTCAGCTGCTTCAGGAGACCCACAGACCAACCATGCCCTGTAGGCCTCCTTCTTCAGCCTGACGGCTCCCTTCACGTCCGGTGTCCACCAGCAGGTTCGGGGGTTACCGCCGCGACCAGCACCAGCGACCCTGCGGCCGCAACTTGAAACAGCCGCCTCCACAATGGCGGAGCGGAACATGGCCCATTCGGACTCTATGTCCCCCACCACCCCCGGGAGCTCTGCCGGAGGTGGGAGTTGAAGACCATCTTGACAGGTTCTTCCACCAGGCGTTCCCAGCAGACCCTCACTATTCGTTTGGGCCTACCAGGTCTACGTGGTGTCTCCCCCTGCCATCTGATCCAACTCACCACCAGGTGGTGATCAGTTGACAGCTCTGCTCCTCTCTTTACCCGAGTGTCCAGAACATACGGTCGCAGGTCGGATGATACGACTATAAAGTCAATCATCGACCTACGACCTAGGCCGTCATGGTGCCAGGAGCACCGATGAACAACCTTATGTTCGAACATGGTGTTCGTTATGGACAAACTGCGACTCGCGCAGAAGTCCAATAACTGAACACCGCTCGGGTTCAGATCAGGCAGGCCGTTCCTCCCAATCACGCCCCTCCAGGTCACGCTGTCGTTGCCCACATGAGCGTTGAAGTCTCCCAACAGGACAATGGAGTCCCCAGTCGGGGCGCCATCCAGCGTCCGTCCCAGGACCTCCAAAAAGGGTGGATACTCTGAACTGCTGTTTGGCACATATGCACAGACAACAGTCAGGACCCGTTCCCCAACCCGAAGGCGTAGGGAAGCAACCCTTTCGTCCATCCGGGAGAACCCCAGCGTACAGGTAGATAGTCCAGGGGCAAGCAAAATGCCCACCCCGGCCTTCCGCCTCTCACCTGGAGCAACTCCAGCAAAGAAGAGAGTCCAACCCCTCTCAAGGACTTGGGTTCCAGAGCCGACGCTATGTGTCGAGGTGAGGCCGACTATATCTAGTCGATAGCGCTCAACCTCTTCCACAAGCTCCGGCTCCTTCCCCGCCAGAGAGGTGACATTCCATGTCCCAAAAGCCAGCTTCCGTAACCGAGGATCAGACCGCCAAGGCCCCCGCCTTGGTCTGCTGCCCAATCCACAAAGCACCGGACCCTTCATGAACCTCCTGCGGGTGGTGGGCCTACAGGGAGGCGAGTCCATGTCGCCCGTTCGGGCTGGGCCCGGCCGGACCCCATGGATAAAGGCCCGGTCACCAGGTGCTCGCCCACGAGCCCCAACCCCAGGCCTGGCTCCAGGGTGGGGCCCCGGTAACCCTCCGGGCCGGGTACACTTTCTCTTGGTCTTCTTTTGCATCAAGGGTCTTGTGAACCGTTCTTTGTCTGGCCCTTCGCCTAAGACCAATCTGCCTTGGGAGACCCTACCAGGGGCAAGTTGCCCCGGACAGCATAGCTCCTAGGGTCATTAGGACACTCAAACTCCTCCACCACGATAAGGTGACGGTTCAAGGAGGAGTTGTCAGCCTCCCCGGCAAAGTCTATGCCAGGGTGCTGGAAAAGAGGGTCCGGTTGATTGTTGAACCTCAGATCGAGGAGGAACAATGCGGTTTTCGTCCTGGACGTGGAACCATGGACCAGCTCTTTACCCTCACTAGGGTGCTGGAGGGGAGATGGGAGTTTGCCCAACCAGTCCACATGTGCTTTGTGGATCTGGAGAAGGCTTACGACCGTGTCCCCAGGAGCATCCTGTGGGGGGTGCTCCGGGAGTATGGGGTGGATGGCTCCTTACTAAGGGCCATTCAGTCCCTGTACCAAAGGAGTACTAAACTAAACCATGACAGAACTAACAGACTGTGAAAAAAGACAAGACAAAAAAGACGAAAGACAAGACATGACGGAAGACATGACATGACAGCAACTTTAAATGAGCGTGGAGCTAACACAAGCTGTCATCATAGCACAGCGCTTATGGAAATAAAATGACAATGCCAGTCATTTGAATGAAATTGTAATAAAGTTAGACACGAGCCACAACATAAATAACAAAGAGCATAGGCTCACGAAGAGATAAAAAAAGAGGATCCATCTGAGGATGTTGAAGAGCAGAGCAGGTGGCTCAGCTTGTTGTGCACCAGTAACGCACGCTGAGGTTGGTGGCTCAGATTTACTGTAGTGTGACTATCAGGACTAAGTTAGTCACTGAGAGGAGAAAGTGGAGCTCTGTCTGACACGCTGAGTCCAAGGAGGAAACATGAAACAATTACTGCTATTTAAGGGCCTTTAGTTTTATCCTTTTGATAACACATACTTTATGTTATATTATTATGCAGATGGACTTGCAGGACTAAACTATGATGAACAATAGCTTAAGCCGCCAACAGTAAAATCCCTCCCCTACCTCACCCTCTCTCTGTATCAGACAGAACAAACTGACAGGTAGGTACAGGTGATACTCATTAGGCACTCATTCAACCCCAGTCACACCCACTGTCCCTGGAGACAACCCAGAGGAGTAGAAAAATCAAAAAGAGATGTCAAAAATGTTTAATTTACTTCTCCTAGACAACTATGACAAAAATCTGAGACCAAGGCTTATTTCTCCTGTCTCTCACTTTTTTCTCCTGAGCCATAAGATGCACTTTATCTCAATTTAGTCTCCTTTTAAGTTTAAGAAGAGATCTCATCAAGCTCTAATATGATTCTCAGAGTTTCTCAATTTTTGTGTCTCTTTGTCGTCTCAGACAGAGAAATGAGAGTGGCTAACATACAAACACTCTGAAAGTGACCGTTATCCAAATAACAGCAGCATGTTTAACACTGTATTAGCATTAGCATGCTAAGTTCTATATGGATGATCTGTGGAGAACAAATGAGAACAAACTAGTTTTACGCGGCCGGTCAAAGTCAGAGAAAGGGCCATATACGGCCCACGGGTCTTGTAATGTCCAGGTCTGTTCTACTCCATTCCATGTTTCATCTGGTGCCCCCCCTAGAGGCAGCTCCCCTGCATTACTGTGTCCTAACAGCCTTTAAGCTTCATTGACTTTAACAACTAACAGTGGACATTTTCTACAGTTTCTGATACAAACACTCGTCTTGAACTAAAGGGGTCAATATCACTATAAAGTGCCTTTGGTGTCCTCATCAGAATCACTCAGTCATCATGAAAATGTAGCAGAATAATGAAACTCTGAGGTCTTATTATAAATGGCCAAACATTTACACACATATCAGTACAATGATAAGTCTCTTGAAATGTGTTTCCTTCATTTTATACCATTTTTTTTAATTGGATGTATGTGATTTTGGCATGTCCCACACACTGCTCTGCTTACTACAGTGTCTGTAATAAGTGGTTAAATGATACTAAATCAAATTTTCTTTTTACATGGTTGTTTTGTCCACAACAAGTTATTTGATAAAGTGAGTAATTTTGATTATGTATATTCTATTTTCATAATCATATTAAACATTTTGCATGTGTCCCTGAAATTGCTGTCCACCCTGTCATTATGGGGTAACTGCCCCTTTAAGAACCTCTCTGATGTCATCAGGGGCGTTACTACCACCATTTTGTCTTTCTTCAGTGGAGGCTGAAACAGTGGCTAGTTGCAGAGTAAGTATTTATACTTTTATTTCGTAATTTGCATCATATTATGTGTGTAGTTGGATGTTGTCAAGCTTAACATGTCCACTCTGTCATAGTGAAATATCAATTAATATAAAAACCTTTCAGAAATTTGAAATATATTTGTTAAACGGTACACAGTCACCTTGCTAACTGAATCATCTTGCTAACTGAAGGTCCACCATGTGCTCATTAAATTCTAACATTAGCCAAAAATGTCCACCCTGACATTGTCCACCCTGTCATCAAGCCTTCCATGACAGGGTGGACATGCGCATAGTTTACGCCACATGCTGATAATGTTACACATATTACAACTATTACACACATAAAAGAGTGGACAATATGGACTTTTTTTGGCAATATCGGTATTAGCAAGCCTAGTTTGATAAGGCAAGCCTAGTTTACCTGGACCGCCAAACCCTCTGGGGTTGACAGAAGCGCCAAATCCAAATCACGTGAGCAACACGCAGCCTCAGTGAGTCTCCGTTTCAATTTATGGGAAGGTTCGGCCTTCAAACTACATACCAGTTTTAAATTGTGTTGATAGGCCATGTTTGGAGTGTATAGTTAGTGTGTTATGTAATGTGTAGTGTGTAGTGTAGTCATTTTTTTGGTTTGTGTGTCAAAAAATTGAGGGTTAGGGTTAAATCAAAAGTAGTCAAAAGCCAATTATAAGCTGGACCAGTGTGTAAGGGAACATTTTGATTTGTCTTTTTCAAGGAATGAGCTCAAAAGGAGCTGAGATAGCAAGGAGATATAGGGAACGTCGTGATGCTGACCCGGACAGAAGAAGAAAGTACCTTGAGAAAGAGAGGGACAAATGGAAGAAAGACAGAGAGACTGGAAAGAAGAAGGGTGTCAATGAGCTCAGTGAGAGAGAGAAAAGGGCAAAAAGAAAGAAATGGAGAGAGAGAAAAAGTCAAGCTAGAGCAAGAAACAGGGCCAGTGCTTTGCTGCAGTCAGAGACACCACCCAACTCCCCTGCAGCTCCTGAAAATCAGCCTGAGCCAGGGCCCTCCAGGTTAGATCATTGGAAGTTTAGCTGATGAGACTTATTAGAAAGTTTAGATTTATTTGAAGGACAATTATCAACTGTTTATGTCCCCATAAAATTACACATTGATAGCTAACTCACTAAACTCTAACTAAAAATCCTTACAAATATTTTGTGTTTCAGGCAACGGCGTCAAGGGGAAAGCATTCGAAGGAGTTCGAAGAGGAAACTGAAAAAACAGATCAAAATATTGGAGGCACAGCTCGCAAAAGAGAAAACTAAAACTGAGAAATATAAGAAGAGGTTCCATAGGGCCAAGAAAGAAAGTGCGTCCAAATCACCACGTGCAAAAGTCAAGGCTTTGTTGGGATGTCAAAAAGTGAATTCACCCATCAAAAGAGCTCTTCTTTTCCATACATCCCTGATTGAAGATATTAGAAGTAAATATGAAAATGCAAAAACAAACAGAGAGAAGCAGTTGATTGCAAAAGTGGTCAGTGGAAACATTCTGAATAAGTACAAGCTCCAAAAGCATGCCCAGACTTATTTTGGCTACTCTAAGAAGAGAGCAAAGTATCCTGTGGATCTCACCTACCATGGGAGGAGGTGCGTCAGTCGAAATGAGATTAGGAAGAAAGTTACATAATTTTTTCTTCGAGATGATGTTAGTCGAATGACGACTGGCCGCAAACAAACAGTCACGCGGCTGAAGAAGAAGATGCAGAAGAGGTTGCTTACTGATACAATGAAGAACTTGCATAGGAGGTTTCTCTCTGAGCACATTGGCCACATGTCATACACCTCCTTTTGCCGTCTCAGACCCTTTTGGGTGGTAACCCCCTCTTCCTCTGACCGTGACACATGTCTCTGCAAAAAACATGAGAACTTGCAATTCATGGCCAATGCCTTGCAGAGCCAAGGGTTGCTGTCCTCAAGAAACATTGAGGAAATGTCTGAAGTAACCATGTGCGACCCGAAAGCCAAGGTCTGTGCTTACGGTGAGTGCAGTAAATGCCTCCTAACTTGTCACCCGATGCTGAAAACTCCTGGGGAAGGGAACATTCGTTTATCTCAGTGGATGACAGAGAGAATCACAAAGGATGAGAAGGTGTCAACAATCACAGTGAAAAGGGAGATAACAACAAAGGAGCATGACCTTAACACAGATTTCCAGGAGAGGCTTCTCCATTTTAAGCGCCATGTCTTCAACATTAAATGGCAGTTTGATGCCTACAGGGAGCTCAGGAGGAGCCTGAAGCACAATGAGTCCCTCTTGCATATAGATTTTAGCGAAAATTACTCATGCAAGTACAGCGAAGAAATACAATCTGTGCATTTTGGAGGCTCACATCGGCCAGTCTGCACACTGGAGTGCTTTACACCGCTGGTGAACAAGCGCCACACACCTTTTGCTCGATATCACCCTCCAGAAGACACGACCCTGTGGCCATCTGGGCCCACCTTGATCCAGTGCTGAAGGTAGTGAGAGAACAACACCCTCAAGTCAGCCTACTTCATTTTTTCAGCGACGGGCCTGCAACGCAGTATCGACAAAAGGGAAATTTCTTCTAACTCTCAACGGAACCCTACAAGTATGGCTTCAAAGAAATAACATGGAATTTTTTTGAGGCTAGTCATGGGAAGGGGGCACCAGACGGTGTGGGTGGGGCCCTCAAGAGGTCAGCAGACCGGATTGTGGCCCATGGAGGAGACATCCCTGATGCCCAGAGCTTGTATGAAAAGCTGAAAAGCCTGGACACATCTGTCGAGCTGTTCTTTGTCCCAGAGAGGGATATTGAATCAAAGACTGAGGTAAAAGCTATAATCCATTATCCAATGCAACCCATAGTCCTTCTGTCCCGGTTTCTCTCCCATCCAGATTACAGACTAGTTTTGTCAAATCTGATCTTTTCATGTGTTGTGGTTAAGTTAAATGTATTAATGTTTGATTTTCCACCCCCTCACTATAGGTACCTGCAATAGCTGCCATAAAAGGCACTATGAGAATCCACAAAGCTATCAGTCTGACACCCGGCCAGATGAAATACCGAGACATTTCATGTCTGTGTAAAAGGGAGGAAGGTGTTATGGACTGACCCTGCTTTAACCTTCAAGAGGTCACTCTAGCTGATGTTCCTGTTTCATCCGAGTCCCCAGCATGTGGAAAGACACCCGATAACCCTAGGAGACCAGAAATTATTGAGGCAAAGCACATTGGCGAGTGGTGCGTCGTAAATTACAACAATGAAGCATACCCAGGTTTCATCATGGATGCAGAAGGGCACAGTGTGAAAGTAAAGTGTATGCACCGCAATGGCATAAACAAGTTCCACTGGCCAAGTCTCCGGGAGGACATCTGTTGGTACCATGACGGGCAGGTACTTTGCCTAATACCAGAACCACAGGCTCTGAACAAGCGCTCTGTACAGATTGAAGCGTCTGCTTGGGAGTATGTGGAACAGCAAGTGCAGAATTAAGCCACATATCTGCAGAAAGGGAGAGACTGTTTGGTGTGTGATCCCTCTGTAACATGCTTTTTTTTTTTAAATCAACCATTCTCCACTTTTTCTTCTTGTTCTACAGTTGAATGTTTGCCTTTTACTGTGCAGAATGATGTACAAAGTTTAACACATTTTAAGTTTAGTTTACATGGGAAAAGGACCTCTGACATTTTTTTTTATACATCACTTACTTTAGAATTATTGCATTTATGAGGCCATTCGATGACTTTTCACAACGTGTCCACCCTGTCATGTCCAAGGTCCACCCTGTCATGTCATTGTCCACCCTGTGATGTTCATGTTTTATGAAAATAAACCAAATATTTTCACAAGTTAGTGAAACCTTTTGTATGATTCCTTTTTAAACAAATTAGCCCCAAATAGTATTGTTTGAAAGTTTGACCAGATATCCTTGTTGTTAGATTTTATTTTGAAAAGAAAGTGCAACTCTCGCAGATTTTATAGAGAAACAAATAGTTTGCCATAATTTCATTATTATCCTAATACTTTTCCCATTAACTAAAATATATTGTTGAGAAAGGGACTAAATGGCTTTCTGAAAATGTACATTTTATAATCATTATGTAATTACAATGTATTTACTCTACTTTGAATTCGTCCACGACAGGGTGGACATATTTTGCTGTTTGCATGGACATTGTCTGCTTGCAGTTAATTAATACAAAATGTTGGAGCTTGACCAACATGCATTTCTAACAGCATAACACCTTATGGTGATATTGACTCAAAGGACATTTACAGATTTATGGAGGAAAGTTCTGGATGAACATGAATTAGATTCAGTTGCTGATTAAACATATCAGATCTACAACAGTAACAGACAGTGAACTTACTCCAGTATCTCCAGTCTACAGTCTGGACTCTCCAGAAAACCACACAGCTGCTTCACTCCTGAATCCTTCAGGTTGTTTCCACTCAGGTTCAGATGTTTCAGATGGGAGGGGTTGGACTTCAGAGCTGAGACCAGAGAATCACAGCAGATCTCTGACAAACTGCAGTTGTTCAATCTGAATAAAGAATAAAAGATGTAGATTAAATGATGAATAATTCAATCAGATGTGTTCAGCTTTTAAATGTGCAGCTCGGGTGCCTGGGACATATTGCTAACCGCAGTCCTCTGGCTTCTTCCTCGTATGCCCAGCTCACTCAGCAGAGCAATCACCGACTTTGCCACAAATCCACGGCAGCCCACTTCTACCGGGCGGACATAAGCCTTCCATCCATTCTGCTCTGCATCTGCTGCTAACTCTGCATACTTAGCTCTTTTTCTCTCGTTAGCCTCCTCAACTCTATCTTCCCACGGGACAGTCAGCTCTATGAAATAGACTACTTTCTCTGGCTCAGACCACAACAGCAGATCTGGCCGTAGTCAAGTGCTAGCTATCTCACCTGGGATAACCAGTTGTCCATTTAAGTCTGCCCTCATCTCCCAGGCTCCTCCTACTCTTAGTTGTCCCGTGCTATGCCTGATACATGCTACTCTAGTCTTTTCTCCCTCCCGTACAAACTTAATACATCTATTCTCTCTGTTAACAACTATGGTATTTACATTGACCCGTTTTTCCTCTATTGCAGTTGCTAAACATTTCAGTACCTGATTGTGACGGCAGGTATAACGCTAAGACTAACTTTACAACCTGTCAGAATTACTGATCATTTCCTCATCTCCTTCAGTGCTACACTCTGTCTCTCCATCACCAAGACACCACGCCTCACCTCATTTTGAAATATGAAGGACATCCATGTGGAAGTCCTCTCCTCCTCTATGGACAACATCTCATCTCCAGTCTGTCTCTCCACCCTGATGATCTGGTTCCTCATTACAACAACAGCCTAAACAACAATCTCAACTGTCTTGCCTCAGTGAAAATTGGCTCTGTTACCTTCTCACTAACTGCTCCCTGGTTTACCCCTGAACTCTGCTCCATGAAAGCCAAAGGTCGACAACTGGAGCGACTCTACAGAAAAACTGCTCTCACTATGCAGAAAGAAATGCACAAAGCTCACATATTACATTACAAGGACTCAACTTGTCAAAGCAAATCTGACTACTACTCTGGTCTACTCTGGTCTAATGAAGGGAACTCCAAGACACTATTCTCCTTGCTCAACAAAACTCTCCAACCCCAGACTCTCTACCCCCCACATGGACTCAGCTGATACCTGAAACTCTCTGTTGCTGTTTTTCCAGAACCAGAAGCAGAAAATTCAAAAACTGCAGCGTCATTTAAACTCCAACTCTTCTCTCCTCCTCTGAACTTATCCTCCATTGTCAGCTATTCTCCAGCTTCAAACTCCCGTCTGCTTCAGAAATCACAGTCCTCATCCAGAAACCCAAGCCCTCCACGTGTCAGCTAGATCCCCTCCCCAAAACTCTGCTCAAATCCTGCCTCTCCTCTCTGCTCCCCCTCATTACTGCCATCATCCATTCCTCACTAACCACTGGAATTGTTCCTCCACTCTTCAGAGTTGCACCTGTCACCCCTATACTGAACAAACCTGCTCCAGATCCTAACCACTACAACAACCTCCAGCCCATCTCTAACCTACCTTTCGTTTCCTGAATCCTTCAACAAACTGTTGCCACTCAGCTACACTCCCACCTATCTCACAACCACCTGTATGAACCATTCCAGTCTGGTTTCAGCATGCTAAGTTCTATATGGATGATCTGTGGAGAACAAATGAGAACAAACTAGTTTTACGCGGCCGGTCAAAGTCAGAGAAAGGGCCATATACGGTCCACGGGTCTTGTAATGTCCAGGTCTGTTCTACTCCATTCCATGTTTCATCTGGTGCCCCCCCTAGAGGCAGCTCCCCTGCATTACTGTGTCCTAACAGCCTTTAAGCTTCGTTGACTTTAACAACTAACTAACATTTTCTACAGTTTCTGATACAAACACTCGTCTTGAACTAAAGGACATTTACAGATTTATGGAGGAAAGTTCTGGATGAACATGAATTAGATTCAGTTGATGATTAAACATATCCGATCTACAACAGTAACAGACAGTGAACTTACTCTAGTATCTCCAGTCTACAGTCTGGACTCTCCAGAAAACCACACAGCTGCTTCACTCCTGAATCCTTCAGGTTGTTGTTAGTCAGGTCCAGATGTTTCAGATGGGAGGGGTTGGACTTCAGAGCTGGTCCCAGAGAATCACAGCTGATCTCTGACAAACTGCAGCTCATCAATCTGAATAAAGAATAAAAGATGTAGATTAAATGATGAATAATTCAATCAGATGTGTTCAGCTTTTAAATGTGCAGCTCAACATTACTGCAGTGTTTCCCAAACTGTTTTGGCTGTGCCCCCCCTTCTATGTCCCAACCAGGTTGACACCCCCCCAATCCCCCACACCTTTAAAAACACAACCATCGTTTTTATAACCATATTAAAGGCAGCATGTTTAATCTGCTCAAAAGACCAGAACACACATAGAACAAAATAATCAGCATCACAACAATGAGCTCTCACATTTGAATTAAAGTCAAACACTACCATTTTCAATAGAATGGAACAAATTTAGCACAAGCTTCCACTTTAAAGAGCAAAGAGGATGATGACAGGCTCAGGATCAGAGGCAGAAAGCAGATCAGTTGGAGGAAATGTTACAATATTTTCAGACGCCTTCAACTAAAATTGCAGCAACTTTAAATGAGCGTGGAGCTAACACAAGCCATCATCATAGCACAGCACTTATAGAAAAAAAATGACAACGCCAGTCATTTGAATGAAATTGTAATAAAGTTAGACACGAGCCACAACATAAATAACAAAGAGCATAGGCTCAGGAAGAGATAAAAAAAAAGAGGATCCATCTGAGGATGTTGAAGAACAGAGCAGGTGGCTCAGCTTGGTGTGCACCAGTAACGCACGCTGAGGTTGGTGGCTCAGATTTAATGTAGTGTGACTATCAGGACTAAGTTAGTCACTGAGAGGAGAAAGTGGAGCTCTGTCTGACACGCTGAGTCCAAGGAGGAAACATGAAACAATTACTGCTATTTAAGAGCCTTTAGTTTTATCCTTTTGATAACACATACTTTATGTTATATTATTATGCAGATGGACTTGCAGGACTAAACTATGATGAACAATAGCTTAAGCCGCCAACAGTAAAATCCCTCCCCTACCTCACCCTCTCTCTGTATCAGACAGAACAAACTGACAGGTAGGTACAGGTGATACTCATTAGGCACTCATTCAACCCCAGTCACACCCACTGTCCCTGGAGACAACCCAGAGGAGTAGAAAAATCAAAAAGAGATGTCAAAAATGTTTAATTTACTTCTCCTAGACAACTATGACAAAAATCTGAGACCAAGGCTTATTTCTCCTGTCTCTCACTTTTTTCTCCTGAGCCATAAGATGCACTTTATCTCAATTTAGTCTCCTTTTAAGTTTAAGAAGAGATCTCATCAAGCTCTAATATGATTCTCAGAGTTTCTCAATTTTTGTGTCTCTTTGTCGTCTCAGACAGAGAAATGAGAGTGGCTAACATACAAACACTCTGAAAGTGACCGTTATCCAAATAACAGCAGCATGTTTAACACTGTATTAGCATTAGCATGCTAAGTTCTATATGGATGATCTGTGGAGAACAAATGAGAACAAACTAGTTTTACGCGGCCGGTCAAAGTCAGAGAAAGGGCCATATACGGCCCACGGGTCTTGTAATGTCCAGGTCTGTTCTACTCCATTCCTTGTTTCATCTGGTGCCCCCCCTAGAGGCAGCTCCCCTGCATTACTGTGTCCTAACAGCCTTTAAGCTTCGTTGACTTTAACAACTAACAGTGGACATTTTCTACAGTTTCTGATACAAACACTCGTCTTGAACTAAAGGACATTTACAGATTTATGGAGGAAAGTTCTGGATGAACATGAATTAGATTCAGTTGATGATTAAACATATCAGATCTACAACAGTAACAGACAGTGAACTTACTCTAGTTTCTCTAGTCTACAGTCTGGACTCTCCAGAAAACCACACAGCTGCTTCACTCCTGAATCCTTCAGGTTGTTTCCAGTCAGGTTCAGATGTTTCAGATGGGAGGGGTTGGACTTCAGAGCTGGTCCCAGAAATTCACAGCAGATCTCTGACAAACTGCAGTTGTTCAATCTGAATAAAGAATAAAAGATGTAGATTAAATGATGAATAATTCAATCAGATGTGTTCAGCTTTTAAATGTGCAGTTCAACATTACTGCAGCGTTTCCCAAACTGTTTTGGCTGTGCCCCCCCTCCTATGTCCTATTTTTAGTAAAGGGATGATCAAGAAAGCAGTTAGTCATACTTAAAGCTTGAAATGCTTCATTAACAATGAACACACTCTCTGATAAAGGGCAGTTAATTTAATCTGAAATGAAATCTGTACCAATTAACTTTTAACATATAAACAATTTAGTAATACACAGGATAAGATGTCAGTCAGTCATTTTCTATACCCGTTTAGTCCTGTTAGGGGTCAAGGGGGTCTGCTGGAGCCTATCCCAGCTATCATCCTGGACACCCTGGACAGGTTGCCAGTCCATCGCAGGACCAACATTCACACTCACATGCACACCTATGGGAAATTTAGAATCAACAATTAACCTAATGAGCATGTCTTTGGATGGTGGGAGGAAGCCGGAGTATCCGGAGAGAACCCACGTAGACACGGGGAGAACATGCAAACTCCACACAGAAAGGCCAGGAGGCCCATGGATGTGAGGCATCAGTGCTAACCACCTCGCCACTGTGCCGCCCCAGGACAAGATGTTACAATCCCTTGTGCCAAAATCCCAGGCAAAACACATTTAGAGGCCCTGTTCAACTAAGAGGCCCTACCAAGCCTACAGTCATGTGATATGACCAATAACCTATATTCTACCTAGGCTAACTAGAGGCTGCTGGCTTGTAAGCCCATTGAGCAGCAGAGGATACTTCAAACATTGTAAAACATACCTAACTAAGCACTGCTGGCTTGTATGTTCCGCTCAGCAGCTAACCATGGCTACCAAGCAACATGAGAACAGCAGGAACCTGACCTGAACAACAGCAGTATGCAGCATATCAAGTTGGGTTTTCAAGTGGGCACCTCCCTTCACAGATCTTTCGTTAAGTTAGGCCCACGACACCTCAAGAAGGCTTAACAGTGATTTCCAGCATCCTGGAATCACCCCCCTCCAGACCGCCACTACACAACCATCTCTTCCTCACCATTCCATGTCTATCAACAACTAGTATGAAAATTAATAACGATGAGCCAAACAAACAAATCTACCATGCTTCGCTCCATTGATGCAAGCCGAAACACGTGACAAACAAACAAATGGTGCAACAAACAAATCAACTGTGGTCTACATTCGGCCATCCTTACCTTAGCTAGCTCCCCAGCTAGCATGCTTCCTGCGCACCCATAACCAGTCACTGGCTCTCTCTGCTGCCCGGCACATATTGCTAACCGCAGTCCTCTGGCTTCTTCCTCGTATGCCCAGCTCACTCAGCAGAGCAATCACAGACTTTGCCATAAATCCACGGCAGCCCACTTCTACCGGGCGGACATAAGCCTTCCATCCATTCTCCTCTGCATCTGCTGCTAACTCTGCATACTTAGCTCTTTTTCTCTCATTAGCCTCCTCAACTCTATCTTCCCACGGGACAGTCAGCTCTATGAAATAGACTACTTTCTCTGGCTCAGACCACAACAGCAGATCTGGCCGTAGTCAAGTGCTAGCTATCTCACCTGGGACAACCAGTTGTCCATTTAAGTCTGCCCTCATCTCCCAGGCTCCTCCTACTCTTAGTTGTCCCGTGCTATGCCTGATACATGCTACTCTAGTCTTTTCTCCCTCCCGTACAAACTTAATACATCTATTCTCTCTGTTAACAACTATGGTATTTACATTGACCCGTTTTTCCTCTATTGCAGTTGCTAAACATTTCAGTACCTGATTGTGACGGCAGGTATAACGCCCTTGGAAAAGACTAACTTTACAACCTGTCAGAATTACTGATCATTTCCTCATGTCCTTCAGTGCTACACTCTGTCTCTCCATCACCAAGACACCACGCCTCACCTCATTTTGAAATATGAAGGACATCCATGTGGAAGTCCTCTCCTCCTCTATGGACAACATCTCATCTCCAGTCTGTCTCTCCACCCTGATGATCTGGTTCCTCATTACAACAACAGCCTAAACAACAATCTCAACTGTCTTGCCTCAGTGAAAATTGGCTCTGTTACCTTCTCACTAACTGCTCCCTGGTTTACCCCTGAACTCTGCTCCATGAAAGCCAAAGGTCGACAACTGGAGCGACTCTACAGAAAAACTGCTCTCACTATGCAGAAAAAAATGCGCAAAGCTCACATATTACATTACAAGGACTCAACTTGTCAAAGAAAAAATCTGACTACTACTCTGGTCTACTCTGGTCTAATGAAGGGAACTCCAAGACACTATTCTCCTTGCTCAGCAAAACTCTCCAACCCCAGACTCTCTACCCCCCACATGGACTCAGCTGATACCTGAAACTCCCTGTTGCTGTTTTTCCAGAACCAGAAGCAGAAAATTCAAAAACTCCAGCGTCATTTAAACTCCAACTCTTCTCTCCTCCTCTGAACTTATCCTCCATTGTCAGCTATTCTCCAGCTTCAAACTCCCGTCTGCTTCAGAAATCACAGTCCTCATCCAGAAACCCAAGCCCTCCACGTGTCAGCTAGATCCCCTGCCCACAACTCTGCTCAAATCCTGCCTCTCCTCTCTGCTCCCCCTCATTACTGCCATCATCCATTCCTCACTAACCACTGGAATTGTTCCTCCACTCTTCAGAGTTGCACCTGTCACCCCTATACTGAACAAACCTGCTCCAGATCCTAACCACTACAACAACCTCCGCCCCATCTCTAACCTACCTTTCGTTTCCTGAATCCTTCAACAAACTGTTGCCACTCAGCTACACTCCCACCTATCTCACAACCACCTGTATGAACCATTCCAGTCTGGTTTCAGCCCCCACCACAGCACAGAAACTGCTCTCTTAAAGATCACTAATGACCTCCTCATGGCAGCTGGTTCTGGTTTCCTCACCATCCTCAACCTCCTTGATCTGACTGCAGCCTTTGACACCATCTCTCACTCTATCCTCCTCAGCAGATTATCCTCCATTGGCATCTCTCACACCCCCCTAGACTGGTTCCACTCATATCTCACAGGCCGTACCCACTTCATTCAACTCAAGTAGGCCCGCCTCAGTACCAACTCTGGAACTCACTCCCACCAGACATCCAAAACATTGACTCTCTCCCTCTCTTTAAATCCAGAGTCAAAACCCACCTGTTCCAGAAGCTTATCCACAGTGAATGCTCTGTTACATTTTTTAGTTTTTCTATTCTGTCTTTCCTTGTGTCCTTGTGTTTTGTACAGTGTCCTTTTGTGTCTTGAAAGACGCTTAGCATACAACTGTTCCACGGTAGCACACACTGCTAACAGAAAACTTCTATAAATTACAACACCACTGCAGCTAAACACCACTCTGTTAGCATACATGCTAACATACAGACACACCGAAAGTGACCGTTAGACAAATAACAGCAGCATGTTTAACACTGTATTAGCATTAGCATGCTAACTCAGGACACCACCAAGAATAAAGTTCTGTCTGGATGATCTGTGGAGAGCAAATGAGAACAAACTAGTTTTACGTGGACTGGTCAGAGTCAGCCAAAGGGCCGTAATTGGCCCACGGGTGGTGTCATGTCCAGGTTTGTTCTACACCAGGGGTTCACAAACTTTTCCATGCCAAGGCCCCCAAACAGCATTAGCTTCTAGCCGGGGACCCCCTTTGCAAACCTACGGACATTGCTACAAAATATGTGAAGTTTGCCCCCCCTAGAGGCAGCTCCCCTGCATCACTGTGTCCTAACAGCCTTTAAGCTTCATTGACTTTAACAACTAACAGTGGACATTTTCTACAGTTTCTGATAAAAACACTCATCTTGAACTAAAGGACATTTACAGCTTTATGGAGGAAAGTTCTGGATGAACATGAATTAGATTCAGTTGATGATTAAACATATCAGATCTACAACAGTACCAGACAGTGAACTTACTCTAGTATCTCAAGTCTACAGTCTGGACTCTCCAGAAAACCACACAGCTGTTTCACTCCTGAATCCTTCAGGTTGTTTCCACTCAGGTTCAGATGTTTCAGATGGGAGGGGTTGGACTTCAGAGCTGGTCCCAGAGAATCACAGCTGATCTCTGACAAACTGCAGCTCATCAATCTGAATAAAGAATAAAAGATGTAGATTAAATGATGAATAATTCAATCAGATGTGTTCAGCTTTTAAATGTGCAGCTCAACATTACTGCAGCGTTTCCCAAACTGATTTGGCTGTGCCCCCCCTTCTATGTCCCAACCAGGTTGACACCCCCCCAATCCCCCACACCTTTAAAAACACAACCATCTTTTTTATAACCATATTAAAGGCAGCATGTTTAATCTGCTCAAAAGATAAAATAATCAGCATCACAACAATGAGCTCTCACATTTGAATTAAAGTCAAACACTACCATTTTCAATAGAATGGAACAAATTTAGCACAAGCTTCCACTTTAAAGAGCAAAGAGGATGATGACAGGCTCAGGATCAGAGGCAGAAAGCAGATCAGTTGGAGGAAATGTTACAATATTTTCAGACGCCTTCAACTAAAATTGCAGCAACTTTAAATGAGCGTGGAGCTAACACTAGCCGTCATCATAGCACAGCGCTTATGGAAATAAAATGACAATGCCAGTCATTTGAATGAAATTGTAATAAAGTTAGACACGAGCCACAACATAAATAACAAAGAGCATAGGCTCAGGAAGAGATAAAAAAAAGAGGATCCATCTGAGGATGTTGAAGAGCAGAGCAGGTGGCTCAGCTTGTTGTGCACCAGTAACGCACGCTGAGGTTGGTGGCTCAGATTTACTGTAGTGTGACTATCAGGACTAAGTTAGTCACTGAGAGGAGAAAGTGGAGCTCTGTCTGACACGCTGAGTCCAAGGAGGAAACATGAAACAATTACTGCTATTTAAGAGCCTTTAGTTTTATCCTTTTGATAACACATACTTTATGTTATATTATTATGCAGATGGACTTGCAGGACTAAACTATGATGAACAATAGCTTAAGCCGCCAACAGTAAAATCCCTCCCATACCTCACCCTCTCTCTGTATCCGACAGAACAGATTGACAGGTAGGTACAGGTGATACTCATTAGGCACTCATTCAACCCCGGTCACACCCACTGTCCCTGGAGACAACCCAGAGGAGTAGAAAAATCAAAAAGAGATGTCAAAAATGTTTACTTCTCCTAGACAACTATGACAAAAATCTGAGACCAAGGCTTATTTCTCCTGTCTCTCACTTTTTTCTCCTGAGCCATAAGATGCACTTTATCTCAATTTAGTCTCCTTTTAAGTTTAAGAAGAGATCTCATCAAGCTCTAATATGATTCTCAGAGTTTCTCAATTTTTGTGTCTCTTTGTCGTCTCAGACAGAGAAATGAGAGTGGCTAACATACAAACACTCTGAAAGTGACCGTTATCCAAATAACAGCAGCATGTTTAACACTGTATTAGCATTAGCATGCTAAGTTCTATATGGATGATCTGTGGAGAACAAATGAGAACAAACTAGTTTTACGCGGCCGGTCAAAGTCAGAGAAAGGGCCATATACGGCCCACGGGTCTTGTAATGTCCAAGTCTGTTCTACTCCATTCCTTGTTTCATCTGGTGCCCCCCCTAGAGGCAGCTCCCCTGCATTACTGTGTCCTAACAGCCTTTAAGCTTCATTGACTTTAACAACTAACAGTGGACATTTTCTACAGTTTCTGATACAAACACTCGTCTTGAACTAAAGGACATTTACAGATTTATGGAGGAAAGTTCTGGATGAACATGAATTAGATTCAGTTGATGATTAAACATATCAGATCTACAACAGTAACAGACAGTGAACTTACTCCAGTTTCTCCAGTCCACAGTCTGGACTCTCCAGAAAACCACACAGCTGCTTCACTCCTGAATCCTTCAGGTTGTTTCCACTCAGGTTCAGATGTTTCAGATGGGAGGGGTTGGACTTCAGAGCTGGTCCCAGAGAATCACAGCTGATCTCTGACAAACTGCAGTTGTTCAATCTGAATAAAGAATAAAAGATGTAGATTAAATGATGAATAATTCAATCAGATGTGTTCAGCTTTTAAATGTGCAGCTCAAATCATGGACAAGAAAATGCAGAGCTACAGAAACAGAGAGAGGAGGAGAAAAATCCCCCGTCCCCTGACTCCGACAGACCCTGAAAAGAAGAAAGGAGACAAATGTTGTCTTAGTTTTGTATTGTACTTCCTAAACATACATGCTACTAGAACCAAATAATTTGTTTGACATTTTTATATTTGTTGTTGACTGATCATTTTGTACACTTTGTTTATTTAAGAGAAAAATCCAGAAAGAAGTTCAATGAAGGGAGAGATTTAGTTTATAATTGTATTGTAGTTTCTGAACACTCTGTCTGAAAAAGAATTGATCAGAGCTGAAGAAGGTTCAGGATGAACAAGTTTAAAGTTCACATGTTGAACTTTAAACATTGACGACTCTCTCAACTTTAAATGCCACATTTACCATCTTGTAAACAAACTGTCTAAGTATGTTGGGGGCCGCAGATTTGGAACAGGATTCATGACGGCCTCAAGGTGTTGCCGTCTATCTCCAACTTTAAAAGACAACTAAAAAATAATCTCCTACTACAAAACTGTTTCCTCATGAACTATTGGGATGTATGTGTATGATTGTATGTGTATGTGATGTTGTGTGTTTTAGTGCGCTTTATGTGCATTTATTCATACCATCTAGTTACAGGTGGTAATTGTGTAATACCATTGTTTGCACCATTAACTTTTTCATGAACCATGGGCCCCCACCCATATGCTTTTCTAGCTTTCTTGGGGGACCCATTCTCTCTACCCATCTGTCTTTTATTCCTGTTGGATTATTGTAATGTCTCAAGTGGTATGGTGAATTAACTCAATGCAATGCAACGCAAAGATGTTTTGTTCCTTCACAGTGAACTCTTTTAGATTCTTGTTCAGACAAACAAATACATTTGAAGACATCACCTTGAACTCTGATAGAGGAGGCCAGATATTAATCAAGGTGATTAGTAGCAGGCCTGCTTTTAATTTGAAAAACTATAAGGAGGAAATCAAGAGGATTTTTCTTATTCTGTGAAGGTTTGAAATCTGGAGCTCATCCTGGCTCTGCTACAGTCAATGGACTAAACCACAGAAGTTAAAAAACAGACTTTTTGAAGATCCTCAGTGTGGATCAGTAGAATATCAGCCTGATATCTGCAGTTTAGATTCACCACAACTGTACCATCACATTCATCTCCGCACACAAAGAAAACATGGAGTCTGACCTCAGAGTCTCCAGTCTACAGTCTGGATTCTCCACAAGATAACAAAGCTGCTTCACATCTGAATCAGTCAGGTTGTTGTCACTCAAGTCCAGATGGTAGGGGTTGGACTTCAGAGCTGATTCCAGAGAACTACAGTCTGCCAATCTGAATAAAGAATAAAAGATGTGAATTTACAAAAGTTTAACAATAACACAAAGTGATACAAAACATATATTTATTTCAACTGTACACTTGATATAAAATGAAGACACTTCTCAACTGGTTAACCTCCAAGCCTGCCTTAAAGACATAAAGGCTTGGATGACCTGTAATATCTTACTCTTAAACTCAGACAAAACAGAAGTTATTGTATTTGGTCCTAAGCATCTCAGAGATTCATTATCTAATCATGTGTTTTTTTTAGATGGCATTACCTTGGCCTCCAGTACTACTGTGAAAATCATGTTATATTTGACAAGGATATGTCCTTCAAATGTCACATAAAGCAAATAACCAGGACTGCCTTCTTTCACCTGCGTAATATCATCAAAATTAGGAATGTCTCAGAGTGATGCTGAAAAACGAGTTCATGCATTTGTGTCTTCCAGACTGGATTACTGTCATTCATTACTGTCTGGATGCAAATACTCTGTAAAAAGCCTCCAACTGATTCAAAATGCTGCAGCAAGAGCATTGACAGGAATTAACCAGAGAGATCATATTACTCCAGTTTTAGCTTCTCTTCACTGGCTCCCCTTAAAGTCTAGAATGGAATTTAAAATCCTCCTCCTTACATACAAGGCCCTCAAAGGCCTAGCTCCATCATATCTTAAAGACCTCATTGTACCATACCATCCCAACAGATCACTTCGGTCTGAAAGTGCAGGCCTACTTGTGGTTCCTAGAATTTCAAAGAGTAGAATGGGAGGTAGAGCTTTCAGCTATCAGGCTCCTCTCCTGTGGAACCAACTCCCAGTTTGGGTTCGGGAAGCAGACACTCTCTCTATTTTCAAGGTCTGGCTTAAGGCTTTCCTTTTTGATCAAGCTTATAATTAGGGCTGGACTTAACCATCCTTTAGTTATGCTGCTATAGGCCTAGGCTGCTGTGGGACAATGCACTGAGGACATGTCCTCCTTCTTTCTTCTCTCTCCTCTCTCTCATCCTCCACTTTCTTTTCTCTGCCACAGAGCTCTGGTCCTCTAATTTCCGACCTATTACTCGTCATGCAATTCTGTGCTTATACAATGTTTCGTGCTGTGTGTCCCTGGGTTTTTGTAAAGCGCCTTGAGAAGATTTGTATCGTTATTGACGCTATATACATAAAATTGAATTGGAAATTGAATTTCTGCCTGATGTCTGCAGTTTAGTGTCGCCACAGCTTTACCATCATAATCATCTCAGCACACAAAAGATGGAGTCTGACCTTAGAGTCTCCAGTCTAAAGTCTGGACTCTCCACCAGATCAAGAAGATGCTTCACTGCTGAGACCTTCAGGTTGTTTCTTCTCAGGTCCAGATGTTTCAGATAGGAGGGGTTGGACTTCAGAGCTAAGACCAGAGAATCACAGCTGATCTCTGACAAACTGCAGCTCATCAATCTGAATAAAGAATAAAAGTGATCTCCAATTAAATGTGTGATGTGTTTCATCCTGACTCAGAGCAGCAGCCTTCTATCAGTCTGACTCAACAACATCAGTAACAGTCTGATAGATCGATAGACAACTTTATTGATCCCTTTGGGAGGCCCCCGCAGGGAAATTGAAATACATTGAAATACTCAACATTTATCAACTAAAGCACAGCAGTCAATGATTTGAACTGAATAAATAAAGAAAACCTACAACAGCTCCAGTCAGTGAACTGACCTCAGAGTCTCCAGTCTACAGTTTGGATTCTCCAGTCCAGCAGACAGATGCTTCACTCCTGAATCCTTCAGGTCATTATCACTCATGTCCAGCTCTGTCAGATATGAAGGTTTGGACTTCAGAGCTGAGGCCACAACTTCACAGTGAGTCTCTGAGAGTCCACATCCGGTAAATCTGTGATTAGAAAACATATAAACGTGTTATAAAATCAGATAATTCACATTCTAGATCCAGACTGAATGAGGATGAAACAGAATGAGGTGATCATCTCATGAACATCTGATTGATTCTGTTAATGATCAGGACTCACTGAGCCTTTCTGCAGTTCCTCACAGCTGAGACCAGTCTCGGTTGTCCCTCCGGTGATGTGTTGTAGTGTTTCAGGTCCAACTCATCCAGAACCTCCTCTGACATCTGCAGCATGTAGGCCAGAGCTGAGCAGTGGATCATTGAGAGTTTCTTCTTTGATTTGTTCTCTGACTTCAGGAACTCTTGGATCTCCTGATGAACTGAGAGGTCGTTCATCTCCATCAGACAGTGGAAGATGTTGATGCTTCTGTCAGGAGACATTTTAGTATTCCTCATCTTCTTCAGTTTGTTGATGGCTCTCTGGATGATTTCTGGACTGTTCTCTGTCTGACCCAGCAGACCTCCTAAGAGTCTGTGGTTGGATTCCAGAGAGAGGCCATGAAGGAAGCGAACAAACAGGTCCAGGTGACCATTTTTACTGAGCAGGGATTTCTTCATTGCTCCATACAGGAAGTCATCCAGAGGCTTAGTGGAGACCTGGTGGTCTTTCCCCAGAAAGTTCTTCAGCACCTCTGTCTTCTTGTTGGTGTAACAGTGGAACATGTAGACTGCAGCCAGAAACTCCTGAACGCTCAGATGAACAAAGCAGTAGACTGATTTCTGGAAGATCACACTCTCTCTTTTGAAGATCTCTGTACAAACTCCTGAGTACACTGAGGCCTCTGTTATATCAAGACCACAGAGCTCCAGGTCTTCTTGGTAGAACATGATGTTTCCTTTCTCCAGATGTTCAAACGCCAGCCTCCCCAGCTTCAGAAGAATTTCCCTGTCAGCCTCCATCAGTTCCTGTGGACTCCTCTCATGTCCCTCATGGTACTTGTTCTTCTTCCTCTTTGTCTGAACCAACACAAAGTGTGAGTACATGTCAGTCAGGGTCTTGGGCAGCTCTCCTCTCTGCTCTGTAGTCAACATGTGCTCCAGAACTGTAGCAGTGATCCAGCAGAAGACTGGGACTCCACACAGGATGTGGAGGCTCCTGGATGTCTTGATGTGCGAGATGATTCTGCTGGACAGCTCTTCATCACTGTACCTCCTCCTGAAGTACTCCTCCTTCTGGGCGTCAGTGAAGCCTCGTACTTCTGTTAGCCTGTCAACAAATGCAGAAGGGATCTGATTGGCTGCTGCAGGTCGGGAAGTGATCCAGACCAGAGCCGAGGGAAGCAGTTTCCCCTTGATGAGGTTTGTCAGCAGCACGTTGACTGATGCCTTCTGTGTGACATCAGACACAACCTCACTGTTGTTGAAGTCCAATGAAAGTCTGCTTTCATCCAGGCCGTCAAAGATGAACAAGAGTTTACAGACAGCCAGCTCCTCTGCTGTGACCTTCTGTAATGTTGGATGGAAAACATGGAGCAGCCTGAGAAGACTGTACTGCTCATCTTTGATCAAGTTCAGCTCCCTGAACCAAAGCAGAATCACCACACTGAGATCTTGGTTTTCCAAACCCTCTGCCCAGTCCAGAGCGAACTTCTGCACTGAGAAGGTTTTTCCAACACCAGCAACGCCGTTGGTCAGAACCACTCTGATGTGTCTCTGTTGGTCAGGTAAGGCTTTAAAGATGTCGTGGCACTTGATTGGAGTGTCATGGAGGGCCTTCATCTTGGAAGCCGTCTCAAGCTGCTTCATCTCATGTTGGGTATTAACCTCTTCACTCTGTCCCTCTGTGATGTAGAGCTCAGTGTAGATCCTGTTGAGGAGGGTTCCACTTCCTGTTACATCACTTCCTTCAGTCACACATTCACATCTACTCCTCAGACTGATCTTATGTTCATCTAAAACCTCCTGCAGACCAACATCACCTGGAAAGAAGAGCAAATGTGAGACAGAAAGAAAACACTCATCCCTGTTTGGAGCCACAAAGAACAGAAAACTGACTTTAAATGTTTTGTAAAGAGTTTCTTCTTCACATAATAATTCATTTTTAGACGAAACATTAGAAATGCTCTTTGTTCTGTCAGCGTCTGAGGGGGCGTGTCAGTGTTTGACAGCAGAGGCAGTTCGTCTTCATCTAACAGCTCACTGTGGTTGTTCCTTCCTCTCTGTAATATTTATCCACTAATAAAATGATGAGCAATATGTTCATCTCTTGTTTTTAACTGCACTAACAACAAAATACTACTAATCAGGTGACAAACATTTCCTCTGGCTGTTTCACAATAAAAGCCTCTTAGTGGCTGGTCACAACAGGAACAGATTAATTTATATCAGCAGTAATTAACAAAGCTCAGTTATGAGTAAAATAAGGCTGGTATGTGAAGTACAGGGAAAGAAAATAGAATAAATAAAACTGTAGGAAACTAAGCAACAGATATACAGTCTTACTTGTCCTGGATCTTTTTCCACACTGGGGACAGGCGGAGTCTCCTGATGAAGCAGACTGGTCCCAGTATGAGGTGACGCACTGTTTGCAGAACCAGTGTCCACAGCTGCTAGAGACTGGATCCTTCAGGACGTCCTGACACAAAGCACAGCAGGACAGCTGCTCCTCCACAGAAACATGACTCCTCTTCCTCTCTCTGTCAACACATTTCTTCATCACTAAAATCATTTGCAGATTGTCAACATTTGACATCACTGTCCAGAAGCTCAGACGCTCACAGAGAACAAGAAAAGTTTGAATTGACTTCCTTTGATTTGAACTCTCCTGCTTTCATCAACACCAATCTGCTTTTCCTGTCTGGCTGTCTTATTAAACACTGAGTCATCTAACTGCATTTGCTGTTAATACAAACTCAACACTTCCTGCAGAGGCTTCACAGTAAAAGCCTTCCATCAAAGAGAGCTGATTATGTCCTTCACTGTTTTGTCTTGAGTTAGTTCAGTATGAACTGAGCGTAGAAGAGTCTAAGAAATGTTACTGATAGTGAACTGGACTGATAGGGAGTATTGATCAGATAAAGATTACATTCTAACTATGCTGGCTTGTTGCTACACACTGACTATGAGAGGAGGAGAAAACTGCAGTTCAATCCATCTACTAGTAGCCCAGCTGAAAATCTTTACACACTTCAACATTTATCTGAATATTGATGAGTGAACATTCTGAAATTGAGGTTCTCAGGTGTTTCACTGCACAAATGCCATCAGTACTTCCTGGTTCTAAAACCCAGACTAGGATCTTACCTACCTGCACTAAAACATCTGCATCATGACTATAAATCTTTCAGCAGAACATTTCTGCTTCCATCAGGTCAGTACAGTAGTTACAGTAGAAACAGTCTCTTACTTTCTGTCTGAGGGTCCAGGTTCTTCACTGAAGGCTGGAGGATTATTTTTGGACCTGTCACTCTTCATAGACAGACAGCTGGATACTGGAGACTCTGGTCTCTGTCTGTGGTATTGACCTCTGCAGAAACAAATATGATTTATTCTCATCAATCACTGATAAAAGTTTACGTAGCTCTACTGATAGCTCCATAAACATTTATCACACAGTGGGGGATACATTAAGTTACAGTTTTATAAGGAACGCTGGCTTAACGTATGAACGTCAGTTTCAACTTGAAGCTTTTCAGGATGCTGAAGAAATTACAACATTTCTAAACACAGTCCTGCATTTTCAGAGGTTCAACAGTGATTGGACAGTTGTCTGCAACATCAATATTCCTGGACATCCACAGAAGACAACAGTGGTGGAGGATCTCAGGATCCTTTCCACAATAGAAAAGACACATCACAATATCCATTCAAGTGAAGAGCACTCCACTGGAAGGTAATCATATCATTATACAAGTCTACCAGAAAGTAAATACTCTACAGATGTAAATAATTCATGAACCACCAACAGAAAGACCAGATCAGACTTTACCAAATAACATGTAAAAAAGCCAGAACAGCTCTGGAACAGGATCTTTGGACAGATAAAACTCAGATCAACCTGAACAGGAAGATAAAAGTCTGGAGAAGACTTGGAACGACTCCTGATATGAAGAACACAACATCAACTGTACAAGACAGTCAAATCATGAGCAGGAACCAGTTCCAATGACACAGAGTCACTGTGTCTATTGATGATGTGACAGATGCACTGGATGAACTCTGAAGTGTAGAGAGATATTCAGACAAATGAAGAAAGATGATTGGATGGTGCTTCACAGTCCAGATGGTTAATGAGCCAAGACATAGTGTGACAGAAACCCAGGAGATTGTGAAGGTAAAGAAGTGGAATATTCTGCAGAGGCCAAGTCAACCTCAACCTGATTTAAACGTATTTCACTCAAAAGACAAAACTAGAGGAAGACTCAACAACTGAAGACTCTGCAGTAAAGACCAGGCTCAACAGAACAAAGGAGGAAACCTATTCTGTGATGATGTTCATGGGCTCAGACCTCAGTCACTGTCTGCTAAGTCTTATCTACAGCACATCCATAGAATTATCTGTACACTATCCCACAGGCTTGACCAATGACTCAGAGGAACAAGCTGGGTGATGAACAGGAAAGCTTGGTGACAACTGGAGAGACAGTGGACGGCATGGAGGGACGGCAACCGGGACAGGAAGTGTTAGCTGCCCCACCTGAACCCAAGCAAGCTACAGACCAACCCACAGGAAAACACCTGCAGGAGCCCGAGGGTTAAAAATAAGCATTTTATTCATGACTGTCCAATCACTTCAGTCCATGAAAATAGAGGATTGTCAAATTGAAGCTTAGACTCTGCAGTCTTTAAGACCACCTTCATTTTATAACTGTAACTTGAATAAACTTTGGTTAACAGCTAGAATAACAAATACATTTCAGTTAGACTCAATCAACCATCAGAGACAGAATATAAACTGGATCTGACAGAAGTGATTAAAAATGGTCATCAACAAGTTAATAGTAGTTCTCTTACCTTGTGTCTGAGGGTCCAGGTTCTAGATTAAAGGCTAGAGGAAGATCTTTGGACCTGTCACTCTTCATAGACAGACAGCTGGATACTGGAGACTCTGGTCTCTGACTGTGGTACTGACCTCTGCAGAAACTAATATGTTTTATTCTCATCAATCACTGATAAAAGATATCAATAGAGATGCAGATGTGATTTACTGAAAGCTTTTACACATTTCAGCCAATCAATGACATCATTTCATTCAAGTCAGCAATCATTACACATACATTTGGTCATTTCTCAAGTTCACAACAAGGCTTCTGATGTTCACGGGGTCAGACTTCAGTCACTGTCTTTAATGGGTCATCCATAACACATCCATAGAAATATCTGTACACTATCTAGTTCTCTTACCTTGTGTCTGAGGGTCCAGGTTCTAGACTGAAGTATGGAGGAATTAATCCATAGGACTTGTCACTCTTCATAGACAGACAGCTGGATACTGGAAACTCTGGTCTCTGTCTGTGGTATTGACCTCTGCAGAAACAAATATGTTTTATTCTCATCAATCACTGATGAACTGTGAAATAAAGTCATTTCAGTAGCAGTAAACACACAAACTACAGCTGCTGCAGATAATGAGATGGTTTCATGTTTGTAACAGTCCTCTGAGATTAGATTACAGCTTTTCTAGGTGACTGACAGCTGTCAGAGAAGCTGAGAGGAAGACAGGACTCATTATTTATGTTAGTCACAAAAACCTTTTTGGAGTATTATAGTAAAAATGAAAAAACCATCAGAGACAGAAAATAAACTGGAACTGACAGAAGTGATTAAAATTAGTCATTAACAAGCTAGTAGTAGTTCTCTTACTTTGTGTCTGAGGGTCCAGGTTCTAGACTGAAGTATGGAGGAATTAATCCATAGGACCTGTCACTCTTTATAGACAGACAGCTGGATGGTGGAGACTCTGGTCTCTGTCTGTGGTACTGACCTCTGCAGAAACAAATATGATTTATTCTCATCAACCACTGATAAAGGTTTACGTAGCTCTACTGATAGCTCCATAAACATTTATCACACTGTGGGGGATACATTAAGTTACAGTTGTATAAAGAACATGAACGTATGAACGTCAGTTTCAACTTGAAGCTTTCCAGGATGCTGAAGAAATTACAACATTTCTAAACACAGTCCTGCATTTTCAGAGGTTCAACAGTGATTGGACAGTTGTCTGCAACATCAATATTCCTGGACATCCATAGAAGACAACAGTGGTGGAGGATCTCAGGATCCTTTCCACAGTAGAAAAGACACATCACAATATCCATTCAAGTGAAGAGCACAGCACTGGAAGGTAATCATATCATTATACAAGTCTACCAGAAAGTAAATACTCTACAGATGTAAATAATTCATGAACCTCCAACAGAAAGACCAGATCAGACTTTACCAAATAACATGTAAGAAAAGCCAGAACAGCTCTGGAACAGGATCTTTGGACAGATAAAACTCAGATCAACCTGAACAGGAAGATAAAAGTCTGGAGAAGACTTGGAACGACTCCTGATATGAAGAACACAACATCAACTGTACAAGACAGTCAAATCATGAGCAGGAACCAGTTCCAATGACACAGAGTCACTGTGTCTATTGATGATGTGACAGATGCACTGGATGAACTCTGAAGTGTAGAGAGATATTCAGACAAATGAAGAAAGATGATTGTATGGTGCTTCACAGTCCAGATGGTTAATGAGCCAAGACATAGTGTGACAGAAACCCAGGAGATTGTGAAGGTAAAGAAGTGGAATATTCTGCAGAGGCCAAGTCAACCTCAACCTGATTTAAACGTATTTCCCTCAAAAGACAAAACTAAAGGAAGAATCAACAACTGAAGACTCTGCAGTAAAGACCAGGCTCAACAGAACAAAGGAGGAAACCTATTCTGTGATGATGTTCATGGGCTCAGACCTCAGTCACTGTCTGCTAAGTCTTATCTACAGCACATCCATAGAATTATCTGTACACTATCCCACAGGCTTGACCAGTGACCCAGAGGAACAAGCTGGGTGATGAACAGGAAAGCTTGGTGACAACTGGAGAGACAGTGGACGGCACGGAGGGACGGCAACCGGGACAGGAAGTGTTAGCTGCCCCACCTGAACCCAAGCAAGCTACAGACCAACCCACAGGAAAACACCTGCAGGAGCCCGAGGGTTAAAAATGAGCATTTTATTCATGACTGTCAAATCACTGCAGTCCATGAAAATAGAGGATTGTCAAATTGAAGCTGAAACTCTGCAGTCTTTAAGACCACCTTCATTTTATAACTGTAACTTGAATAAACTTTGGTTAACAGCTAGAATAACAAATACATTTCAGTTAGACTCAATCAACCATCAGAGACAGAATATAAACTGGATCTGACAGAAGTGATTAAAAATGGTCATCAACAAGTTAATAGTAGTTCTCTTACCTTGTGTCTGAGGGTCCAGGTTCTAGATTTAAGTGTGGAAGAATTAATCCACAGGACCTGTCACTCTTCATAGACAGACAGCTGGATACTGGAGACTCTGGTCTCTGTCTGTGGTACTGACCTCTGCAGAAACAAATATGTTTTATTCTCATCAATCACTGATAAAAGATATTAATAGAGATGCAGATGTGATTTACTGAAAGCTTTTACACATTTCAGCCAATCAATGACATCATTTCATTCAAGTCAGCAATCATTACACATACATTTGGTCATTTCTCAAGTTCACAACAAGGCTTCTGATGTTCATGGGCTCAGACTTCAGTCACTGTCTTTAATGAGTCATCCATAACACATCCATAGAAATATCTGTACAATATCTAGTTCTCTTACCTTGTATCTGAGGGTCCAGGTTCTAGACTGAAGTATGGAGGAATTAATCCATAGGACCTGCCATTCTTCAGACAGCAAACTCTGTCCTCCTCCTCCTCCATCTTCTGGACTTCAGTCAGTCTGAGAGGTAAACCAGAAACACTCAGCGAGTTTACATCAACTTCAGTTACAGTAAGAGGATGGTTACCATAACACAACCACTATATACTGGTGACTTTAAAAACCTTCTGGTATAAGATATAACACACTGAAGTGAAGACATTTAAATAAAAAATTAAAACACTCTCCATTCAGAAGAAGAATATTAACACTCACTTCGCTTCAACCTTCACTTTTCCTCCTACTACTCTGAATTAAAGTCTGAACAAGCTGACTGAACACTTTCAGTTTCACTGCTCCTCCTCTCTGGAAATCACGTGGTGTTTGTGTGTGTGTGTAAACTTGTACAGCTACCTTTCTGAGGACCAGTTTGAGTTTTCTGGGGAGGACACAGAGACACAGAGTCCCAGCCAACACTACAACCTCCATCCATATCTCAGGTTCAAGTTCAAGAGAAGTTCTCCAACATTACAGTGTTCCTCCTTCCCTGAAGCTCAAGCTAATTTTATTTTCTCACCTATAGAACGGTCTACACCTGGTTCTTTTATTAAACAAACTAAATAGACTCATATTATTTATCTTACAATCATTTCTGTCTCTACATGGCCATGGACTAAAAATTGTTGAATGAACTAAAAAGAAATGTTCAAAAGTTTAAATAATTGTTCAGTTCCATTGACCGCTGTCATTAAAGAAACACTTGATCACCATGATTCCTTTAAGTTTCTGTGTCAGTTTCCATCTCCATCATCCCCCCACCCCCTCAAACACCCTCAGAGCTGGAAACTGAGGGAAACACTGATGTTCTATGAGTCCTGGCATCTTGGTTGTTTCAAAGACCCATAAGAGCTTTAAACTGTTCAATTCTGACTAAATATTAAAGATTTATACTTTCATGTTCACTAAAATATCAAGGAGTTCACATTTACCTGTCAAGTTAAAATAAATACTTGTTTATGTTAGAATATGGTCAGAAAACCACAGGAACGTGTTTAAGCTTTAAAAAGTAAAAATTAACTCTGACAGACTTTTAGAACAGAGTTAGTCGTTAGATGCAGAAAAATACTCGATAATTTTGCTTCAAACTGAAGGAAAAGAAGAGTAAAATGATTCGATAATGTATATTAATCATTCAGTTCAGTGAAACTTTAACAAAACAACAGATAAGTCACCGCAGTGAAGTTAGTTTTAAGTTGGATATTAGCTTGGTAAACCTCCACTACGGGTACAGTGCGACTCCAATTAAGCCACTCCAACATTTAAGTGCACGCCTACTACAGACTGTATGGTAAACACACGGCAATAGAAGACGTTTACAGTGTGTATCGACTTCCTTTTCAAAATAAAAATGTGGGATATTTAAAGCAGAGATGATGTGTGTTTAAGCCTAATGAGAAGGTATTGGGCTAAGACAGCCAGCCATTGTAGTGACATGATCCCACACTGATTTGGAGTAAATAGATCACATGACCTGGAAGCTATTGAGCTAAAATGCTAATATTTACATATAGAAATTAATAAGAATTAAAGCTGCAAGCAGCATTGGACGGGCCCTCGCACGTCCACGCCCATCGGGGGGTGCGGCACGTTGGGTGGGAGATTTGACCTTCTGGTGAATTAGGCCAATTTTTGTGAATTTCTCAGCACGACAAGCCTATCAGTAGGTGCTTCCCCTTTCATGACGAAACATCGAACGTTGCCACGCCCCGACAGTTTCATCAAAATACGCACTTTTGATAATTCTTACTCAGGAAGTCTATATGAACACACCTACCAAGTCAATCGGATAAAATCCCTAGGAGGAGTTGGTTCAAATATGAACCCTTGTCAACCAGGCCGAATCACCAAAAATGGTGATTTTCATGCATAAATATCTCGCTTCCTGATAATTATAGCCCATTGCTCCAAGAGACATTTAGTAGGTCTTGCCATGGTCTACAATTTGGCTGAGGTTCTATAACTCTGTGTCAAAAACTGTGGCGGGGCTGGCTGAAAGAAAAATTCCAGGGGGCACTATAGAGCAGGGGTCACCAAACTTTTTTCTCTGGGGGCCACATTATCGTTCCTGACTGTGATGGGGGGCCGGGGCCTGGTCAGCTATACAACATGACTCAGACCAAAATGACCACCAGCATTGTGTGGTAGAGATTACTATCCTGGCACAGCCGTCCCCACTTCTACTGTATATCCACACAACTATATCAACACTTGAGCAACAAACTTTATTGCTAGCCATTTTGCTGTCCTGAACACTGGCAGTTCTCCTCGCATATGTTGTCTGCTGCTGCTTGATCTCGAGCAGTACCGCGGGAAGTAGGGGTGCTGGGGGTGCTGCAGCCCCACTAACAGGGGAAAATGTATTTACCCAAAAATAAATACACGAAATATAGTGGAAAAAAGTGGGGATAAAAAGAAAATGCTAAAAGTTAAAACTGTCTGAGAGGAAGGCCACATTTGGAGTTGTGTGATGCAGGCGTCAAATCACGTTTCTTTTTTGAATGCTGCAACCGCGCAGCACGTCTTTACGCACAGTGTTCAGCGCCACAGTTACATGGACAGCTGTGACAAACTGTTTACTGTTGCCAAAGTGATCAGCACCATGAACAGTTACACGGACTCTGACACATTGTTTGTTCTGGTTCCACTATGTATGTGTAATATTGTTTTGTGCAAGTTTTGTGCGAAGATTTTTGCACACTTAATTAATGTGGCAGAGGCTCCAGGTTCATTGTTATTACAAACCTACGACCAATCAGCTCTGAATTATCTTTGAATTAAAAGTTCCTTTGGGTTTTCGATTGAGAACTTATCTCATGTCTTGCGTTTCATGATTTTCTCTTTATTTCTAATAATGCAATTCATATCAGTGTGTATGTTACACGAAGGCTACACATGCTTCACTGGATGGCTTCGTGAATAAAAAACGCAGTTGACTATGTGTCACCGCTGCATGTAACAATATTGCCGTGGTGTAGGAGTCAAGCCGTGCTGGTTTATGTATCAATTTGCGGGTCCCAAACGGATCCGCCGCGGAGGTGAGGCTTTAATCGCTTTCGTAGCGGATCCGGTCCTGAGTGCATCTGGACCCCGATACGGGTCCGTTTCGCGGGTCCGTTCCGGAAGCCACCATACATCCGCGGCAGATCCGCCACGCAGTCCTTGCTGTGTGGGTATGCTTCCGGCTATGATCGCGAGCATGTGATGAAAATTCAGCAAATATAGTTAATTTTATATTTAACTGAACAAATCAACAAAATACCAGATGCAGACATGCTATTATTTTCCAAAAAGCAATTTAAAAAAATAGGCCATGACGACTTTTGGGGATTGCCTCATGGTTCAAGTGGTGGGGGGCAGAGGGGCTGGGGGGCCGGTCAAAGGGGGGTGGCGGGCCGGAGTCGGCCCGCGGGCCGTAGTTTGATGACCCATGTATTAAAGACTCAAGTGGTGTTTCTTGTCACCTCCTCAGTATATGAATGAAAACATATTACTGTGAGATTGTGTTTCTCCTGGTCCCACTGTGCTACATATCTGCTGACAAGACACCACAACATGTTACAAGACAGAATAGAAAAGGAATAAATGAACAGAAGGTTTACTAGTATACAGGGCTGGACTGGGAACAAAAAACGGCCCTGGCATTTTTGATTCCCGGCGGCCCACCATGGTTATATATGCGATATGCGGAAGCACATGTCATACCAGAGGATGTATGTGCACATTGTGAAGTATCAAAAATTAAAATAAAGTGCCGTGGCCTACATGGAAGAGTAACCATGTTTAAAAAAATGATACACTCTGGGGGGCCGGTCAAAGGGGGGTGGCGGGCCGGAGTCGGCCCGCGGGCCGGAGTTTGATGACCCATGCTATAGAGTGATTTTACCCCACCTCCTAATTAAATCGGGGCCGAATTTTAGAGAATATTGCTCTTAATAACCCCAAGAAGTTTCAGACAGCTCTGAGAAAGTATATTAAAGCTGCACACTTTTGCCTGAAAATCAGCCTAAAAGGTCAATGGAGTCTCAGATTTTTGGAAAAAAATCAGGACGCTTGACTTTGATGGGCCACCGTGTCCACATAGTTTCTGGAAAAGTTTCCATTTTTGGAGGATTTCTTCCCAAAGTTGTTTCTGATAGTTTCACTGGGTTTCAGCCCCGTATGGTCGATATTGTCCAAGCTGGACGTCATCTTGTAAAACTGAAATGTTTGTATCGCCCCTAGGTGGCACTCTGAAAATCACCAAATGTTGTTATGGAAATGTGTACTAGGCCAGACTGGCATTATATATCAGAGGTTTGGTGACGATTGAAGTATTTTCCGCAAAGTTACAGCACGTCAAATTTTCATGAAAGCACGCCAAATTTTGTGACCCTGCCCCTCCCCCTCCCCCATAGTAAATCCAAGGATTACAGTTTGGTTGACTTTTCATCGTCAAGGCCTTAAGAACACACACGCCAAGTTTGGAACAGATAGGACAAAAGCTCTAGGAGGAGTTTGTTCAAATACGAGGTGTGGAAATGTGCACACTTGTGACCAAATATGATTTTTGATGAAAGATGGCGGACTTCCTGTTGGAGTTGGCTCCAGGAGGCTTTTTGTGTGTCTCTGTCTGTTACATAATCCTTCCAAATGTCGTAGACGTGCGTGAAACCGTGTCGAGGGGCTACTCCGAAAACGTACATCTAGGAGGCGCTGTTGAGCCATTTTGTTACGCCCTTGTGTGAGACCCCCAAAATACGTAATTTTACACCCAACACCCACTCAATATAAGACATGACGTGGAGGATATTGAGCTGAAATGCCAATATGTACATAAAATAATTAATAAAAAGGATTCAGAGATTTCAAATAGCCAAAAAATTAGGTGTATCCCATGCATCCCACACTGATTTGGGGTCAGTAGATCACATGACGTGAAAGCTATTGAGGTATGATGTTAATATTTGCATTTCAAAATTTATATATATAAAAAAAAACATTCAGGGATTTAAAATTAATTTAGTTCTCTTTCAAACCATCTGCCTTCTCTGGCTACGATTTGGACATTGTTATCTTCACAAGTCGTGTCCTTTGTCCTTCAGGTGTTGGTGGACCGCTGAATTGTTTCCTGACGAGCTGGCACTTCTGTGTTGGTACATGCGTTTATGGATGGGTTGTTTGGTTTCCCCAATATTTAAGTCCGTACACTCCTCACTGCACTGAACAGCGTACACCACGGTACTGTTTTTGCCTGGGTGTTTACACCTCATTTTTGCCATTTTAAATCTCTGAATTTGTTTTATTAATTTTTATATGTAAAGGTCATGTGATCTATTGACCCCAAATCGGTGTGGGATAATGGTTTTATTTTGAAAACCGGAAGTCGATACACGCTGTGGCTGTCCAATCTCCATGTGTTTACCATAGAGTCTGTAGTAATGATGGGTAGATGGGGGGGGGGGTATTCCAGAAAGCAGGTTTACTGGCTTATCTGGATATCTTAACCCAGAGTTAGCGGTAAACCCGGGATTTCGGTTCCAGAAAGCTCAAAAATGATCAGGCTATGTATGTAACTATAGTAACATAGGTTCTGAACTAAACCTGGTAGGGGTAGGTTTTGTTCAGGTTATGTTCGGATATTTAATCTTTAAACTGGTAATTTTCGAACATGCAAGGCTACACAAATTAGACATAAGTGATTTAGCCGTAGGCCTATAGGGAAAATACATTGTACTAGTTCATTTTGCTCCTCCTGGGAGGTACCCCCAGGAATCCCCTCCACAGGGGGGAGACAAACGGGCGCTGTCCCGGGCACAGGGTGGGAGGGGGGTTCAGAACTGGGCCCTCATTAAATTATGGAATAATTAAAAACAAAATTAATAAATTAGGTTTATTTGTGGGGGAAAACGTAATATTTGAGTTACATAGAAGCTTTTTATTTATTTTCTTCCTAATTGTCCTTGAAATAGCGGTCAAGAACCCCCCACCCCAACACAAAAATGGTTTGGCCACTGATCAAACTTTGACTTTGCCGTAATACCGTTAATGGTCGTTTGATTGGAAGGTCTGTACTCTCAGAATGTCCGGGCAGCACAAGTCCGATGCTCATAAAAGGAAAGAAAAGACAAGAAAATTGAGGCCTTCTTTTTTTTTTAAACAAATTTCCTAAAGCTTATCTCGTCCCGGGCCCAGGCAAGACTGTCAGCTGGCCTGATCCCCTCCATCATCGGACGCCCTCGATTGATAGGCTACTGATCGCCAACTCCTCCACAGGGGTGGGGGGGGGGCACCGCTGGCCCAGAACCGGTCTTCCTCTCCTCTGCTTTCTGCCTATTGGCTTTGAAATGAATGTACCTTGTTGCAATATGTCAATTCAAGAACATAATAGTGGATGAGCGATGTCTAAGATGATGTACCCAGATATAGGCTATCTATATATATATATATTGTATATATGTTTTTATATTTAGTTTTGACCTGCGGCCACTTTCTCTTGAGGGCGGTCGGGTTACATCTAATTAAAACTAATACAATATAAGTCTCACCATAAGTCTCTTACTATGTAGCATAATATCTACTGAATTATTGTGCTTCTGACATACATTAATGTGCTATATTAAACTTACACATTTACACGGTCTGCAATTCTCTGCCAAGCAAGGTCTCGTTCCTTGGCAGACGCTAAGTTTTGCTTTTTTACGTTAATATCGCTCTTTCCTCCTCGTACGCCTCGAGCAGAACTGCTGCTCCGCTTCATAAAAATAGGCTGCTCTGCGCTTTGCCATTTTTACTCATGGTTTCGGCACTCAATAGATGATGCCTTTATAACTTCGCCGTGAACGTGCACAACTCTAGGTTAACCAATTTGGGGTTGATTGAACTGATTGCAAACCGGTGTTTTGGAACTGACAGCTCGGGTTTAGTCGCCTCAGGTTCAGACAACCCAGAGGTTAAGTTTTAGCTCAGTGTTTGTTAAACCTCCTTTCTGGAATACCCCCTTGGTTTCCAATTTACAGTGTTAAGTGTGTTATAAAGTGAAACATCTATTTGCTGAAATAGATGATTAATAAATGGTAGACTGAAGTAACACTAGTGACACTAACATCCCTGCCTCTCTCTCTTTCTCTGTGTTTAGTCAAGTCAGAGTGTTGAAATGGGAGTGGAGGAGTCACAGGAAGATCAGGCAGTTTTAGACTATTTTAGCCGCCCTCATTCCACAAAGAGGCAGGAATTCTTTGAGTTTCATCCTCAACAGGACGCCACAAACCCTGTCGTCCAGAGGCTCTTCAGTACAACGGACGACAAGGCATGGAAATGGCTGACTTTTTGTGGCCAACGTCATGCTTTATTTTGTTTTGTTTGCCTTGCTTTTAGCAAAAGCAATGATCAAAGTGCTTTCATTAGAGGCATGACAGACTGGAGGCATGTGCACCAAAGAGTAGAGGAGCATGAGTCTCTCTCTCTCTCTCTCTCTCTCTCTCTCTCTCTCTCTCTCTCTCTCTCTCTCTCTTACTGTAGGCCTAATTGAAAATTTGTATAAACTGTATATTTCAATAAACACTGAAAAGACATCTCTAGCAGTGTTTTTTAGACAACCACTTTCAATTGGTTGAATTGAATCGCAGCGCTGTGGCCATCTCCCCCAAGAAGCTCTCTGTGAGTAGTGAAAGAGTGTATCATTTTTTTAAACATGGTTACTCTTCCATGTAGGCCACGGCACTTTATTTTAATTTTTGATACTTCACAATGTGCACATACATCCTCTGGTATGACATGTGCTTCCGCATATCGCATATATAACCATGGTGGGCCGCCGGGAATCAAAAATGCCAGGGCCGTTTTTTGTTCCCAGTCCAGCCCTGTATACTAGTAAACCTTCTGTTCATTTATTCCTTTTCTATTCTGTCTTGTAACATGTTGTGGTGTCTTGTCAGCAGATATGTAGCACAGTGGGACCAGGAGAAACACAATCTCACAGTAATATGTTTTCATTCATATAGCCTACTGAGGAGGTGACAAGAAACACCACTTGAGTCTTTAATACATGGGTCATCAAACTACGCCACCCCCCTTTGACCGGCCCCCCAGCCCCTCTGCCCCCCACCACTTGAACCATGAGGCAATCCCCAAAAGTTGTCATGGCCTATTTTTTTAAATTGCTTTTTGGAAAATAATAGCATGTCTGCATCTGGTATTTTGTTGATTTGTTCAGTTAAATATAAAATTAACTATATTTGCTGAATTTTCATCACATGCTCGCGATCATAGCCGGAAGCATACCCACACAGCAAGGACTGCGTGGCGGATCTGCCGCGGATGTATGGTGGCTTCCGGAACAGACCCGCGAAACGGACCCGTATCGGGGTCCAGATGCACTCAGGACCGGATCCGCTACGAAAGCGATTAAAGCCTCACCTCCGCGGCGGATCCGTTTGGGACCCGCAAATTGATACATAAACCAGCACGGCTTGACTCCTACACCACGGCAATATTGTTACATGCAGCGGTGACACATAGTCAACTGCGTTTTTTATTCACGAAGCCATCCAGTGAAGCATGTGTAGCCTTCGTGTAACATACACACTGATATGAATTGCATTATTAGAAATAAAGAGAAAATCATGAAACGCAAGACATGAGATAAGTTCTCAATCGAAAACCCAAAGGAACTTTTAATTCAAAGATAATTCAGAGCTGATTGGTCGTAGGTTTGTAATAACAATGAACCTGGAGCCTCGGCCACATTAATTAAGTGTGCAAAAATCTTCGCACAAAACTTGCACAAAACAATATTACACATACATAGTGGAACCAGAACAAACAATGTGTCAGAGTCCGTGTAACTGTTCATGGTGCTGATCACTTTGGCAACAGTAAACAGTTTGTCACAGCTGTCCATGTAACTGTGGCGCTGAACACTGTGCGTAAAGACGTGCTGCAGCATTCAAAAAAGAAACGTGATTTGACGCCTGCATCACACAACTCCAAATGTGGCCTTCCTCTCAGACAGTTTTAACTTTTAGCATTTTCTTTTTATCCCCACTTTTTTCCACTATATTTCGTGTATTTATTTTTGGGTAAATACATTTTCCCCTGTTAGTGGGGCTGCAGCACCCCCAGCACCCCTACTTCCCGCGGTACTGCTCGAGATCAAGCAGCAGCAGACAACATATGCGAGGAGAACTGCCAGTGTTCAGGACAGCAAAATGGCTAGCAATAAAGTTTGTTGCTCAAGTGTTGATATAGTTGTGTGGATATACAGTAGAAGTGGGGACGGCTCTGCCAGGATAGTAATCTCTACCACACAATGCTGGTGGTCATTTTGGTCTGAGTCATGTTGTATAGCTGACCAGGCCCCGGCCCCCCATCACAGTCAGGAACGATAATGTGGCCCCCAGAGAAAAAAGTTTGGTGACCCCTGCTTTAATAGATTTACCTTCTAGTGGCGTCTGGTCAATAGAGGGCGCTAGGGCGCCACCCCTCCTGTGAAATATTGACTGTTTTATATATCTACCAAGATCAACCATGAATCAATCAAACCTAACAAATACGAAATAAATACACAAAAATACATCGCGTTTTCACTTGTGCAATGGTGTAGTGGTACCCGCCACACTGCCAGCAACCATTAAATGAGTCTGACTTTAGGCTAAGCTGTGATTTGCCATTCCCTCCTCCAGGTCAAGGGCGCCGGTCATGCTGGAGTCTATGAGAGCTAGCAAACTTTTTACTGTTTATGAGCAGAAACAGCTTTTCATTGGCGCATGAAAATTCGATTCTAGTTGTCAGCTCTCTGCGCCCAGACCAATGGCATTGTTTTCTATTTTTTTACTCTTAGCATGATTGGACAATTCATCAATCAATCACGTCCATCAGGAAGCATTCGCGCCACAGCTGTAACTTGTTCTAAGAGACAAGATGGCTGACGTTAATAGCGGAGACTCAGTGATGCTTAAGGAAAATTCAATTATTTCACTTAAAAAAACAAATTTTTTCGTCGGTCGGCTGTAGAGAAGAAAAGGGTGAAGGAATTGGGACCCGACTGACGGACTTAAACATTTCGCAGCAGACTACTGATCGTGGGAGGACATACACAAGGAGCTTCACTTCAAATGTGTATGCTAAACGGAACTGTCTAGCTGGATGTGCAGTATGTGCACACTCTCACTCTCTCTCAAACACACATACAAACAGAGAGAGAATGTTAACTTGTGTATAATTCCTATTTTATTGATGTATTAACATTTTTAAACTTACTGGATTTTACAAGGCAAATAAATGAGGTTAAAACTTAGTTCCATTTGTCTTTGTAAGGAAATGTTCTATTTTGTCTTTATTATTTTGTCAGAATGCACCAGAATGCTTAGTTTGTATGTGAAAATCACAAAACAAAAATTTGCTGGGGGAGGATGTCCCCAGACCCCCCTACAGGGGTTTGATTTACAAACTTTGCGCCCACCTTAACATAAAATTCACCAGCCGCCACTGCTTCTAGATAGAAAACTCTAGATATCAGACATAGATTTACATATGAACACAACATACTGTATCTCATGTCCATTCCATGTTTTAAACTCTTCTATATTCTAGATAGAAATGTGTCTATCATGTAGAAAGCGTCTCTATGTTGAACTGGAGTAAAAGTACTTAGTTACTTTCAGCGCTTCCCGTTAGAAAAGCAGATCAAACTTCTAGAGACAGATTTCAAATCAAAGACTGTGTCATGGATGGAAATAATCAAAGAAGTTGAAATCATATTTAAAACAGGGCTCTCAAGTCTCACGCATTCGGCGTGAGACACACGCATTTCAACCCGTTCACACGCTCACACGCCACACCATGTATTTCTCACGCAAAGAAATTACCAGGAGAACGCCCACCAAGTTGCGCCGCTATTTTTCCCGTAGAATTTGGAATGCGTCTTTCACGCACCAGCCAATCAAATAAAAAGAATGTAGCTACTGAACAGCCAATCAAAAAATAGGATTGCTGTATCCAGGCAAGATTTAGATTTCTCCGGTTCAGACGCTCGCTGAGACGAGGACTGTCAGTATCATCATATCGACATGCGAGAAGAGGACCATCCTATGAGTAGATTCTATTGGATATAAAATAAACTGGGCATCTCAGTTACGAGTTGTGACTACTCCCTTCTATTGCCATCTAGATACAGGCCAGACAGCAATGGCGGTGTCCAATTTTATTGCAGTCCTTCAGTGTTTTATTTAGTTGTGCGAATTTATGTGTCATTTATCAGACCCCCCCCCCCCCCCCCCCCCCCCCCCCCCCGCCATCGCCAAAATCTCACTCTGAACTCAGTTCAAAACTTGAGAGCCCTGTATTTAGGAAGCAGGTCTGGCGCTGATCACGCAGAGACTAGAAATGGTGGATCAGTTTCATACTAGTCCTCCTCCAGACTCTGGACTTTCAGCTCTGACTCAGATTAAAGTGAATTTATGGAGCTGCAGATTTCTGCTGCTTCTGTTGGAGCTGAGCTGCTGACATCTGATGTTAACCAAGAAAACATTCAAAACTGCTTCATTACCTTCAGACGGCGTTTGACACGGAGAGAAAAATTGCGACACGATCCTGGAAACGAAACTGAAACCAGGGAACAGCCTGGACCGTGCCCTGTTTCGTGTGTGTGCGTGTGTGTCCGTAGCCGAGAGCAGTGGTTCCCAACCTGCTTATTTTGGAAAAAGACAACATGCGTGTAATTCCCGCCCTGTTATTTCCGAGTTTGACGACGTTCAGTTATTTTTTCACAACTCAGAGCTCGTTTTATCACCAAGTCATGAACGCAGCATCAGCTGCAGCTGGATCTCAATTAAGATTTTCCAGAACCCGCTCCCAGGGCCGGTCCGTCCTACAGGCGAAGCAGTTTTCTGCCTGGGGCGCCAGGTGTGCGTAGGGCGCCGCCAGTGGCCCTTACAAAAAAAAAAAAAAACATGTGGGCGCTCAGGTGCCCCCCTCCCTTTCTACACAATGAACAAATAAGCAAGAATAAATACACTTTTTATTTACAATATTTCATCTGGCCTGGCTGATGCACTTGAACAGAGACACGATGCTGCTGCTTACTTTAGTGGGGGGATATGTCTCTGCACAACTGGCAGCCCCAGGCCCGCAGCCCAATCAAGACGTGCGCCGTCGATGTAATGTAAACACAAATACATGGTTGTGTATGGGCGCACATCACACCAGGCAGACAGATGTAAAAATGAAAAGGCACAAGCCCTCAGGTGCGCAGGGCAGAAAACGGAGGAAAGAGGAGGAGGAAAGGAAAGCCCAATTAAGAGGTAAGCTATGTCAACAAAGCGCTGTTTTGCGTTTCTGTGTTATTTTAAGCTGATTGGCGCTAACGCTAGCGTTAGCTAAGTAATAAAAATAAAGGCAAAGCTAGCTAGATAATGCAATGTTATGATGAGCTATTGCTAGATTCATACAGATTGAGATGAATGCTCAACCCTCACGTTTGGGCTTAGTAGTTTTATTACCAAAAACTAGGTTACTACTATACACCTAACTGCCTTGAGTCTCAAAAGGCTGCACCATTATATCAGTGATGATGTGGCTACTATCAATTAAAAAATCTATTTAAATTGTTTGTCCTGTGCAGCTATACATGCTTTTGCTAGGATAATATGTACCTGTGTCTGTACAGACTCACTCACCAAATTCTTAAAGTCCCCAACTCCTGGAGAAGGGACATCTACACCACTCTCTGAACCACATTTGCCAAAAGCCAACATGACCACCCTGGAAGTTCTGGCATTCTTACAGAAGATGAAACTGGAGGAAATCTATCCAAATATGTGGGTGGCCCTCAGAATTGCTGTCACTATTCCAGTGACAATTGCTGCTGCAGAGAGGAGCTTCTCCGGATTGAAGCTGATTAAAACCTACCTGAGGTCTACAATGGGCCAAGAGCGTCTGAATGGACTTGCATTAATGAGCATCAATCAGGAGGTTTCAAGGAAGATACCTTTTGATGACACAATAGATGCATTTGCAGTAAGGAAGTCCAGACGTGTCCATTTTTAAGGACATGCATGATGCACCATAGACTTTTGAAGGAAGATTATGTTGGGGTTATACATGCTAATCTTCTGTTTTCTCTTTTGCACATTTAGATTTTATAAGGCCCATAGTTTATAGCATGTTCAAGCAAATGTTTATTTTATTATTTTATCATTATACATTTTATTTTATCATCCTTGTTTAAAGGAGTAAAACTGACTCGGACTGGCTGACTTTGTTGTTAATTTTGTTAAAATATGCGAGCCATAAAAAACAAAAAAACAAAAAAAACATCTTTTTGTTCTGTAATTTGTGGAGGGGGGGCACCCAAATGCCAATCCTGCTGGGGCACCAAAATGTGTAGGACCGGCCCTGCCCGCTCCTGACTGGCGAGTATTAGTTTGGTTAGGAGCGGAAGATGGTTTCCTCTCATTCCATTGGTCAGTGAACTCACCAGACTTGAACCTTACAATAAGCGAAATCAACAAGTTTTTATTTATTTTTTATCGCAGTCAACGGTCTCACGAGAGAGCGAGGTAGACAGGACAAGAGGAAAGGTGGAGCAGAGAGGGAGAGAATTAAAAAGATAAAAGCACTGGCCACAGACGTAGCAGTGCTGTAAAATAACTGACATGATATCTAATATTGGCTCATTTTACTGAACAAACAAGTTTAATATTTCTGTTTCTTGTCTTTGATTGGCTTCTCTTTGTCGACTTTCAGGATGTTTTGAGTCATTCTGATGCAGAAATGTTGAAAACAGTGAAGGACACAAAAACCCTGCTGCTCTGAACTTTGTAGACAGACTGTGACGGTAAAAGTCTGATCTTTGCTCCAATCCTCCAGAGAACGGAGCCTCTCGTTGCTGAGGAGGAAGGTAAGAGATTCAGAGAGAGGTTGATGACTTCAGGCAGCTTTAAAAAGCAGCAGATTTGCTCCCATTTGATTTCAGTCAAATCTTTTCTGTCCAATCATCACACTTCAACCAGCTGATATAAAACACATTTATTCATTTCCATCCATTTAACTATAGGAGAGGTGATTGTTCAAATTCAACCAAACATTTCATCATCAGACATGAGGGAATAAGCACTACGTACTAGAGATGTTATTCTCCAAGCGGACGCTCAACACAGTGTGGAGCTTCATCACGTCACGCGCGTATCCTCAGCCATGTGTCTCTCCAGGTTTGAATGCAGGGCGGGATTGTCAAACTCACAATGATTAGAAATGGACACAGTCCCTCAGATGGTTGTGGGTTTTTGAGAGGAGGAGAGTTTTTCATACGTTACGTAGTTTCATTGATTTAGAACCAGAGAGACTGAAGTTTAACGTATTAGAACATTAGATGAACTTTGAAAGTTCTGTGTCATAACTATTTCCATTTTCTGCTTTAAAGGGCGACAAGCTGAACTGGATGAGGCCTTGGTGGACATGATGGTGCAGGACTGCCAGTCATTTTCTGTGGCTGAGGATAAAGGCTTTAAAGCCTTTATTAACAAGCGTGAGCCAACATATGTCCTGCCCACAAGACAAGCATTGAGAGCCATGGTGGAGACCATATATGGATGCCTTCCTCAGGGTCACCTGTCAATATAGAAATGAGGAAGTGAAACTGTCATGTGTTCTGTTAGGTGTCACTAAAGTCCCTCAGTCCCACACAGCTGAAAACCTAAAGAACGCCAAAGAACTATTAACTGAGGAATGGAGCCTTAAAAACAAGATCCACTGTCTGCTCACTGACAATGAGACAAATACGGTGGCTAGTGCTAGGCTGCTTAGACTACACAACACACCTTGTTTTTGTGGACACAGTTTAAATTTGGAGGCAACAGCAGAACTAACAGAGATCTGTATGTGAGCCAGAAAAGTTGTTTGTTTCTTCAAAACCAGCACAAGGGCCAAGGAGAAACTGACAGAGGTTCAGGAACAACTTGAAAAACCAGCTCATAAGCTGATTGAAGAGGTTGAAACCAGGTGGAATTCCACTTTCCTCGTGTTCCAGCGTCTAACATCACTAACAACACATGTGGTGCCACTGAGCTGTGTGGACTACGAGGCTGTAGCTGAATGTCCTGAGGTTCTGGAGCCGCTGTCTCTGGCTGCTACTGAGCTTTCAGTAGAGAAGAAGGTGTTCGCATCCAAGGTCATACCCATCATTCCTATCAAGTCCACATCCCTACTCCATTCATGCCCATAGCCACTGAGACTAAATGCTGCTGCACTTTTTATTGGCAAGGTGCAGTGTGGAAAAATATCAGGTCCTGTCAACGGCAACTGTTCTTGAGCCAAGGTTCAAAACAATAATATTTATCAACCAGACCAATGCACAGGAGGCAGTTAGCAGAGTCACAGCAGAATGTTCAGGACTGAGGAGATCAGAACATGTCACACCCTCAACATCACAGCTAATAGCTTTCTCCTTATTTGATCATTGCTTGTATATATGGTATATCAAACAACTGGATGGATTTCCATTTGTTTTACAGTCCACAGCAGAGGAAGTCCCTGGTCCCTCAGCACAACAGGCTGACCCTGACAACCTGTGGGAACTTCTGGACTGCTGAGTTGCTTGGTTGCATTAGTCTGTAGGAAAACCTTCTTTGAGACAAAAACACATCCAATGGATTTCACCTTCGTCTGTTCTGATTTCTTGCAGGTGAAACTCAGAGTCCAAAATGCTACGGCAGAAGCAACAGCTGAGGTTCAGCGCTGTTTATCTGAGCCCTACCTCTCCAGAGGAGAAGACCCCTTGAAATACTGGCAGCAAAGGGTGTCAGTTTATCCCAATCTGTACAAGCTTGCCAGACAATATTTACACATGCCTGCAACATCTGTCCCATCTGTCTCCAAAGCTGGAGAGGTTATAAGCAAGAAGAGGAACAGACTAAAACCCAAGTCTGCTGAAATGATTTTGTTTTTAAATAAAAATCTGTGAACCACCCAAATCCTCTTTCCAGTTTCACAAGCATTTTGTACAACTACTGTCACAGTCCCTAGATGCATCAAGCATTTCACTTTTTGATTTTGTAATTTTTTGTATTTCTATCAATCTATAACATCATATATCTAAAACATACAGCATTATGATGACAAACTCACACAAGTGTATTATTATTTTCTATAAATGAAAAAGACATCAAGCATTTCAAGATGCACATACTGTAGATCCTTTATTATTAAACACAACAGTGCCTTTCTGTTTCACCATCCTTTGTTTCACGTCAATGCTATGTATCATTTTATCCAGCAGATGTCGCCACATTTAATCGTATCAAACCAAACCATTTCAACACAGTTGCTTCAGATTGGTTCATTGCTTCACAAAGCTTCAGTTTCTCCATCACTAAAAACACTATAGCATGGAATCTAACAAGCACAAACAGGCAGTGACAAGGTACAGGTAGTGTGACATGTAGTATGACACAACAAGGAACACAGGTGAAGGAAGGGCTATATATACACATGAGGAACAGAGGGATGACGAGACCCAGGTGAAGCTAATTAAGAAATGAGACCAGGTGAAACCAATGATCTAATCAAAAGGGGAGGCCCACTATCCCACACTTTGAAAACCCCTGCTTTAGGTGCTTTCTGATTTCTGTAAGGTTTCTTTCTGTACATCCACTCTCCCTCTTTTATCCCCTCACATTTTTGTTGCATCACATATTTTAGCCAGCTGTTGTGTAATTGACTGATTAGTTCTCTCTACCGGCCCCTGTGATGCTGGGTGGTAGGCAGACCCGGTGCTGGATTACAATCAGGGACACCATAGCGGGGCATCAAGTCTTCTTGAGCTGTTTCAGTTTTGGTGGGTTTTGTCTCGTCTCGTCTCGTCGTCTCCCGCTTATCCGGGTCCGGGTCGCGGGCGCAGCAGCTTCAGAAGGGAAGCCCAGACAGCCCTCTCCCCAGCCACTTCAGCCAGCGGAGGAACCCCCAGGCGTTCCCAGGCCAGACGAGAGATATAATCCCTCCATCTTGTCCTAGGTCGGCCCCGAGGTCTCCTTCTAGTGGATAAAAGTGAATAAAAGTATCAACACAAACAATCAAATATCTACAGCCCTTTACTCTTTGATTCATCCCCATGTCAGTGAAGTCAATCACCACTTCCTGCCATGGACTGTTTGGGACAGGGAACGCTCCCATCCCCATCTTAAGAGTCGCTCGAGGATTAAACTTCCTGATTGTCCTTCTTCACTCCTTCTTCACACAACATCATAGAGGAGGCTACAGTTCTCCCATCATGTGACCTCCATACGCCCGTTGTTTTACATTTAGTGGCACCTTTTTCAACCCACGCCTGTTCTTATGAGGGGCTGCATGCTCAACACTTCACAACTTACACTGTAACGGTTTTTCGTAATTGTAACAGTATTATACTGCAATAAGGGCATTACTATACTGTAATGATTAAATGCAGTACATTACTGATAACCACCAAGCATTGTGGGAAACATAAGGCTATTTTTACAGTACTCATCTACTGTTTATCAGTTTACAGTAATACATTTGTGCGGGGAGAAATTGCCAGCGTTAGTTTAGGGGTGACTAGCCGCGCTAGTGCCCTCTAGTGGCATCGTAATGAGGCTACAAGCTGTTTTAATTCCTGCTCTATAGCTGTTAATACGTCACTTTATTAAGTTTTAACATTTTTCATGTTAGAAAGTAACGGTGTAGATCCCCAATATGTGATCAGTTTATCCAAATAACGGCTGGTTGGAGGTTTGCTCCGATGTTTTAGGAGAAGTGAAGCGTCACCTGTGGAACCAGGAGCAGCGAGTCGTCTCAGAGACGAACGGCCTCCTGAGGAGATCCTATGGAGTCAGGAAGCTGTCAGAATGTTTGTGTGCAAAAAATAAATATACGTGCATATTTTTTTGAAGTTGAGCCTAAAATAAGTATTTGTAAACTCTTGAATGAGTCCAATCGTACATAATATCTGGTATATATTTTATTTGTCAGAATACGAATAGAAACGTTTTGACATGACAAACACGAAATGCAACTTCACGATTATGATTTCTTCAGTACGAATACGAATTCACAAACGTGACTCTACTGTCAAAACTTGACAGACATTACTATTGAGCAGAGGATTCATCGATCCCACAGACTGCGCATGCGTTCAACTTCCTGGCCAATTCCGCGGCAAAACCTGAGAGAGACACCATCAACAGGGACGATTCTAGACCTAGAGCCTTGATGGGTCATAGGCTCCCAACTTCCAATACATTCAAAAAATAAAAAATCTACACAGAGCTCTGACTCTGTGTAGATTATTATAGGCTACATTTGCAAATGCAGCAAACAAACCATTGATCAAATCACAGCACTGGCTATTACCAGCATAAATGTTCATGTTACCATTAATGTAGACAGTTATCATACCTCCCTCGTCCTCCTCATCTCTCCTCACTGTTTCTCCTTCTTCCTCTGTTCAGGAAGAATTTTCTGACGTCCATCTCTGAATAGTTTATCAGGCTATGTTTAGTTTTACAGTAGGACAGCTTCACAAACAGTATAGGCTACTTTTACAGGGCTCTCTCTACAGTATACGTAGAAATCATTATTAATTGTCGGCATGTGTGCATGCAGCCTACGCATGGTGTAAGTGTGTGTGTGAGGGAGAGAGCACAAGCTGGTAAACTGTTGCTAAATTTAGGCTTCAATGACGAAGCGCGTCAAACAGGTGGTCGTCTATCAACCCCTCAGGGGCTTCAAGTACAGGGCTTAGCCTCTACACTACCTTTAAGCTCAAAAGAACTATTTGATACATATTTCTCACATGACAACAACACTGTAACGTTACTACATAAGTCCAAGCTTTGCTGTAGATTGAAATTCCCCAAAACTATTTATACATGTGTTAACAAGAAAAGCAGATGCAAAACATTTAGAATTCCGAATATTTCTTTCCATAGATACAGAAAATGACACAGAGGAGGATACAGCCAGTACCCCTGCACCTGCTGAGGCCACTGAGGACAACCTGCCACATAAATAACACATAAACTAAACAAACACATACAATTATCTAAAATTAGATCCAGTCACCAAATAGGTGATTGTAACTACATTTAACAACAACTTATCACCACACCATCAATCTATGCAAGTTATATTAACAAATAACGAATGGTGCATCAATATTGCATGTGGCAGATTACATTTCACAAACTATGACCAAGTAAGGCAGATGCCACATGATGAATACACCCAACTTGTTCAATTCAAACCAAATTTAAAGTACGTCACTGAAATTGTTCCTTGTGCTGTTGTTTTCAGACAGGAGAAGGCGCAGAAGGCTCAACAACACCCTCAGCCGCTAGGATTTCCTAGAAAGGTTCCAGGAGACCCAAAATACCTGGATGGAGCATCAGCTGCGAGAGAGCTTTGAGCGAGAACGTCAGCTTCTCACTGAAGTGATCCAGCAAAGCAATCGCTCCATGGAGTCCCTGCTGAGACCATTACTTGGAGGCATGAGAGGCTCATACATTCCAACATCATTTCAGACAACAGTTCTCTATGCAAATCCTAATAATATGTATTACTATGTCTCTGCATCTTATTTTCCTGCATCTGACAGGACAGAGGAGGAGCAATAGAGGACAACTCTGAAAGTCTTTAAAGAGCATGTTCATTTGTTCACAGTTTGCACTTTAAGGATTAAGTTGCTGTCGTTAGCACTTCTGTGAAATATGTCTTAAGTTTATGGAAACCATTGTGATAGGTTCTGTTGTCCTCGGGTCAAGGAAGCAAGAAGAGGGAAGGACCCAAAGGGAAGCAAAAAAGGATGGAGGAAAGAAGGAAGGAAAGAATGATGGAGGAAAAGGGGATGGAAGGGAAGATGGAAAGAAGGAGAGGAAGGAAAGAAAGCAGGGAGGAGAGAAGGAAAGGAGGGAGGATGGGAGGGTTAAATTGTTTTGGTTTTTATATTGTTAACCAGCTGGCCAACATTTTTTTAATATTTGATGAATGGCAACAGGTACAGGACATTGTGATTATTATTTTCTTCACAAAATGTGATACTGCTGGGGAATATACTAGTGTTTGTCAAAAATGAATAAACCACAGGTTAATGAGCCAGAACCAGCAGCTCCTTGACACAACAGCTCACGGACGCACGCCTTGATGAAGGGGGAAGTTTGTCACCATATGATTTTTGAGTGCCTCTCTAATTGCTTGACCATCAGCACTAACAGTATTCACAGGATGATCTGCAGGCTGAGGAAGTTGTTCCTCCAGAATTGTTGCCTCATTGCATCCATCTTGGGTTGCCATGGTCCTGGTAAGGAGAAAATGTGTAGAGCAGATCACTTCTCTTGAAAAGAACTCTCCACCTTGATTTTAGTCTCCCAGATGCAATTTCTACACAGGTACGGGCAGCACTGAGATGAACGTTGAAAGACTCCTGCTCAGGGCTCAGTCTTGGATAGTGTGTATAACCCTTTATAAGCCACTCCAGCAGTGGATAAGCAGGGTCACCTATGATGAAGTAATCCACACCCTGACCTTCGACTTCCACAACTCTCTGCAAACAAACAAAGTAATGAACATGCTGCATTGTTGTTGTGCTTTGGTGAACAGATACCTTGAGAATGTTAAGTGAGAGTATTTGCAGACCATCAGTATAGTGTCATTTGTTATTGGTGGCTAGCTACATACTTCACAATGGATTTCATGACTTTACTATTTGCCTTGTAGCTCGTTTCAGCAGTAATGTGCAGACATGTAACTGTTTCATTTGCATGGAATATGATTAAACACCACTTGCAAGAAAACAGATTTTGCTTTTCTTGTCCAATATCAACAGGTGAGATCAAAGTTCATGGAAAAAATGAATCAATGAGGAATTTCAAAGGAAAAAAGTCTATCTTTAATATTTTCATAAAGCTATCAGTTGGGGCCGGCCTTAGCTACACATAGAAGACCACTGATACACGAAAGGCCGTGCTCCTCCTATTGGTCCCGGGTGGAGCCCAGATAGAATAAAACCTGTGTGCAGACTCAGTTAGGGGCTTCTCTTCTCTACCCTTAAGGTGGTTAAGTTGAAGTCTCAGCGCTGATGCTGTACCTATTCTCTGCGTGTAAAATAAATTGTTGACTGGAGAGAAGTTGTCGGGTGATCTATTCATAGTTGGACTAACCTTTCCAATAGGTATAAAGAACCTGGGCTGAAGGAGAGGAAACATTCCTCCTTCAACAAATTGGGTTCTTGTCCGGGATACCTGGAAAGGAATAGTTACACTGGAGGAACGTCTCTTACAGCCAGCGGCCGCATCTAAATAATAGGTAAGCAGAAAACCTTTTAAACCAATTTCTGCATGTCTTTGGAGACATTCTTTGGCTGTTAGCGTATGATCCAACGGTAGTGTTGTTTTAAAAGAGATATAAACGCAGAAAATTTGTACGGCTTAGAGAGAAAACGAGTTAAAAGAGGTGAGTTTAGAGGTCCCTTATCTAGACTCTTAGGCCTGAAAACTGCCTGGGTGTCTGGATGTAAAAGCTCCCCTCTAGAATAAAGAAAACGAGTTAAAGAGGTGGGTTTAGAGGTCCCTCATCTAGACTCTTAGGCCTGAAAACTGCCTGGGTGTCTCAATGTAAAAGCTCCCCTCTGTGTAGTAATAAGAGAAAGGCCAGGGGGACTGATCAGCCCCCCAGTCCAGCAGTTCGAGTTATTCCCTCATTTGGGGAGGGTGAAACAATATTTTGGGTGTTGTGGTGTAAAAAGCTCCTCTGTGGAGTGTGTGGTATAAGAGAAAAAGTGACTAGTAGGGATAGAAATAAATGTTTTTATTTAAAAGAATTCACAGGGAAATAAGTATATCAGTGTCTTTGTGTATTTACTGTTGTGTGTTAGATCCAGAGAGCACGCTGAAGCAGCAGGTGGACGGAAACCTCATGGTGCTAACACAAGTTCACTGTCTGTTGAAGTAGGCTGCTCAGGGTCTGAATAAGCTCTGGTGTCGGGACCGAATCCTTGTGATCGGTCTTTGGGGCTGAGTACTGTGGACATGGCGTGCTGCATTTCTCAGCCGACCAGATTGTATGCGAGAGAACACAGGATGTGTGAGTCAGAACCATTAGAAGCAGGGTCATTAGGACCATGTTTAATGAAAGGGAGAGAAAAAATAAAACGATCCTTACCAGGAAAAAAGGCCAAAGGAGAACTGAAAGATTTTAAAAAGTGGTGTAACGATATGAGAGCTGACGGGCTGTTCGGGGATTTGGGGGGCCCCCCTCCAACAGTCACAAAGCAAAAACATTTTTTAAAGAACCTATTGACAACTGAAACTGAAAAGCGGGAAAGCTATCAAAGGGAAGGAGAGAAAAGGCAAAGATATTAGAGCATATGAAACGTACACGTCTGTATTTTAGCAGCTGCTTTCCTAGCCACATCAGCGCTCCAGTACAAGCGGTCCAGACAAAAAGAACAGAACCAGCTGACGTAAGGGAGACTACCATCACAACTACCGGTGAGTCACGTGGTCTTGTACCATCTCTATACACAACACCAAGGGCGCAAGCTAGTGAATCGACGCCTGAATATTTATATGCAAAAGCGAGAACTACGATGGAAGGAGCAGGACAGGACATTGTGTTTGTCCATTGTGGCAACACTTCCAAAAAGGTTCTCTCAGTGACATGCTTCATGGTGAACCAAGAAATTTATAGGCCTATCACAAACAGATGAACTAATTAAACGACCTCACAACACCTGGCTGAACAGGTGCAACCCATTTTGGAGACACACAGACAAAAATGTTGTCCATTGGGCTGCATGAACTTTTGGGACACGGTGTATAGCATTACAGACACAGAATGACAAAACATTATGGACTCTCAGACTGTTACAGTCACTACGGTAAGGAGGCAGAACACCCCATGAAACCCCCTCCTCCATAGCCAGAGCTCCTCTCATTGAGGGAATGACAACTTCTCAGCCATGTTTGACGTTTTCCTTTATTTTAAATACAAATTCTATCTGGCTGCTTTGCTGCAACTCCTGACAGAACATTCACACAGAGTGCCAAAACATTATGACCCCTCAACCCATCCTGATGAGCAAACTCAGCACAGGTGTACACAGGAAGAGGCGGGAAAAGGTTTCTCGGTGGATAACAGGATCTGCCAAAACATTAGAACCCCTCATTAGACCATTACTGCAGTACTGTAGGGGGTCAGAACCTCGGAAGTCTGTCGTCGGTAGTCCGTCGTCGGAAAGTCGAAAGGCCATCGTCGGAATGTCGAAAGTTGGACCCCGTCGTCGGAATGTCGGAAGTCCGTCGTTGGTAGTCCGTCGTCGGAATGTCGGAAGCCCATCGTCGGAATGTCGGAAGTCCGGAATAGCGGAATGTCGGATGTCGAAAGTCTGTCATCGGAATGTCGGAATGTCGGTAGTCCGGAATGTCGGAAGCCCGGAATGTTGGAATGACGGAAGTCCGGAATAGCGGAATGTCGGAAGTCGAAAGTCTGTCGTCGGAATGTCGGAAGTCCGGAATGTCGGAAGTCCGGAATGTTGGAAGTCGGAAGTCCGGAATGTTGGAAGTCAGAAGTCCGTCGTCGGACTGTCGGAAGTCCGGAATGTTGGAAGTCTGTTGTCGGAAGTCCGGCATCGGAATGTCGGAAGTCCGTCGTCGGAAATCAGAAGTTGGAAGTCCGGAAGTCGGAATGTCGGAAGTCTGGAATGTCGGAATATCGGAAGTCCGTCGTCGGAAGTCCTGAATGTTGGAAGTCCGTCGGTCGGAAGTCCATCGTCGGAATGTCGGAAGTCCGGAATGTCGGAAGTCCGTCGTCGGAAATCAGAAGTCGGAAGTCCGGAATGTCGGAAGTCTGGAATGTCGGAATATCGGAAGTCTGTCGTCGGAAGTCGGAATATCGGAAGTCCATCGTCGGAATGTCGGAAGTCCGGAATGTCGGAAGTCCGGAATGTCAGAAGTCCGGAATGTCGGAAGTCGGTCCGTCGGTCGGAAGTCCAGAATGTCGGAAGTCCAGAATGTCGGAAGTCCGGAATGTCGGAAGTCAGGAAAGTTAACTTGAACATCACAACATCTTTGTTTAAATGGAGCAGCAGTAAATCCATCACTAAAGTGTTGGTGCAGTAATGAAGCGTTCAGGACTCTCAGCAGTTTATTAGTCAAATCTGCAGAGGAAACAGACTTGATGCTAAAAGTCTCTGCAGGTCTGTGTGTGTTCACTCCAACACGTTAACATGAAGCTGAAAGGAAGCTGCTCAGCCCGCTAAAAATAAAAGGTGCATAAGGCAAAAGAAAACGGTTTCTCCTTGGTGCTTTTTTGTCCATTTTAGTATGGACCAATATGTCCTTTAGTTTCCTATTTCTCCTGTAGGACGATACCATCCTAAATATTTCCATGAATCGCAGTTATCTTGAACATGTTTAAAGTTAGTTTTTAACAATGAAGTAAACTTTCCTACATGGTGTGAGTAGGTCATAACCATGGGAATGAGTGGGGAGCCCGCCCCCTCCCGTTAATACTTCTTGTTGTCCCTAAACATCTGTCTGACCTCTGTTCTAATCCCTCGCAGGAAACGTTTAGAGTAACCTCTACTGGACAGAGCTTTAAATAAAGTCCCCGTAGCCTCTTCCACATCATCTGGGTAAGTACAAATTCTATGGAATCTGATGAGTTGTGATTTAATCAGACCCTTGAAGGTATGTCGAGGGTGGTAACTCTTTTTATGCAATAATGCATGCCTGTCGGTGGGTTTGAAGAATACCTTAGTAGCTAAACCTTTGCTTTTGTTCCCGAGGGAAGGAGTGAAGAAAACTATTGTGTCCAAAAACTTTTCTTTTTGAAGATTATATTCAAGTTTAATATTCGGATGATGAGAGTTTAAGGTTGAGAAAAAGAGTTTAAAGGACTCCTCTGTACCCGACCACAAACCAAAGATATCATCCAAGTATCTCAAATATAACACAGGAAGTTGGTTACATTTTGGAAACACTGATCTCTCACATTCAGCCATGTAGATGTCAGCATAAGCAGGTGAGTATTTTCGACCCATAGCACAACCACAGACTTGTAAAAAATGTTTCACATTAAATTCAAAATTGTTCCGAGTTAATGTAATCTCCAAAAGCTCTAGAAGCATTTCGTCTGGCCTATTCTTCCCAGGTGACCTCTGTAAGGCCAGTTTCAATGCTGCAAGACCTCTGGCTGTGTCAATATTAGTGTACAAAGATTCTACATCAATGGAGAACAAAAAAGTGTCCGTTGGAACAACCATAGTTTTTAGTTTTGACACAAAATCGTAAGTATCCTTGATATAACTAGGATGCAGTTGGGCTAGAGGATTTATATAATGATCTATATATTCAGCTATTCTATAAGACTCTGAACCACAATCACTGACAATAGGTCTTCCCGTTGGTATTTTAAAAGGTACTGTCCAGGACTCTGGAGGCTTGTGGATGTTGGGCAGGGGATAAAAGAGACGTGGCCGAGGGATCTCTGGACCATACAGGTAAGTTAATTGTTTATAATTAATAAATTTAAGTTCATATCATTTATCTACTATGGGGCGTATCAATTTTTGTGTATCTATTTGCATTGATTGGGTTGTGTATAATATTAAGGGTCTCCCAATTGTCTATTGGCTTCTAATAAATAATCAATCCTATCTTGTAATACGATCTGACCTCCTTTGTCAGCCGATTTAATAATAATGTTATCCATATTCTTAAGTCTAGTTAAAGCTTGCCTTTGAGTTACCGTGATGTTATCCTTAATATTATTTTGAGGAACTCTAAAGGTCTAATATGCCATAATATCTTTATTGATTAATACTTGAAGCATTGTTGATACTGAATTAAGTTTTGGCTCCCATGTCGATGGGTTTTTGAATGGTAGGAAGGTTGACCACTGTTCGAAACTAAAATGATCCAGAATTTTGAGTCTACGATGATAGTCATGCAAGTCTTTTCTTTTATTTACAAATCGGGGCATTGGAATGAAGTTCAGGCTTTTCTCCAAGATCTCCTGCTTAGTTGAATTTAACCTGAAAGATGAACATAAAACCATTATGTTTGAGGTAAGGGGGTGGGACAAGGCCTTCTCCCCCCTCATGAGTTTAATTGATCCATCCAATGTTCAAAAATCATTTTAGCCATATTCAGGGTCCAGTGTACTGGATCTCTGGGTTCTGTACAAAAACGGAGGTTGTTAATATCATTCAGAAAATTGTACCTTCTTGTGATCGTCTGGTTCAACAATGTCAGTAGATGTTGCTGAGCTTCATCCAATCTTTCCAAATAGTTAATGACAGGTATTATAATTTTAGCATTAGGGAAGGATCTTTTGGCTGCAGACATCAGGTGAGTTAACTGTTTGTCAGTTGTACTGGGGAGATGGCATTTAAGCCAGTTATTCAAACCCACAGAAAGGATGACCTCCCTCACCTCCATTGCTGGTGGAGTCTTCTTTAAAATCTCTGAGATGTGGTGGATCGTGGCCCCAGGGAAACTGTCCACTTGGATCTCTGCATTTTCAAACGAGGGAATGCAGGAGAGGTTAGAGTCCCCTAAAATCAAAACAGGTTTTATGACTTCTAATTCCCAGTCCTTTAGTTTCCTATTAGTATTTTGATGTCTCTTAGGTTCAGTTCTTTTTAATTTAGGATCCAGGTGGGGTGCAGGTGTTTGAAAGTCATCCTCAGAATTGACAGATACTTTCGTTTCATTCATGTCATTCCTGATCATGTTACCTGTATTCGTCATCGGAATCACCTGTACATTGATTTCAGGGTCAATCCCTGGGGATCCCTGCGAGGGAGTAATAGGTAAGATTGTGTCAGCCATTTGCACTACTACATTGTTATATTTAAGTTTTACCACTGGCTTTCTTTTTTCCACAGGTGGTGAAGTCTTCCTAATCATCCGGTCAGGTCTCCTGGATTCCTGTACAAGACTGGTGGGTGAAACTACATTACGTGTTAACATTCAAATGACCCCGAGCTCCTCTTCTACTAGTGTGGTATAACCTCATTAGTAATTGATGGTTGGAGAATTGATGTTATTTTCTCATTTCCAACAACCTGATAAGTAGATGAATCTTCCAAACTCTGAGGGTGGGGGGTTCTACATTCCCCCTCTATCTCAATTTGTTTGGGGCTTTTGGGTAAGCTCGAGTCATTAACCTCTACAGGGTGGAGAAGGATTTTGGGTTTCTTTAAATGTAACGTTTGATTTATCTTAATTTGGTCTGATTCCATAGAAATCTTTTTGCAGTCGGAGGATGGTTTTACCTCCTCTTTACCATCAGTCCTATCAAAGGTTCTGAGGGTCCTCTGTGGTTTAGGGGAGGTTGGTCGGATTTCTATGGTAGCCAATGTAGTTATCGGGATCTTACCATTAGAAGTAGAATTAACCAATCTGTTTCTATCAATCACAGGAGGAGTGTGGCATCGCGTTACCACACCAGGACGGTGCACTGCAGGCATTTCCCGTGCTGGAGGTGGTAAGGGTGGAAAGTCCTTATCATGGACGTCAGCGGCAACATAAGGAGAGAATTCCCCCTTATATGGAGTCATGATCATTGAGCGCAAGGTTTCGATCAAGGAAGAGGTAAGTTTGTGAGCATATCTAGCTCTAACCCATTTAAGGGCTCTATTAAAGGCTTCCAATTGAAATTGCGGTATGTTTAACAGATTTGAGGAAATGACTGAATCATAATGGTCTCTTAAAATAACTTTCTCCAAGTTGTTCAAGTTGGGTGAAGAGCGCTTGATAAAGGATGTCATTTTATTGATTTTATTAGTCATTCCCTTTGGAAAAGAGTTAGTCTCCAAGGATCTATTGACAATTTCAGCGTGGTGGATAGCCTGTAAGAGCTTGAAGTAGGTTTTGGTGGCATCTGGTGGAACTGATGCGTCGCGCTGTATTACCTCAACTTGTGCTACCGATGTCTTTTTACAGGTCCGGGAAGAGGCGAGGTCCCCACCCAGCCCAGTTTCACCACGGTCGGTCCCTGATTCCGAGAGGATTAGGGGTTTTAAGGAGGATGTAGCCATTGATGTCAATTCACAGGAGTCATAGCATCCTATAGTTGTACATAAAACGATATTTAGGATTTAAAGGAGGCCAAGCAAAATAAAGCAACATTTTTTCAAGAAACATAAAAAAGAGGGGAACCAAAAGAAAGGGGGGGGAAATGAGTATACAAACAGTTTAAGTAAGACCTCAGTCTGCACTTCAGGATGTCCAATGGATTTGTGATCCTCTGCTACCCTCTGGTGGACAAATCTACAAACAGTAACCCTCACGGGACAACAGATGGCAGGTAAGTTAATCAAAGATTGTAGATTAAATATTAGTGATCAATAACCTTCTACAGACATAAAATTGACTTAATATAGATTAAGATTTTTTTTTTTTTCAAAAATAGGGTTAGGGTCCGAGGTGTGCTGCCCCCCTCTGTCCAACTGGACAAAAGATCCACGGAATGTGCTGCACATAAAGTGGATTTTCCAGGTGTCAGAGAAGGTGGAGGCAGCGTCTTCTATCGTGGGACAGGAGCTGTGGATGGTCCTGCTGGGCGACCTGTACCGGGAATCGGCGGAGAACATCCCTGTGGATGAGCTGAAGGCCGATGAGCCGGCCTTCATGATGAAGGTTGTAGGGGCCATCCAGCTAGACAAGATGTTGGAGATGGTGATGGAGAAAAAGGCCTTTCCTTTCCTGCAGATGTTTGACAAGGCCAAGGAGATCATCATCAAGTCTGGGTTGGATCCCCTGCACTGCCTAAAGCTTGGCTTCAATGAGATGAAGCTCTGCTGGTTCCCCCATATCAAGATATGGGAGACTCAACACCCTCGTGCTAGCTGGGACCACAAATCGTTTGTGGAGATATACACCAGCGAGCGTTTGCCCCACCAGCTTTTGAAGGTGGCAGTGGTCCTGGGGCATGTCCTTCAGGAGATGGAGAGGCGGGGGCTTTGCTTTTCTTGAAAGCTCGACAAATACAGGGAAGTGGGAATGCCCTGGTTGGACAAATGCATGCGTCGTCTCCCCGGAACCCTCAAGACCCCCACAGAGAAGGTAAAAGTCCTGGTCTTTCTCTCCTCCGTTGCCTTGCTGGAGAACAACAAGTATGTTGACTTTAAGGCACTGGAGGCTCTCATGATGGACATGCCACTGACAATGGCAAGGATGCAGGAGCTGCTCCTGCTCTCAAAATACATCCTGGAAAAGGGGACGCCGTTTAAACTCTGGCGTCTCCATGACACTATCTCCACCAGAGTGCTGACGGCAGCGGCCAGCTCCTCACGTCCTCCGCCGAGCAAGAAGCCGCGAATTGAAACAGACGACCAGCAGGACCAGTGCGATGTGCAGGCTGTGGAGGAGGAGGACCGGCCAACCACTGTGAGCAGGAGCGCCATCAGATCTGTGCCACCCAACTACAAGCCAAGGTGGTCTGCTGAAGAGATGGCACTCATCAATACGGATCCTGTCGTCACGCACAAAGAGGCCTACAAGTCCTACCTGTTAGGCTGTGAAGCAAGAACATTGCCAGCCAGGACCTTCAGGGCCTTTGTCCACAGGCGCCAGACAATGCTTAATGACAACTGAGTGTGTGTCTGTGTGTTTTGTGTGTGTTGTGTGTTTATGGTTGGATGTTAATCCACTTGATGTGTTTGTGTAAGTTTGTCTAGGTAATTCACCTCACCAGGACTCTGCCTTGATGTGGCGAGAGGGCTTGAGTGCCTGTATATGTGTCTGTGTATTAAAAAAAAATTAAAAAAGATTAAAAAAAATAATAAAAATACCAAAAAAAAACCACAAATAAAATTACCCCCACCAGGACTCTGCCTTGTCGTGGCGTGGGGGCTTGAGTGCCTGTATATGTGTCTGTGTATTAAATTTTTTTTAAAAAAGATTAAAAAAAATAATAAAAATACCAAAAAAAACCCACAAAAAAAATTACCCCCACCAGGACTCTGCCTTGTCGTGGCGTGGGGGCTTGAGTGCCTCAGTGGTCCCAGGGAATCTCTGGAATGGGTGTAGCCACAGTTTACTACTGTAACATACGGCAGGAGTAAACTGTGCTGGCTACACTCATTTCATTCTGAGGACAGACTAAAGAGTCCAAAAAAAACAATCAAATGGTTGTGATTATAGTGTCTTTCACAATCAATCCTCAAGAACCATTCCAATCAACTCCAAATGGCCTGAGCTCCTAGACACGTCATGACTGAAAGATTTGGGCCGTCAACTCAAAAATTCACGACCCATCAAAATTTTGTCTTTTTTTATCTCAAGTCCCGGCGATCATCATCTTCCCACGTTGTCTCCTCATTGGATGTAAAGCCAGGAAATCCTTACATTTCTCCAGAAACAGTACACAGCAAACGTGCCAGTGTTATTTTTTTAGTGTTGGTGTAAATTAACAGGGGTTACTATTAATTTTACTCAGAATTGATCAAAATTAATTCCCCCTAGAGTACATTCCTGTAGTGTAATTGTTGATATCCGTCGTACCTGGAGCTCCTATCCATTAAATGCCGTCCCCACTACCTGCCCCGCGAGTTTACTTCGGTCATCATCAGCGCCGTCTACATCCCACCGCAGGCGGCCACGGACGCTACACTGTCCGAGCTACATGAGGCGATTTCCACCCTTCAGACTAACCATCGTGAAGCGGCCCTTATTGTAGCCGGGGACTTTAATAGTGCTAATCTGAAAAAGGTGATACCGGAGTTCACTCAACACATCGACTGCCCCACCAGAGGAGTACGGACTCTAGACCACTGCTACTCCCCATTCAAAGAAGGCTACAAAGCCAAACCTCTCCCCCCGTTTGGAAAATCGGATCACGCCGCTGTCTTTCTCATGCCCAAATACAAACAGCGGCTGAAGCAGGAACCCCCTGCTGTGAGAGAAGTGACGCGGTGGACAGATCAAACGGAGGCCGCTCTGAAGGGTGCGCTGGATTCAGCCGAGTGGGACATGTTTCACAGTAGTGCGGGTGGAGATATCGAGGAGTTTACGGACGCGGTTGTGGGATTTATCGGGATAGGATTATTGTGGATGATACCACGCTGAGGAAAACCATCAGGACTTTTCCCAACCAGAAGCCGTGGGTGGATGGATCTGTCCGCGACGCTCTGTGTTCCCGCACCGCTGCCTACAACTCCGGACTCGCCTCTGGGAACATGGAGGAATACAAGTCGGCCTCTTAGGGCCTGTCCACACGAAAACACGAAAACGCGTAAACGCACATGTTTTTATTCGTTTTGGCCGATCGTCCAGACGAATCCCGTAAACGCATAGCCCTAAAACGCACTTTTTCGAAAACGGGTCCCAGGGTGGATAAATCCGTAAACGCACATCTCGTGGCTCCTTGTGTACGGCGGAAAACGGATCTTTTCGAAAACGATGACGTCATGGCCACTACTCTCGAGCAGCTTTCCACCTCCCGCGAGACGTCTCATAACAACATCAACAACAATGGCGGACTCCCAGTCAACGTTCTCTTGCAACTTACTGGCCTTGTAGTCGAGTGTGACTCGCAGGAGTAGTTCGACCTCGGCGTCGGTCCACACAAAAGTATCTGCTTTCTTCGTAACCACTGCCATCGTTGTCGTCTCCTTGAGTTTGGTTTTCTAAAGTCGATTTGTAAACAGCGCTCAAGCTTTATGTGCATGCTCCGCCACTTCCGTTTCCGTTTTTGGCGGATTTCTGAAACGGAAACAGCGCCACCTATAGGCCAGGCATATGAAGTAGCGTTTTCAGGCGTTTTCAGTCGTTTTCACCTCGTGCCATGTGGATGCGAATATTCTTGAAACGCTGCCAGCGAAAACGGATAAGAAAAGATCCTTTTTCGTACGTGTGGACGAGGCCTTACAGTGCGCGCAGAGAGGTGAAAGAGGCTAAACACCGCTACGGCCAAAGACTGGAGAAACTGATGGGACAGTCTGACTCCAGGGGACTGTGGCAGGGACTACGAACAATCACGGACTACAAAGCAGCACACGCCCCCCCGGTGAGCGCCGACGCCTCTCTGGCTGACGAACTCAACACCTTTTTTGCGCACTTTGAGTCGGGAAACCGACTGCCTGCTGCGCTCCCAGCCGGAGGGGAGGTCACACTTACTGTGACGGAGCATGAAGTGAGGAGGGTGTTTAAAAGTGTTAACACCAGGAAAGCGGCTGGACCGGACGGGATTAGTGGGCGTGTCTCAGAACCTGCGCTGATCAGCTGGCTCCTCTGTTCACAGTGATATTCAACCTCTCACTCAGACAGTGTGTGATCCTAACCTGCTTCAAGAAGTCCACAATAGTCCCTGTCCCAAAGAAACCACATACCAGCAGCCCCAATGACTTCAGGTCCATAGCCCTCACATCTGTGCTGATGAAATGTTTGGAGAGACTCATCAAGACATTCATCACCTCCACACTGTCCACCACCCTGGATCCACTACAGTTTGCTTATTGGCCAGACAGATCTACAGACGACGCCATAAACCTCCTCCTCCATAAGACCCTCTCCCACGTGGACACTGGTAAGGGAAACTATGTGAGAGTGCTGTTTGTTGACTACAGCTCAGCATTCAATACCATAGTTCCCTCCAGACTGGCTGCTAAGCTGCATGGCCTGGGCCTGGACTCCTCCCTGTGCAGGTGGATCTACAGCTTCCTGACCAGCAGACCACAGGTGGTCTGAGTGGGTCACCACACTTCAGCCCCCCTGACTCTCAACACTGGATCCCCCCAGGGCTGTGTGCTCAGCCCTCTGCTGTACTCGCTGTACACACACGACTGCGAGGCCACTTCAGACTCCAACATCATCATCAAGTTTGCTGACGACACCGATGTTATAGGACTAATCTCCCATGACGACGAGACAGCCTACAGGAGGGAGGTGTCCCACCTGGAGGACTGGTGCCAGGAGAACCACCTCCTGCTGAACGTCAGCAAAACTAAGGAACTGATAGTGGACTTCAGCAGGAAACAGCAGAGGGACTAACATCCACTCATTATCTGTGGCTCTGAGGTGGAAAGAGTGGACACCTTCAGATACCTGGGAGTGACCATCTCACAGGACCTGTCATGGACTCACCATCTGAACATCATGGTGAAGAAGGCCAGACAGCGTCTCTACCTCCTCAGACGCCTCAGAGACTTTAAGCTCCCTCTCAAGGTGCTCAGGAACTTTTACACCTGCACCATCCAGAGCATCTTGTGTGGGAGCATCACCACCTGGATGGGAAACTGCACCAGGCAGGATTTCCTGGCCCTCAAGAGGGTGGTCCATTCAGCAGAGCGGACCATCAGAACCCCCCTCCCCAACCTGCAGGACATTTACATCAAACATTGCAGGTTAAAGGCCAAGAAGATCCTGAAACAGCCCAGTCACCCCGGACACTCTCTCTTCTCTCTACTGCCATCAGGCCGTCGTTTCCGATGCCTGAAGACAAAGACTGAGAGGCTGAAGAAGAGTTTTTATCCCCATGCCATCCGCCTGCTCAACTCTGAGCCTTAACTGGACTTAAATATCATGCACTTTACACATGCAGCTGCTAAATACTGTCAATTGATACTGGTACATATTCAACTACACCCCCTCTGTTTATCAGTCTGTATTTTTATTCAGCCTATATTGTTATTTTTACTCTATATTTTATATTTCCTTCTCTATCGGTGTATATTACACTTATACTGTTTACCTACTACTGTTTACTGTAGTACTGTTTACTGTTGTTTTATTTTTTATTACTGGCCGCAGGTACAACAATACATTTCACTGTACATTGTACTATGTATAACTGTGCATGTAACAAATAAACCTTATCTTATCTTATCTTATCTCTCTCTTATCTAAATTGCGGGAGCGGGCGGGAGTGTAACACCCACGTTGCGGGTGCGGGCGGTAATGGTCAGAATTTCAGAGGGAGCGGGCAGGAGCGGGATGAAGAAAACAGTCCCGCGCAGGGCTCTACTACATATTTCAGTGTAAATGTGTGCCCACTTTTTCACCGGGTAGTCAGCTGTCAGATATTCCCTGTGTCTTACATGTATTGATTGGGAATTTATCATCACTACAGTATGCCTGGTACTTTGTCATGGATGCTTGTTTTGACTTCAGTGTTGTGAGTATCCTAAAAAATTGATAAACATGATATCACTACTTTTTGTTATTTTTTATATACTATAAAAAAAATGTGTCCTCATTGAGTAACTGTGCTCTTTATTAGGATGACATGTGTCTCCTGAGAATATGGTGGTGCATTGTCCTAATAGAAAACCTTGGGCTGGAGGGGTACGCTGCAGGGCTCGATTTTTAATTTAATTATTAAGAACACTTTATGGTAACACTTATCTCTTGATTCTGGGTCATGAAAATGTATGTTAATTGCAGGTATGGAAGGAAGTTTGCCCATTTTACAGAAGAAGGACAGGCAACCCTTCGAGACAATGTACCACCGTTATTCAGGATCACACGAAAAAGAAAACATGAAAGCAGCACCATGGTCAGTGAACACCTGACACAGTATCCATCACTCCTGTTTGAAAATAGGTCACCACTCAAACAGCTATTGAATAAACATTTATAGTACACGATGCAATATGTTTTCGATGGTACTGTGTTATTATACCGTTGCATTCAAAATGATTGCACCCCTATTGCAGAATCGGTGTATTAGCAAAATTAACAAGCTTTCAGAAGTTGGCATTAAACAAATCAAACATGGACAATTCAAATGGATTCAAGATTCAAGAATACATCTGTCATTTTTGCAAGAAATGTATCTTTCTGTCACTCAGGAACATTTCTGACATGTACTTAAATGTCACCATTTACAAATCTCTAGCCAGTACAGTTATTTGAAGTGATATCTGAAGCACACCTGATATAACTAATGAAGCGATTGATTAATTGCATCAAATGTACAACACCAGTTTTGCAAATGTGTACTCTTATGAGGGATTTCATTGCAGGGATTGAATTATTTTGAGACAGCAGTAGTCATAAAAAGTGGGATTTTGTGTCACATCTTGAAAAATCCCCCAATTATCGTGTGTTGTCTTGAGCTTTTCCAATGTTTTTGGTTGATTTGTTTATTGTAAAAAGCAGAAAGTTTGTACATTTCATCAATAATTCAATAATTTGCAATGGGGGTGAAATAATAAGTGCAAATGTTAATCCTCTGTGGATCCCATTAAACAAACTGACACAATTATGGTTTGCTTTCCACAGGACACAGACCCCGCCACTGACCACATGTACAATAAGAGGTCGTACAGCTTTCCACGCAGAGAGCAGGTTAATGTGAGTGACAATTATTGCATGAGAACAAAATATCCATTGTTTACAGCTGTGCACTAAGTGATGTCTTTGTGTGACTTCATTAAGGACAATAATGACAGCATGCACCAACATGACGTCACCACAACCACAGATGTTGTCCTGAGTGAAGACACAAGTTTCAACAGGCTTGTGGTGAGGACATGCAAAGGATCAAGAAACAACAAATCTTATTTAATACTTTGCCGGAATAATCACGTTTAACATGTAAATGCTATTTAATCAAATTTTAGGAAAGGGCTCAGCAAGCTGAACACCAAAGAAGAGTCACCAGTGACCTTCTTGTACGGTGCATCACTCAGGATAAAGGCCTGCTGCAACATCTTGAAGTGAGTTTGAAATTTAGAGTCGCATGCTGTAACAAATTTTGTTCAAAACATGATAAATGAATTATTTAAGTGAAACATTTTCTGTTAGCCTAGTGTGTGTACATTTACTTTGAGCATCCTCCCAATAAATATATATGTTTCCAGGCGGTCATCGCTGGAAAATTTGTATCCTCCTGGGCATCATGAAAGGGCAGGGTGAAAATTTTCTTTGAGGATGATGAGCAGCTGGACAAAGTGCTGGGCTTCTTGACAGCCCTGGTTGAAGCACAGACAACTAGATGTCACCATCAAGTGGCATTTGTTATGGATGTGCTTCTGCCAGAGGTAAATTCTAAAACTTGTTTTATTTATCATATTAACATATTTTGTATTATTACTGTTGTCAGTCTTTAACTTATGGTTAATATCTTGTTAACTGCAACATGGCAGACTACTTTAATGTCAAATTGAAAGATGTCCTTTTGTTCATCTCATGACACAGGCAACAGTCCACGCCCTTTCTGCTGTCCATCAATGTTCAATTAACAGAGCCACAGACTTGTTCAACTGTGGAGTGCAGTATGACTTGAGGTATGCTACAAACATAAGGAGAGTGCTAATACCTATATGTATTGTTTGTACATTGTCCATGACAACCTCTCAGTGTGAATGTCCTTTTACTAATCGCTATTTCATTTTGTCTCATCAGTGAGAAACAGGTGCTGTCTCATCTCCTCGCGAAAAACATGAGCAAGGATGCAGTAAAGAAAATGGACACATACGCAGAAAACCTCAGAAGAGCTCTGGACTCTGAGGAGTTTTTGAAGAGGCTGTAAATGTTTGTTTTATTTTATCAGGGCCCGAGCATGCGGTGCGAGGCCCTCGTCTAACCACCTCAAACTGGGTGTGGATGTTGTCAAGGCCTTGGTGTTGCCATTTGAGAATTTTCATGTTTTGGCCCGACCATCGCTGCTTGCAGCTTTAATTGTAAATAAAAGTTCTTGCTGGTTGTCGCATTTGTCTGAACTTTTTTCTAAAATAAAACTTTTCAACTTTTGTGTTTTACAGTATATATTTTAAAGATTTTTGTATGGTCATATTTATTTTACTAGTCTTGTGAATTGCATACTTAATTCAAAATATTTAATTTAGTTCTAAATAAATACATTTTATTTGTGTGAAAGGGCCAGCAATCTTTTCTGTTCACCTATAAGAAATCATCACCTGAGAGTGATATTTATGGCATCTGATGTAGTAGGCCAAGCTCTGTGACAGTGTGGGTCTCAGAAAAACAGACAGTGGAAACAACCTATTTAAAATGAAATAATTATCACTAATTATTATAATTATTGTAAATTATTTGTGTATATGTGTATGTGCGTGTGTGTGTGTATATATATATATACACACACGCGCATATACACACACACACGGTCAATAAACCGTTAAAGTTGTTAAAGTTGTTAAAATTGTTCCTATTATTGCTTGGCTTGAGCCTCATTGAGCAGGTTGGTCCGTTGCTGCGATATGTTAATGCGTCCGCCATATTGGATGTGGGTAGAGCGCACATCCAGTAACCATCTCTGCCGCTATCAGTCCCAGCGTCCACATGTCAATGGCCTCATTAAATGGGGCATGTACTATCACCTCTGGCGCCTTGTAACATAGGGTCTGCACAAAGGAATCACGAGTGTAATAAAAATATGTTCACGTGTGATCGCTGTCTTGCTTGCAGTCAGTATGAATCGCTAATATGCACTAAAGAATGTACAGGTGGACAGGTTACACCCTATTTAAACCTTCAGTAAGATCAAAGGCACAAATGAAGATCAAAGGATCATGATCAAGATCAAAGGAAAAACATGTGATGACATCATCATCGAGGGACAAGAATGTATGACATCATCGAAGGCGAGAAATAAACGTTTTTATGTGATTTTATTTATTTATTTGTATTGGTATTATTTTGAGGCTCGTTGCCTATGTAGCACCATTACGCGCTTTTTAAAACGTGTAAACCTATTTATTCATCACATATTATATACGGTAATTCTCCAGTCACCTGTTTGCTGTTAATAATCAGTTTAAGATTATTTAACAGGAATCAAGTCCTCTGACCTGTATGTTGCTCTGTTTGTTGTTGAGAGGAGTCCAGCTGCTCAAGCGGGTTTCAGACTGCTGGTTGTGGACTTTCTGTGGTTCATAGTCCGTCCCGCTCAGCTGCCACTGCTTCACCGAGTGCGGGGCAGATTTCAGGCTCGACTCCATGTGCTCACCTGATATAATTTAAGTTTTGGTTAGACTTAGCACCCTTTAAAGTTCAGCTCCTCTAAGCTAATGCACAGTGGCAAGCTGCGCTGCTCTCTGCGGGCAGTAACCATAGAGACGCATCAACAAGAGGATGAGCGCATTCCTTCACACAGCAGCACATCGCTGCTGTACATTAATAACTAACGACAAATGTTCAAGATCACTAAACAAGCAACAGGTCGTCAAGATAGAAACATTAACATTGGATAAACAAACTTCACGTATCAAAAGTTGTGCATTGAATCAAAATTGTTTAATAATATTGGTTTGATTTTCATGATGGGCACTGGTGTAAAGCAATCCATCCAACTCATTCCACTTCTAAAATAAAAATCTTGATAGAAATGTATATAGTGCTGCATGTTCATACAGCTTACAATCACAATTACTGCCAGGTGAAAAGGTGGAAAGATAAACTCCTTATCTCCTTTGTTTTGCAGATCAGAACAACACTCTTTTTACTATTATATTTAACACCATACTCAGTACATATGTTCAGCATCTCTTGAAACCCAGCACTGCTAGGAGAAAAGATTACCAAATCATCGGCATACATAAGGTGGTTTACCAGGGTGTTGCCAACCATGCATCCTGTTTTACTGGCTCTTAGTTGGTCAGATAGATCATTCATATAGATATTAAAAAGGGCAGGTGAGAGTAACCCCCCTGGAGAACCCCATTAATGACAGGTACCAAGGTAACAGGATGCAGGTGTGCCAATCACTCTCACCTGGTGCTGCTCTCACTCTCCCTCTCCACACCAATGAACCTAATGAGCATGTCTTTGGATGGTGGGAGTGATACTGAAACAGTGAAACATGATGCCATACTAGTCACTAAATGTTGGATCTGAGCAGATTTGTTGGCAGTGGGTGTTTCAGTGATACAAGGAAGATTATTATGATCCTAACCCCAGCAGTCTGGGAGATGTAAATGAGCTTCGCAGCGCCGTGAAGAAGTCTACCGGGATGTCGCCTTCTTTATCTGATGTAAAGAGTTTTCTTTTGAAGCAGGATGCGTATACGCTCCACACCAAAGCTGCTAAACATTTTCCCTGGAGCAGAGTTCTAGTCAGCGGTATCGACAAACAATTCCAGGCCGATTTGGTTGATATGAGTGAATACTCTGCCGACAATGATGACGTGAGATACTTGCTGACGTGTATCGACGTGTTTTCTAAATATGCATGGGTGAGATGTCTGCAGACCAAGTCCAGAGCATCTGTCACACAGGCCTTTAAGGGCATTCTGAGTGAGGGTCGTGTGCCGGTGAAACTTCAAAACGGATGCAGGAACAGAGTTTAAAATCACGCATTTCTCCACGTCTAATGAGACCAAAGCGAGCGTGGTAGAGCGCTTTAACAGAACCTTCAAGACCCGGATGTGGCGGTATTTAACGTCTGTAAATTTGCGCCGATATGTCGATGTTGTCCAGGAGCTTGTGGATGCTTACAACAAATCGTTTCACAGCTCTATAAAGGTGGCGCCTGTGCAGGTAAACAAGGGAAATAAGAGGACCGTCTTTGAGACGTTATTCAAAGTGAAAGGTCGGAAAGCTGCGGTTTTTAAATTTAAAGAGGGGGACACAGTGAGAATATCAAAATGGCGCAGAGTGTTTAGAAAGGGCTACGAACAAAGCTACACAGACGAATGTTTCACCGTCATGGAGCGGGTAGCCAGAGACCCTCCCGTGTACAGACTAGTTGATTTGGCGGGCGAGGCGGTGAAAGGGACATTTTACGAGCCAGAGATGCAGCGAGTCATCGTCGATAAGAACAAGATTTTTAAAGTGGAAAAAATAAAATCGGGGCGTAAACAGCTAGTCCTGGTGAAGTGGCTGGGATGACCCGAGGAGTTTAACTCGTGGGTTTCAGAGAATGACTTGGTGGACTTGAAATAAAAGCTGCGCGCACGGTCTGTAGATTCACTTTAGAAACAACGCGAGTGAAAGAAGAACAAGAAAAACGGATTCTATGTGACACCGAGCAGTAATGCATCATCTCACGTTTACCCCAACAACAAAATATGGAGGTAATAGAGAGATATTAGAGATAATAGAGCTCCAGTACCTGTGGATATGGACAAGTTTTCATGAGTCTGACGCCAAAGTGTCCGTGTACGACTTTAAATCAAAGCAGACCGTATCTGTGGACTTGTCTGTCGGTTTTTACGATTCTGTACCGAGGATCTTAAAAGAATTCAATCCAAAATGCATCTATCACCAGGTCACGACCCGCATAAACCTGCAGTACAACAACATTACTAACCGTGTTTATGTAAGCGGGGCAGAAGGAACAACTTCAACGTTCAAAGGGCGGTTAGGTGAAATACTTTGATTTGACCCCGGGGTCAGAGGAAAATCATCAAATTTTCTGGGCGTCTTGGCATGTGACCAACTTCCACAGCAGTACATCACTAAATAGTGAACACAGACCCGTCTTTCTTACCAGGGGAACACTGGGTGGCCATCTACATCACAGAGGACAAGCGCGGGTGTTTGACAGTTTTGCCAACCCACCAGAGTTTGAATCTTTTCAGATTGCTGATTTCCTGTGGAAAAACAGATGCATCTTTTTCTGCAAGACAGGTCCAGAGTCATCCAACCACCACCTGCGGCCAACACCGTGTGTTTATTCTGTGTCAAATACAGAAACGTGTGCCCTTTACAGGGGTGCTTAAATGTATGGGGATAATCTGGAGTGTAATGATGCCATGGTTTGCAGTTTTGTGAACAAAATACACCTTGTTGCTGTGTGTCGTGATTACCAATATTCATGCGTACAATGCGGACATTGATGATTTCAGAAAAATAAAGAAAGAGAACATGATTTACTGTTTCAAGCATATTTTTTTATTCACACAATCAAAAATACATTCAATAGTCATGTAGAGGGGATTAAAAATACATTCATCAAGACAAAAGCACATAAAATACATTCATGGAAAGGAAATTAAAAAAAAAAAAAAAAAAAGTCTAAAAGTCTAACCACTAAGCCACGTCTGTCCTAAGAGACCTCCTCTGAGGACCACGTCATGGGGTTTTAAACAACTGGGCTTTCCTGCCAGAATATGAATACTCATCCGGTGGCCGCGTCACTACCCCCTATGTTTCCAGCAGTAGTTTTGCGTACTTGTGTGTTGGGGACTGCAGACGGGGATATTCAAGTGTGACACACAACAACATCAGCAGAATCTCATCTCATTATTATCATCATCGGACACCGAGGCGGCCCCATGACTGTCCGCACGCTCAGCCAACAAAACCATTTCACCTTGCTGATCTACTGCAGCACCAAGATACAATTCAACAGCACCATGATCGAGCTCCGACTCGGCCATCGGTTCAATCTGTAGCTGACTGTCGGAGTTATAGACAGCACCATTACGTGCTACAGCATCACCACCAGTATCAGAAGAAGCAGGATGACCAGCCGGCTCCTCATCCGCGATTAAGGACCTCAGACGCTTCGCTATCTCCTCATGTTTTTTATCCATACGCTCACACCATTGGTCAAATGGCTCACCCTTTAAGAAGGCAAGTGCTTCGCTTAATACCTTCCGCCGTTCCTGCAAGCTGGGGGGAGCAACACCAAACATGGCTAGACATTGCTGACGGTAGACCATGTCATCGTAAACATCTTCTGGCAAGAGACGCTCTCTAATACGATTAACATCTATAACCTCGCGCAATTGTTTCAGCCAGGCCTCAGTGGATGCAGGATCCAACATACCACATAACTGATCAGACCTATCACAGCATCTAGGGATTTTGTTGGGGGCAGCCATTGTCCGTTATTAAATAATAACTGTGTGTGGTGAGCTGTCTGGTGTGTGTTGTGTACAGACTGGTTATAGGGAGCTGATGGTGTGTACAGCTAAATGCCTGTGGCTGATTAAACTCTGCCGGCTGGTATGTGTATGGTTGCTGGAAATCTGTTGAAGGGTTAACTAGTGTTAAAAGAAAGTGGTTCCTCCTCCTCCTCGTCTTCCTCTTTCAATGGTGATGTCCCACCGTTCTGGGTATGACCCTGGACCCTTGTCTCTACTTCTTTTGAAGGAGTGGAGTGCGCCAACAGGTCCTCAGCTCTGTGCATCAAAATATAAGAAGAATATACACATCTATATATTTAAACATAGTTGTACTCTACTTTTTTTCCTGTTAAAAATGACATTTTTTCGGAGGTGTACAGCTCATCTAGCTCCAAGATGGAATCCCAAACGCTTGACTCTTTGTCCTAAAGTAGATACAATTTGTCTTTTTAAAACACAATGCAGTATATTAGCATAACTAACACTTCCACACGTTAACAGTAATTACCGTTGATCGGCTGCAGATTTCCTCTGCTTTGCTCGCTTCTATCTGAGCTCCGGGTAGAAGACGCTACGTGTGGGAAAAACAAGAAGTAGATTTAATACGTCCATTTTACAAAAACAAACACATTAAGTTAAAAATATAGATGATAAACTGTGATAAAAAAATAAAAATAAAAAAACTAACCTGCGTGAGCTGGCGGGATATTCTCCACGTCAGCGACGGTCACAAGGTTTCTGGTCAAATCAAACTTTAAATAAAAAATAAAAAGTTTCAAACGGAATAAATACTAAAACTGAATAAGACTGTCAAAGTGTAGACTGCTTACCTCTTGAAAAAGCCGTGTTGAGCAAAATAGTTCGCTGAGCAAGAAGAAGTCGAAAAATAAAGGAACGCTGGTCCAAACCCTCGAGACTTGTTTGTCAAATGCGCTGAAATGTTCTCGTGGCTGCTCGGCCCTGAAATACTCTTTGCTAAGAAAACACATATGCATTTTACAACCTTGAAGTCCGTGATAAGAAGAGAAAGACTTCTAAATGCTAATGTCCTTTTGGCCGGCTGTGACAGAAGCCCCCTCCGATCCACCGCAGTATTTTGTATTTGCATCAAAAACCTGCTTCAAAACTTTCTGTGAGTGGCTAACAAACACAAACACACTCTCTTACAAAACACAACTCTTGGAATAGAAAAAACATAATGAACGCCTCCGTACTTCAGAACTTTTTAAAAAAAGAAAGAAAACGTTTTACTTTCGGGGTAAAAAAACAACAACCTTATTTTCTGACTGTGCTTTAGTTCATCGCTGGCGCCACATTACTCCCGAACATCGGTCAGCGCCTTAGAAACATCTGTCTGTGATAAGAGAGAAAGACTTTTATATGCTAATGTCCTTTTGGTCGCAGAAACCCCCTTCCGATTCTAACTTATCGGTGTAATACAAGTTAGAATCGTAACAAATCAATTTGCATCAAAACGTGTGTACTTAAAAAACACACAAACACTATATATAGGGCTGTATATATTTATAAACACTATAGTATCAGCATACCTCGATTGCGGCCTTAGCTAGTGGTATATTTAAATATTAACACCCCTGGACCGTCACTAGTTGAGGCCTGGCAGAGCTCCGATGTAGAACGAACGAAGCGATGATGGCTGATAAAACAAAAAAGTGGCTTACAATGCAATATAGTCTAATAAGTGAACACACACGAACTTTATATCTAAAGTACGCCCCTTAGGAGGAAGACGTAATGATTGGATAGAGTGGGCTATGCGAGAAAAGCGCATTTTATTTAATTACTTTTATTTCTTTAATTCATTTAATTACATTTACTTTCTTTAATTACATTTATTTTTTTACTTTTATTTTAATAACGTTCATTTTCTTTAATCTCCTTCAAAACATGCGCAGGGAGAAAAGGGGGGGGGGGGGGGGGCACGGTGGTCAGAGGGGTTAAACTTTTGCGCGTAACACCCACGTGCACAGGGAGGAAAGGAGGGCCGCAGGAATTCCTTTCTTTAATTTTATTTTCTTTACTTTTATTTAATTACGTTTATTTTCTTTAATTTCCCTCAAAAACGAATGCGTCACACTAACGGGAGAAAAAGGAATTTTATTTAATTACATTTACTTTCTTTAATTACGTTTAGTTTCTTTAATTATATTTATTTTCTTTACTTTTATTTTAATTACGTTTATTTTCTTTACGTTTATTTTCTTTACTTTTATTTTAATTACGTTTATTTTCTTTACTTTTATTTTAATTAAGTTTATTTTCTTTACTTTTATTTTAATTACGTTTATTTTCTTTACGTTTATTTTCTTTACGTTTATTTTCTTTACTTTTATTTTAATTAAGTTTATTTTCTTTACTTTTATTTTAATTAAGTTTATTTTCTTTACTTTTATTTTAATTACGTTTATTTTATTTTCTTTACTTTTATTTTAATTACGTTTATTTTCTTTACTTTTATTTTAATTAAGTTTATTTTCTTTACTTTTATTTTAATTACGTTTATTTTCTTTACGTTTATTTTCTTTACTTTTATTTTAATTACGTTTATTTTCTTTACTTTTATTTTAATTAAGTTTATTTTCTTTACTTTTATTTTAATTACGTTTATTTTCTTTACGTTTATTTTCTTTACTTTTATTTTAATTACGTTTTTTTTCTTTAATCTCCTTCAAAGCCCAGGGAGAAAGGGAGGGGGGAGCTGTGGTCAAATGGGGTCAAACTTTTGCGCGTAACACCCACGTGCACGCACATGCGGGCGCATTTTCACATGCACGCGCAAAAGTGTCAAACTGACTACTTACAGTCTATGCGTGTGCATTGTTAAGCAGTCAGGGCCCTTTACCATTCTGCAGAATGTTCTTGTATTTGATTTTGACTTGCTGCCATGTCCGTTTTGGCCCAGTCATGTTTAATCTACATCACACACACGAAGAGAGACACTTTCTTTATCCCACAAGGAAATTCAGTGGAGTCAGTGAGCGAGCGACCTTGGGTCCTTTGAAAGGCGCTATATAAATTAAAGTGATTATTATTATTAGCTCATCTATCAATCAAAGACTTACAGTTTGATGGAGTTACATGTACACAATGTCACTCATCTGCAGCCCATTTCCATTAAAATTCATCTGATTCATGATCAGAGTACAAGGAAACAATCCCCTTAATTTCAGCCCTTATCAATGCCTCACATTTGACCTTACAACCCTTCAATAATTAAGTAGTTTTTAAGTAGAAATGTGCATAGATTCATGTCGATTAAGGAGAAAAGAATCTGAAAATACTGAATTTACCCCTTACTTTTTCGATTTCCCCTTAATTTCCCCCTTAATCAAGGAATTCCTGAATTAAAATACAATTAAGATAAACTTAAATGGTCCTTAATTACCCCCTTAATCCCAACAAATAAAGGGAACCCCTGACTTGACAGGTCAAATGAACGGCCTGTTTAACAAATTCGGGACCATTTCATTTAAATTAAGTTGGTATGTTTTCAGGGGTAAAGTAAAGTGAATGTGAGTACATTACGTTTCGTAGTGAACTGCGTTTTTGGAGATGTGAATAAACTTGTGATCTTGAGGATTCACCTTTTCATCATGAACATCCAGAATGTGGCTTTGATGTGTTGGGCAACTTGCGCTTGCTGCCAAAATTTAATGAGAGAGACCCTGAAACATTCTTCTGCCTGTTGGAGCGCATAGCGCAGGAGGCCTCTTCAGCATTGTCTTTCACAGATAGCCAAAATTATCTTTTGGTGGAATCTGCTGTTCTGAATGCTTATGAGCTGGTCCCAGAAGCTTACCGCCAACGTTTCCACACATGGAGGAAAGCTGAGAAACAAACTCATTTAGAGTTTGCTTGTGATCTGACCGCTCATTTTATGCGTTGGTGCTCTGCATGAAAGGTTCCTGCCTACATACCTATGGTAAACAAACACACACCCACCAAAAGGTATGTGAGGAGATGGATTGAGGAGGCCGGTATGGCGCTGAGGGAGTGTTTAACATCACAGACTAGGATGTGCTCTGCAGGCCACATGGGTCTGACCACCTGACTACGTCAATTTCTGTGTGGAGAACACTGTATGACGAAGGTACGGTGCTTCTCCAACAACAAACCCTGGGTGACCCTGGAAAAACTCTGCTGAAGGAGAAAAAGAGGGTTTTTAAAACTGGGAACAAAGAGGAGCTGAGGAGGGTCCAGAAGGGGCTGAAGAGGGAGATAAGGAGGGACAAGGACAGCTACAGGAGGAAGCTGGAGGGGCACCTGCAGGGAAACAACACCAGAGAGGTCTGAAGAGGCCTGAAAACCATTCTGGACACGGGAAGGACAGTGGAAGGGGCCCAGGAGGGCCAATGGACTGAACCTGTTCTTCAATAGGTTTGACTGTGTTCCTGCATCCTCCCCCACCCTCCTCAGCCCAGACCAAACAGCACCCATAAACCACCCCCAGCAACATCATAACCCCTAAGAACATCTCTGGACTGTAACCAGCAACACACCTCCTCCCACTACACTCTGCTGGGGTGAGTGGGACAGGAAGAGACTGAACAAGCTGGTCAGATGAGCCGGCTCTGCTCTGGAATCACCAATTAACCTAATGAGCATGTCTTTGGATGGTGGGAGGAAGCTGGAGTACCCGAAGAGAACCCACGCAGACACAGGGAGAACATGCAAACTCCACACAGAGTTGCTGTATATTCCCATGAGTGAGTAGAGGCTGCTGATGCCTTAAAGGACCTCTTAAGTTAGTTAGAATGAGGTAAGGAGAGCTCCACTTTAAATGCAGATATAGTATTTTATTTCATAAATGCAGAAGCTAAAAGCAATAAACAGTAAAAACAGTTTAAAACTCTTTAAATGGAATAATCCAACATTTACTGTACAATCTAATCACTCTCTCCCTCTCATCTATTCCATTTATTTATTTATTCTTTTATAGAGTTTTTTTCTGTAAAACCTAAATTTCTCCTTGGGGATCAATAAAATCTATATCTATATACGTATATGTACAAGGGCACACACACCTCTTTAATCTCACCTTTACAAACATCAACAGTCACCATATGTGGAGAAGAAGAAAGAAGACAGGAAGTAAGTGTTTGCAGAGTACAGAAACTTCATCAGCTGTCAGTCAGTGATGCAGAACATCCAGTAGAAAGAGCAACTTCAGTCCTGTTCAGAAAAGTAATGGAGCTCAGCCAGCTTCCTTTCAGCTCCTTTCACCAACACCTTAGGGGACGAGTCACAGACACTGCTTCCACTCTGGAGTCATTGAGTGTGCTGACCCTACCCACACTTCTAGAGCCCAGATTTAAATCACTGGGTTTTCAGAGTTCCTCTAAATGCTGTGAAGCAGTGAACAGATTAAAGTCAGAATGTGCAGCTGGAATTGGTCGCGTAGCAACCGAGCCACAGCCTGGACCGTCTTCACAGCAGTTATCAGCACCCACTGCAGGCATGTTATGTTCAGTGTTATCAGTTTATTTGTGCATGTATGTGCTTCCAAAACATGTGCAGGTTTGTAACTGATGACTAAAACTAAAATGCCAATTTGTTGTTTTTAAGATAACCTCTGGCAGCAGCTCCATGAGGACGTTGGCAGGCAGACCAGCAATGCCACAGCAGACTCAGTTATTCTCCACCATGGTACCTTGCTGAGGGCAACCTCCCCAGATCCCAGGATCCTTTAAGATACTGGGCCAGAAGTAGAACTATCCACAGCTCTTCTGGCTGTCACTACAGTTTTTATGCACGCCAGCATCGTCAGTCCCATGTGAGCGGGTGTTCTCTAAAGCTGGAGAACTAGCATCAAAAGAAGAAATGGACTAAATGAGAAAACCCTGGAAAAGCTTGTTTTTTTGAATAAGAATTTGTAAAAATAAAATAAAACCCTCCCTGCCTCAAAGACAAGTACATAAACACATTCACTATAATTTTCACATATCCACATTATTTATTGACTGTACATTTTAAAGATATCAAAGATTTTTTTACACCCCAATGCAATGACAAACAGCTGCCCCCCATGCAGACCTTCATCTCCACTTTGATCACTGCAGAACTTAGCTTTAAGTTACAGTATTGGAGAAGTGGGAACAGCTTTCCTCTCTCAACATTTCTTTTGACTCTTACTACTCCTTAAGGTCTATATTCACAAACACTTCACAGTTAAACTTTTTTATTACCAGTAATTTCATTTGCTGCTATGCTTAGAATACTTCCCCCTTCACTTTGAGCCAGTACTTCTAATATATCTAAGTATATACTTTATGTACTTTTATACTTTAAACTGCTGATTGTGCTCACTCATGATTTATCTCATATAAAGACACAAAACATCACTAACCTATGTACACATTGACTTTAACACTGTTAACACTGGTGTTTAAGCTACAGAAACTGCACAGAGCTTAAACACCTCTGCCATGGAATCTAGTTTGAACAAACATCTCCACAACAACAGGAAGGACTGTTGATGCTGGCAGGTTGACATGTGTCTGAATCATTCATGAGGGACTGGACTTGATTTGTTGGAGCTCTGTGAAGAGTTGAAGTGCAGCTCTGTTGATGGTCTTAAATGGAGACCATGTGGATGAAGCTCTCCTCTCCACCTCCCAGTAACATGGTCCAGTCAGAGTCTGCTTCAACCTCTGGATCATCAGGACACAGCTCATCCTCTCACAACACACACCGTCCTGTTTACTGTTACTCCCACCTGTAGAGAGGAGGAGAAAGAAGAGAGGAGGTGAAGGAGTGTTTCCAGAGTCTCCCTTCATCATCACATCCAGTAGAAAGAGCAGCAGGGACTTCAGTCCTGTTCAGAGCAGCAGTGGAGCAGCTGTGGAGCTCAGCCAGCTTCCTCTCAGCTTCATGTTAACGTGTTGGAGTGAACACACACAGACCTGCAGAGACTTTTAGCATCAAGTCTGTTTCCTCTGCAGATTTCACTAATAAACTGCTGAGAGTCCTGAACGCTTCATTACTGCACCAACACTTTAGTGATGGATTTACTGCTGCTCCATTTAAACAAAGATCAGCTGACTAATAAACATGGAGGCTGTCATTGAAGAGATCTGATCAAACTAATGACACATGTGATGACTCTGCTCATGGTTACTAAATGTAATGCTGCTTCTGTGATGTGCAGGCTTCAGTCAGACTGATCTCAGAGCTGTGATCAGTTGTTCATCACATTTGATGAATGACCACCACTGTCTCTATACATCTTGGAAGGCTGTCAGCTGGAATCCAGCTTTATTTCCTGGACACATCAACACAACAACAACAGTCGTCTTCACATCAACTCAAACACATGATCACAACAAGCTTCTGGCTCATCTGATTGGCTGACTGTTGTCTCTCTCTCTGTCTTTCTGTCCAATCCTGAAGCCTGTCTCCATTCTCCTCTCACAGCTTCACTGAGAAGCTGCAGGTTTACAGGAAACACTGGATCTTTGATACTAACTGTGTTTAGGACAATACTGATGAAAGCAGCATGGACTGACTGGAACCCTCTACTCACCACAGAGTCTCCAGTTTATAGTCTGGACTCTTCACAAGATCAAGAAGCTGCTTCACATCTGAATCCTTCAGGTCGTTGAGACTCAGGTCCAGATGTTTCAGATGGGAGGGGTTGGACTTCAGAGCTGAGACCAGAGAATCACAGCTGATCTCTGACAAACTGCAGCTCCTCAATCTGAATAAAGAACAAAAGATGAAATGATTGATGATCAATCAGATGTGTTGAGGTTTTAAATGTGTCCTCATCAATGTGTGTGTTGACCAGGAATGAAGCTCAACATTATACAGTTATTTAAATGAGTTTGTATTTGTCTTCATTTTGAGGAACAATAAAGTTTTACATCAAATACATTAAATTCAGTTGGTGATTAAACATATCAGATAGGGCTGGGTGATATATCACATTAATAAATATATGGATCTATGTTTTAATGTGATACGGTATTTAAACTATATCTGGTTTATGGATATAGTTCAAATTAGCGCTGTGATCCTTGCTCCATCAAGCTGCTGACCCGGAGCTCTCTGCACTGCTCCCCCCGTCCCTCCTCTTTCATGCACAGAGGAGGAGCAACAACGTCTGCAGAGTGTGTGGAGGAGAAACTGGTTAGTAAAAGAAAAAGCAGTGGCTCAGTAATTTGGAGATGGTTCAGATTCAAAGTATCAGATGAGCAACAAAATGACGTTATATGCAGAGGTTGAGCTAGACTTTTTAGTTGTCTCTCATTTTGACTGACAGGCTCATAAAAATCCCCTCATAATCTATTTTTACCGTCACTTTCATTTTTTAAAATGATAATAATGTAATTCAATAGCATTTCATTTTCATTCAAATGTCATTAACATAGGTGGTGGTGGTGCCTACATGATCAACATGCAATGCAGCCTTATTTTATTACTATATATTTTATTTTATTAAATGTTGGATGTGGTATGTATAATGGTTGAGACTAAAGTCCTCTTCTGTGTGGCCCTATGAGCCTATCATGCCAACAAAAACTAGGGTTTTTTTTTTGGTCTCGGTCTCGAGCTGAACTAGTCTTGGTTTTGACTTGGTCTGTCTTGGTCTTGGTCTTACTCTGTGGTCTTGGTAGTGTCTTGGTCTCGGTTTAGGTGGTCTTGACTACAAGTCTACCACAGGCTCCAGGGTGAAACTAATGATGATTTCATACTGCAAGCCATTATTCAGTCAGCTGCCTTCAAGGCTGATAGTAGAAATGATCCTAATAATGACATGCAATATGAAATCATCATTAGCTTAATAACCAGCCTGCAAGGCACCACTCTCTGCAATCATCCTTGAAGGCTGGAGCCTTTTGTATCAACAAACAAACAAGCTAAGCTAACGTTAGCAATAACTTGCTATTAAACATTTCTAACATATATAAACTAATCAGTTTATTTACAAAAATACTCTGTGTATAGTCTTGGTTAGCTATAATTTGTCGTTTTTTTTTTAACAGTTTGCGTTTAACGTAAAGCAGTTCGCTCGGTGGCTCACTCCATAGACATATATACATAGACGCCTCATTGAGCGCTGTGCCGTACGTCAACGTCGCCGCCATATTGGGGGAGGCAAACTGCAGCTATCACCCGGCGAAAGATGCCTCATTCTTGTGCTGCTTGGAAATGTTTCAGTGGAATGACAAGCGAAACCCGATCCCACGGGATTACTTTTCACAAGTAAGACAGAACAACTACTTTTGATTGTATGTGATCATTACAACATCATTTTGAGATCAGAATATGTATACTTTTGTTGATACTACAAGTCCTGCGCATAATACTATGAAGTCCCGCGTTAAAACCAGCCTTCAAACAACCAAGAAGTCAATCGTATTTAACTAAATTGCCCCGAACTAACTACTCGGAGTGTTCAAAGTTGATCAGCGAACTTTTCTCATACTATGTAGGTTTCCCAAAGATGAAGGGCTGAGAAAGCGGTGGGAAATTGCTTTGAGAAGGGAAGGGTTTTCTGCTAGCCTGCCATCCAGGCTCTGCAGTGAGTATTTTAGTCCGGAGGACTTTGACAGAACAGAACTTATATTTGCACTGTTGTACTTTTTACTCTTATTTATGTTGTGTGTAATACTCGGATGTTGTGCTAGAATTTTGATGTACACTTGTTCAGTGATAATAAAAGGACTCTGATGTATTTTGTATTACACTCTGAGATCATTACAATATTTTATCCTTTTATTTAGCATGTGGCTAACAGGAATAACCGGCTATAGAAAATAAATGAATAAAGCTGTATTGATATATGTGTTTTTTAATCTGTTTCCTTGCACATACTGCTGTATAAATATAAGTATACATGTTCTTTAATCTGTTTCCTTCTGAAATAAATAAATAAATCAGAGTATGGTTTAGACCAGGCAATCGCAGTATTTTATGCCATTATTATTATTTCATTTTATTTTATTATGATTTGCAGACTTTGTTCATTTTGTTATTTTTTTGTCCCAATGATTGTCAATATTAGTCGTTATAATATAAAAACGATTAATCAAAATCAGTAGCATGTAAATGCTGGTGCTGTTTATTAATACAGATGTCTCATTTCCATGTCAGGTGGTTATTATAGACACAGATTCAGTATTTTGTATCATCACAGTAGCAGCTAAACACTCGTGAAAACGAGATCAAATTATAAAATACATGGAGTGGTTTGATGCCGACCTGTACACTGAACATATCAAGAATAGTTCACGTTTAGAATCATCAGAGACCATTACAGACGTTGTTTTAGGTTCCTAACAGTTTTCTGAATATATACGTCCGTATGTGAATGTGTAAATGAGAGGAATTAATTTATAGCACCTAGTAGCAGACACTTAATAAAGTTCTCTCCATTGACTCGTATTGGTTCGCGGGACAGAGTTGCCTCCCCCAATATGGCGGCGACGTTGACGTATCGCAGCAGCGGGCCAACCCGCTCAATGAGGCGTCTACTCCTCTGACAGCTTCGCGTTCGAATGGATGCGGCATGAGCTGATTGGTTGTGCTGTAGCTCGCGATCTGATTGGTTGTTGTTGAGGGTGGCGCTTGAGCAGCCTCCCAGGCTGAGCAGCAGGTGGAGTGACAGCGGAGACGGCCAATCACACAAGAGACGGCAGAGACAATGGAGGAGCTCGTGGGCGGGGCTAAACTAAGGGAAACCATAGACATATATATCTGATATATATCTGATATATCTACGCTACTTCATATCCCAGGTCTATAGGCGGCGCTGTTTCAGTTTCAGAAATTCACCAAAAACGGAGAGGAAGAGGCATGCGCATGAAGCTTGAGCGCTGTTTACAAATCGGCTTTAGAAGAAACCAAACTCAAGGAAAAATTAGATTTAGCCCTAGTAACCATAATAGGCTCAATATCTTCTCCAGCAGTAACACAAGCATGTAGTCCACCATTGTTGTTGATGTTGTTATGAGACGTTTGGCGAGATATAAGAGGTGGAAGGCTGCTCCAGGGGTGTGGCCATGGAGGCAATGGTGGTGATGACATCATCGTTTTCCAAAATCTCTGGTTTCCTGTCCAGACGGATTCACAAGAAGAAGTGCGTTTACAAATTTATCCACCCTGGGAGCCGGTTTCAAAAAAGTGCGTTTCAGGGCTATGAGTTTACGGGATTCGTCTGGACGATAGAACAAAACGAATAAAAACATCAACAAAAATGCGTTTTCGTGTGGACAGGGCCTAAATCTACATTTCAATAGGTTTGATCAAGCACCCACTCCTCCCTCCTCATGCAGCTGCTCCCTCACTTGCTGACACCTGGCTTATGCACTAGCTCCCATTGCATGGGCGATTACTCGGCCGTGCTTCAGAGTGAAAAAATGCTTGGAAGTTTGTACGAGACACGGGAAGTGTGGCTTTCTTTTCCTGAAAACGGCGTTTGGATATTTTGTTATTCTTATATATCGTACATCAATATTCAGCCTAAATATATCAGGATATGACTTTTGGTCCATGTCACCCAGCCCTAATATCAGATCTACAACAGTAACAGACAGTGAACTCACCTCAGTTCCTCCAGTCTACAGTCTGGACTCTCCAGAAAACCACACAGCTGCTTCACTCCTGAATCCTTCAGGTTGTTTCCACTCAGGTCCAGATGTTTCAGATGGGAGGGGTTGGACTTCAGAGCTGAGACCAGAGAATCACAGCTGATCTCTGACAAACTGCAGCTCACCAATCTGAATAAAGAATAAAAGATGAAATGATTGATGATCAATCAGATGTGTTGAGGTTTTAAATGTGTCCTCATCAATGTGTGTGTTGACCAGGAATGAAGCTCAACATTATACAGTTATTTAAATGAGTTTGTATTTGTCTTCATTTTGAGGAACAATAAAGTTTTACATCAAATACATTAAATTCACTTGGTGATTCAAATTTCTGTTAGATCGTTGACTGGTCGTTCATTTCTAAATGGATCTGAATCTGCTACCTGTTTACCTCAGATTGTGTTTACTTAAGCTCAATTAAATGCACTTTCATAACTGCATTCAGGTTCAAACTAATTCAGGAGTTTCCTAATCTAGTTAGGTGCTCATATATAGGCTACCTGGGCTGGGTAGGTGTATATGAGTACCAAACAAAATGAAACTCCTGAATTTTGATCATATGTTCTAACTGATCATAAAATAATTGATGAATAAAACGCTATGTGGCATATTACTGACTGTCTGTCCTGGTATTGTTATCCTGCAGAGTTCATTTGGTTGGATGACTGACGTTATTCATTGTCAGGACTTCTCTGTGCATTTAAAGGAGGCTGTGTGTCTGTGTCACTGAGTTGCAGCATGTGAGAGGCTCTGCAAACGGCTTTTAATGTTTGCTAACGCATGAGTACTCTGACGCGTTACTTTTATTCATAGGTAACGCTGTAACGTAACAGATTACTTTTAATTGATGGTAACGTAGTAACCTAACTAATTACTTCACAGTAACTCTACCTGACACTGACTGCGTTTACATGGTCTTCAGTATCCCGATTTTGAGGCTTATCCCGGCTTTGACCATATTCGGGATATGGTGTTTACATGGCACACAGACAGGGGTGGACAGTAACGGAGTAAATTTACTTAAGTACAGATTCTGAGGATTTGTACTTTACTCAAATACTAGAATTCTTTGATACTTATTACTCTTACTCGAATACATTTCCAAGGCAAAGATTTTTACTTTTACTCGAGTTAATTTCTGAGAAGGCTCATGAATACTCGTTACTTTTAGGTTTGCCTGTTTTGTTTTGTTTTTTCCCCTAAAATGCGATTGGCCACACGCAGTGTCGGTCAAAGAAGGAAACCTATCACAGTACACCTTCTCAACTGGGATTTACATCAAAGCGGAAATACGTCATCCCCTACCTAAGCAGCTCAAAACAAGACCGCGGTGGCAATGGAGACTGCTGAAGAAATCTCCGATGAATCCAAGTCTGAACATGATGAGCCGGAGTTTTATGAGGCGGAGGAAGAAAACCCATGGCCTTATCTTAAAGCTATGTTCGACTTTGTCGGAGTGAAAAAGGGCAACGCGGACCCCGAAAAGAAAAAGTACATTTTCAAATGCTGTGTGGAAGGGGAGAAATTGTTTAATAAAATGTGAAAATGACATCATTGTCGTCTTTGATGATTCCATTCATTTTCTTTCCATTTTTATAGATTTTGGGGAAGGCTTGGTACAGTATAACAGAATGGTTCTACAGGCAAGCACATCAGTGCAGGTGTTTCAAAGAGTTTTCTCTGAAACAAGAGATACAAGGTAGTATATAAAATTGTAAAATGACTAATTCAGTCAGGTCCATTCTCGTCAAAGATTAAAAGAAATAGGAAAATAGGAATTTACTCTTACTCTTACTTTTACTCTAAGTACATTTAAAAGCATTTACTCTTGAATACTTAAGTACATTTAAAAGCAAGTACTTTCTTACTCTAACTCAATTAATGTATTGACTGGGCTACTCTTACTTGTAGCGGAGTAAGTTTTGACCAAGAGTATTTGTACTCTTACTCAAGTGCTGGGATCCAGTACTCTGTCCATCTCTGCACACAGATAAACCCGGTTATTCATATCCCCGTATACATGATAAATAACAGTATCCTGTTTTCCGATCGCTGCATCCTATCTGCTCATGCGTGTTTTACGTCTTTTTGAACGTTTTCCAACGGGACCTAACTTGTTCAGCAGAGCGAGGAGGAAAACCAGCGTCACGTAGCTTTTCCGCAACAGATTTTAATACATCAGCATTTCTGTGTTTTCTGCATCGAAACACGTCGTTATGTTTAGTTCTTTCATAACTTTAAGGGAAAATTCAGTCTCTCCGTCGCTCCAAAAGTGAGAAGTTCTCGTTGCCGCCATGTTGTTTGTATTTCTAGTGCGTCGCTTGGCGTCACTCGCGCATGCGCAGACAGTGGGCAGACGTCAGAAATCGGGATATGGGCTGTGTCTGAAATCACTCACTCATTCCCTACTCCCTACATAGGAGAAATAAATGTAGTGCACTACATAGTGAGCTCAACGGAAAAAAAATTCAGACACTTTCGGACACTTCTCTTGGCGCCAGTAATTACGTCATCGCTGTCGCTTAATTAAAACGTACCACATTAACGTCGTCTCACATAATACTTGTCCATTTACTACTGCATTTTTATTAAATTAGAGTCTTTTGTTTCGAAATATATAATAAAATAAACTATAGAATGCTGACATTTGTACACAGTCTCCCGTCCGTCTGTCGTATTTAATTTACTTTCCGCGCCAAGAGAACCTCTGGCAATGCATGATGGGATATCTTGCTCCGGTTAGTGACGATCGGATGGACACTACATTTCGCGGTGAATTGTGGGATACATGCCGTTCACTATATAGTGGACAATAAACATTCGGACACCACTACAAAATGGAGTGGTCACTATATAGTGGTTAGGGAGTGGTTTCAGACACAGCCAAGGTGTTTACATGCTCCAGTATCCCGGAGTTCTCCAGGTAGCAAAGCCGGGTTTCTTGAAATCGGGATGTGAGCATATCCCGATTTCTAAATTCGGGATATGGTGTTTACATGGACAAACACAAAGCCGGGATACTTCAATATCCCGATCAAAATCAGGATACTAAAGAACATGTAAACGTGGTCACTGTCACCCAGCCCTAATATCAGATCTACAACAGTAACAGACAGTGAACTCACCTCAGAGTCTCCAGTCTACAGTCTGGACTCTCCAGAAAACCACACAGCTGCTTCACTCCTGAATCCTTCAGGTTGTTTCCACTCAGGTCCAGATGTTTCAGATGGGAGGGGTTGGACTTCAGAGCTGAGACCAGAGAATCACAGCTGATCTCTGACAAACTGCAGCTCCACAATCTGAATAAAGAATAAAAGATGAAATGATTGATGATCAATCAGATGTGTTGAGGTTTTAAATGTGTCCTCATCAATGTGTGTGTTGACCAGGAATGAAGCTCAACATTATACAGTTATTTAAATGAGTTTGTATTTGTCTTCATTTTGAGGAACAATAAAGTTTTACATCAAATCCATTAAATTCACTTGGTGATTAAACATATCAGATAGGGCTGGGTGATATATCACATTAATAAATATATGGATCTATGTTTTAATGTGATACGGTATTTAAACTATATCTGGTTTATGGATATAGTTCAAATTAGCGCTGTGATCCTTGCTCCATCAAGCTGCTGACCCGGAGCTCTCTGCACTGCTCCCCCCGTCCCTCCTCCTTGTCTTGGTCTCGGTTTAGGTGGTCTTGACTACAAGTCTACCACAGGCTCCAGGGTGAAACTAATGATGATTTCATATTGCAAGCCATTATTCAGTCAGCTGCCTTCAAGGCTGACAAAAATATCTTTCAGAAACCTCAAATCCATCTCCCCTTCAGCCCTTTCTGCCTCTTTCCAGTAAAATATCTGCTCCCCCTCCGTTAACTGACAATCCCTCTGACGTCACCAAATTCTACAACCAAACACTCTCCTCCTGTCTCAACCAGCTAGCCCCCATCAAAACTAGAACTGTCTCCTTCACCCACTCTGCCCCCTGGTACACTCCTGAACTACACAAAATGAAATCACAAAAACGACAGCTTGAAAGACTTCACAAGAAAACCGGTTTAACTGTCCATCTACAAGCCTATACAGATTACCTTCAGCAGTACAAGGATGCTCTCAGTACTGCCCGCTCCACCTACTACTCTCACCTCATTCACTCTGGCTCCACCAACCCCAAGGCTCTGTTTTCTACAGTAAATAAACTCCTCAAGCCCAGCGACAATACCTCCAACTCATTCACCTCTGACAAATGCAACTCCTTTCTCTCATTCTTCCAAACACAAATCCACACCATTTACAACAACTTGTCCTCCTCTCCTGCCCCCACGGCCTGCACTCCCACTCCCTCACCTGCTCCTCCCCTCCTCACCTCTCAGCCTCTGTCTCAGTTCTCCCCTGTGTCACCAGGGGACCTGCCCAGAATCATGATAGGCATGAAAACCTCTACATGTGTCCTGGATCCCATCCCATCTCACCTCATTAAGGACTCTTTACCAGCCATCTCCACACTCATCACAGAAATCATCAGCTCCTCCCTCAGGTCTGGCTCAGTCCCCCCTTCACTCAAACTGGCTGCTATCACCCCCATCCTCAAATAACCTGGACTCAACTCTGACATCTTGTTGAACTTCCGGCCCATCTCCAATCTCCCCTTTCTGTCCAAAATACTGGAGCGTATTGTCGCCACACAACTCAAGCCCACCTCTGCTCAAATGACCTGTTTGAACCATTTCAATCCGGTTTCCGTTCCCAACACAGCACAGAAACAGCCCTCCTGAAAGTCACCAATGACATCCTCCTCTCTGCAGACTTCATCACTTCCACAATTGACTCCTGCAGCAGCATCCTCTACGGCACACCATCCAAAACTTTAAATAAGCTTCAGTACATCCAACATTCTGCTGCACGTCTGCTCACCCTCACCTGCTCCCGTGATCACATCACTCCTGTCCTCCAGAAACTCCACTGGCTCCCAGTTCCACAGCGTATTCACTTCAAAGGCCTCCATAACCAGGCCCCTTCGTTCATTAAAAACGTGTTTTTAATGTTATATTTCACATTGTTTTGTTCTTTTTATGTAAAGTGTCCTTGAGTACCTTGAAAAGCGCTTTTAAATAAAATCTATTATTATTATTATTATTATTATTAATGGGTCTGGGTGTTTCCACTGGTCACGTGGGACCGTGAGCAGAGCGTGGCTCTCATTGGCCAGCCCTCAACGTGTGTTCCTTCCTACACTGTCATTGGTTAAACCTACTTAAGCCCACGAAAAGAACCGGTTTGAGCTGGAGAGGAGCAGGAGCTGAGAGATGAGAAGAGGAATGGAGGGAAATAAAAAAAAGAGGTATGTTCCCAGTTTAATATTATTTATTATTTATTTTCCTGTAGATTCTGGATACCTAAAGAAAATAAACTGAAACGGCATCATTTCCAAATCTGCGGTGCAGGTCTTCTGTAATAACTTGATCAGTTTAATGTGTCAGAAATGTTAGTACCGTTGCTAATCCTCATCATCCAATATCCCAGTGTGTTACAAAATGAAACTAGAAAATTCCTGCAGAAATTTGCCAATGATGCTGCTGCCAACAGTGACCGCACCGCAGTGAAGTTAGTTTAGAGTTGGATATTCCACAGACATTGGGTAAATCTCTTTGTCGCTGTGGGTACGGTGCGACTCCGAGCAAGCCACTCCAACATTTCAAGTGTACTCTTACTGCAGACTACACAGTAAACACACGGAGATACTGTACCCTAGCAAAAGAGGTTTACCCAGAGCCAAGGTCTGTCGGATCTTCAAACTAACTTCACTGCGGTGGTTTCAGAGACGACATGGTCAAGGTCAGAAGACACCATCCGGGGAATGATGATAACAGGTAACTCTGGACTCAACGGGGAATAGCACTGGCCTATCAGAACTAAATATTGGTGAAATGAAGGAGTTTCACTCAGATAATGTTATTTAGAGGCTGCGTCTCGGTGCCTGGGCGCCCGCTACACGCTGATCTAAAGATCTTCTGAACAAGTGCAAATGAAAGTGATGTTGGTGAGTAAACCATGATATTTTATGCTAGAAATAAGGTCCAGGTTGTAAAAAAACAGTAGTTCCCCTTTAATGTAAATGTTCATTGTCTTATCAATTGTGTTGTTAAAAATGTTTTTCTGTGTCATTGCAGCTGCAGTGAAAAAATGGAACAAGCAACAGAGCATGAGATTTCTCATGCCTTGGTTGAGCACCTCACACAGTCCTTCTCAGTGTCTCTCTCTCAGCCAGGCCTACTGCATCCTCGTCATCCTGCTCCTTTGGTTTGTTGAACCCTCCAACATGCATGACATCAAACTCACACCCATCCAGTCACTTTGTTGCCGGGTTGATGATGTTTTTCCTTCAAAAATGATTTACCACGCACACTTGAAACTGGACGGCAGCATCATCGGCACAGTCAAACTTAAGCTGTTGTAAACTGTAATTTCCCTATTGTGGGACTAATTAAGTTGTTTTGTTATTCTTATATATCGTACATCGATATTCAGCCTAAATATATCAGGATATGACTTTTGGTCCATGTCACCCAGCCCTAATATCAGATCTACAACAGTAACAGACAGTGAACTCACCTCAGTTCCTCCAGTCTACAGTCTGGACTCTCCAGAAAACCACACAGCTGCTTCACTCCTGAATCCTTCAGGTTGTTTCCACTCAGGTCCAGATGTTTCAGATGGGAGGGGTTGGACTTCAGAGCTGAGACCAGAGAATCACAGCTGATCTCTGACAAACTGCAGCTCCACAAACTGAATAAAGAATAAAAGATGAAATGATTGATGATCAATCAGATGTGTTGAGGTTTTAAATGTGTCCTCATCAATGTGTGTGTTGACCAGGAATGAATATGGAGTGAAATTAGTCTCAAAATGGTCACAAATGCATGTTCCATGATCCACACGTGAAACATGACATTCACAAATGCGTACCTAGCTATCTGAACGTGTGTGATTGTTTTGCAAATTCACAAATCAGATGGTTCAACTTCACAAAGCTCATTCTTTTCGTTTTCTAAAGACTTCCTGGCTTACGAGTGTCTAAGCCTACGTATACGGATCAGCAGATACGGACAGATCAGGTATATAAATGTAACGACTATCAATGCTAACGCTAATTATGTTATGTCACAGTTAATGTAGAGCTACTATGTAGGTCTGTGAGAACATGTTAAGTACATCCCTTTGTCTAGGGTTTTGGCTCTGACCAAACTTTCTCTTCCGTTGTGTCCATTTTTGTTTCTCTTCAGAGTAAAATAAATAAAAATAGTATCAGAAAAATATTTACAGAATTAATATATGAACAAATGTACAAAAACTAGAGATGGAAGAATATATATTATATACATAGGAATGATAATAAGGTGATTATACAATATATATGGTTCTTTGGAACAAAAGGATTCATATTGATTCATCAGTTGTTGTTACATTTACCCATGAATGGAATCAGCAGCATTAGATACCGCCATCTATCCAAAACATTATCACAGAGTTTAGAACAAAGTATTAGTTTGCATTATTTACATTTATATTTGATTTATAAACTCCCTTCAGACCAACTAGTCAGGGGTCCTGGTACTGTCTGTGGTTACACACTAACTGCTTTTAGCCTGTACCAAAGACTTATTGGACCAAAGATGTTTAAATGTTTAAAATAATTTGAAATTAAAAAGTAAATCAATCTGAATAAAGAATAAAAGATGAAATGATTGATGATCAATCAGATGTGTTGAGGTCTGAAATGTGTCCTGATCAATGAGCTGTTCTCTAAAATGACTAGAGTGACTTTGTCCTTGTGTTATTGTGGATCTTCATCATGTCAGCCTTCTACAGACATCATCCAAACGTCAGCACAACATTCAGACAACTATTCATGTCAACACAGATCAATAAGATGCTGCTGACCTCATTACAGGATCAATATCTCCTCCTCACACATGTTGGACTACAAACTGTTGATTAGTTCTTTGATTCCAGGACCTTCTTCTTCCTGGATTTGGTGTCTCAGGAGGTTTGTGTCATTCAAATGTTAAAGGACAAGTTGACATGTTCAAGTGTGTCTTCCAACAAGTCACATGTCATGTCAACTATTTTCTATGTCACTTTTATAACGTATGTAACTCTAACAATATAGGTTACTTTAATAAATGACCACAGCTCTACTTTAAATGCAATAATCCTCCTCCTCAGGTATTTATTTACAAAATTAAATAAAATGTAAAGGTTTTGATTGTCCAGTAAAAATAAAATGAGAGGTCAGTGTCAGAAACTGGTAGTGGTGCAACGGATCATCATTGATCCGTGATCCGTTCGTCATCGGTTTGGGACACACGTCATCCGCGGATTGATTTCAGGGGGGAAAAAAAAACAGTTGTGCTCCGTCCGCATACAGCTTGCGGCCAGTGGAGAAAGTAGGAGGAGAGCCGACATGGCGAGCGTAGGAAAGGAGGAGCTTGAACGCCCCGCGACACTTAAATCCCCCGTATGGGAGCATTTTGGCTTCCCTGTCAACTATGATGACGAAGGAAAGAGGTCAGTGGACAAAACTGCTACTGTGTGTAGGCATTGTGGCACAAGAAAGCCATATGACAGTGGAAACACATCGAGCATGTTCACTCATTTGAAGCGACATCACCCGGGTGTTTCACTGGTCGAAAACGAAAGCTGGCCAACAACCGCTCATCACCTCAGCATTTAAGCATCCTCTCCCTGCGCAATCCGACCGGGCTAAAGCTATCACAAACGCTATCGGCGTGTTTATAGCTACAGACGTGAGGCCATATTCAGTTGTGCCAAACGAGGGCTTTAAAAACATGCTGAAAGTGCTTGAGCCGCGTTACGACATCCCATCGCACACACACTTCAGTGAGAAGGTAGTGCCAGATCTCTACGAGCGGGAGAAGAAAAAAGTTGTGGATGAACTATCCCGAGCGTCGGCTGTTGCGCTCACAACAGACGGGTGGACGTCCAGGGGAACGGAGAGCTACGTGACGATAACGGCTCACTTCATCACTGAAGGCTGGGAGATGAGAAGTCTAGTGCTGCAGACACGCCCCCTCTACGAGAGTCACACAGGCACTCATCTTGTTCAGGTACTGACACAAGCAGTTGAAGAATGGAAGTTAAGGAGGCCCAGTACTAATATTCCAGTAACAACTGATAATGCAAAAAATCAGATAAATGCAGTGAATATGGCAGGACTGGGCCCACAGATAGGGTGCTTTGCACATGTCGTGAATTTGGCGTCACAAAAGGGAATCTCAGTCAATAAAATGGATCGGCTCCTTGGGAGAATCAGGAAGGTGGTTTCCTACTTCCACCGAAGCACAACAGCTGCTCACGTGCTCAAGACAAAGCAAGACATGTTACAGCTACCCAATCATGAGCTCATACATAATGCACCAACAAGGTGGAACTCCACTTATGATATGGTGGAGCGTTATCTGGAGCAGCAGGCAGCTATATACTCTGCACTGACTGAGAAAACCCTGAGGAAAGAACATCATCAAACTGTCACATCTCTGCTGAGCACTGAAACTTCACCATCTGTATCAATGATCCTGCCGCTGAAAACAAGGATTCTACAATCCATGGCTCCAAGTGTGGAAGACAGCACCATCACACAAGATGTCAAGGCTGCCATTAGAGAGGACCTGAAGCCCAGATACACTTCAGCCCCTACTCTGCAGGACTACCTTCACAGAGCTACTGCCCTGGATCCCAGATTCAAGTCCCTGTCTCAAATGGACCCTGCCCTACGTCAGAAGACATACAATGACCTTACCACAGAGATTGTGAGCCGTCTGGGTACTGAAGACTGTGATGAGGTAAAGAAAAAGAAGATTATTTAAAAATTATAAATGTAAATCTACAAGCATTTTTTATTATTTTTCTGCAGGGTCAAGCTGCAGAGTCAGCAGGAGGAGACTTGGACACATCTCCTCCTCAAAAGAAATCAGCGATGGCCGAGCTCTTTGGAGAGACCTTTGTCAGCAAAGAGATGTACACCAAGGCTCCTGGCATTGACCTCATCAAAGAGGAGGCGGCATCCTACCAGGCAGCAGGTGGCATGTCAGTGGATGGTGATCCACTGACATGGTGGAAAACCAATGAATGCAAATACCCTTGTCTTGCAAAGATGGCAAGATGCTGCCTCGCTATGCCAGGATCTTCAGTACCATCAGAGAGAGTGTTCTCAACAGCAGGGGACATAGTGACAGCTAAGAGGTCCACACTCTCTCCCGACAATGTTGACATCCTGTCAACACCAGGAAAGCAGCTGGACCAGACGGGACTAGTGAGCGTGTCCTCAAAACCTGCTCTGATCAGCTGGCTCCTCTGTTCACAGTGATATTCAACCTCTCACTCAGACAGTGTGTGATCCCAACCTGCTTCAAGAAGTCCACAATAGTCCCTGTCCCAAAGAAACCACACCCCAGCAGCTCCAATGACTTCAGGCCCATAGCCCTCACATCTGTGCTGATGAAATGTTTGGAGAGACTCATCAAGACATTCATCACCTCCACACTGTCCACCACCCTGGATCCACTACAGTTTGCATACCGGCCGGACAGATCCACAGATGACGCCATAAACCTCCTCCTCTACAAGACCCTCTCCCACGTGGACACTGGTAAGAGAAACTATGTGAGAGTGCTGTTTGTTGACTTCAGCTCAGCATTCAATACCATAGTTCCCTCCAGACTGGCTGCTAAGCTGCATGGCCTGGGCCTGGACTCCTCGTTGCAGGTTAAAGGCCAAGAAGATCCTGAAACAGTCCAGTCACCCCGGACACTCTCTCTTCTCTCTACTGCCATCAGGCCGGCGTTTCTGATGCCTGAGGACAAAGACTGAGAGGCTGAAGAAGAGTTTCTATCCACACGCCATCCGCCTGCTCAACTCTGAGCCTTAACTGGACTCAATATCACTGCACTTTATTCATGGAGCTGATAAACACTGTAAATTGATGGACATACACAACTACACCCCCTTGTACACCCAGTTTACAAGCCTCCAGTCACTAGGTGGCAGCAGAGCTCAAACTGATCAACAGCTGTGTTGCCAGATCTCACGAGACAAATAATCAGGTTATCAACTAATTTCTGCTCAGAATTATATTTCTTATACTCAAATGCAACCTATAATAACTGTATTATGAGATATATAAAAAACCTCAAGTCTCCATTAATGTGAGTCTTTTACAGTATTAAATGAACCATGTTGCATAAATCATTATCTCTTATCTGTATCATAGTGTTCATCATCTCATCATATCGTGTTTCAACCATCTCAAAAAATTAACTTAACACAGTGTTTACATTAGTAAATATATCATAAACCTTAGCGGACAATTTACACTCATCAACCTTGAACATGGCGTCTAAAAAAATGGCGCAGTGCAAATTACGGTCGTCATGTGAACAATTACATTTACAACTCAACTCAGCATATTACCCATTGAAACATGTGTGCAACATTTATTTTTAACAACGTTCAATATTAACATCCACAATGACTGAAAATGTGCTTATCGACTAGCATATTAGCACATAGCATACAACCAGACAACTCACCGGAGTCCTCAGTAAAGAAAACAATCACAGCAATTTCTCCGGTCGCAGTCGTCCTGGAACTCTCATAAACACTCAAAAAACAACTTGCAACTCGTGTCCATGAAAATAAAACAATATTCCTCCCATAAACGTTCATAGTCTCGCTCCTAAAACATCGCTGTGGCATCGGTGTCGGGCTTGACTAGCATCTAGCTCCCAGCATGCAAAGCGCACCTTCACTGAATTTCCCGTATCGACTATACATGAAGCACCACCTTGTGGCTACTCAAAGCAACTACAGTCTCGACACAGCTCTCTTAAGGAACTCACACTTAATGAAATTAGTGGCTCCAGCCAACAATAAAATACATGCAATAAACCCAACTGTAATTTTCAAGGGGTTACATCTGCTTGACAACTTATTATGGATCTGGGAACAAGCCCAAATAAGCAACTACACTTTAGAAACGAGCCCCAAGAAACCGTGACCCGTGACGACCACTATTTGTAAGAGACTTTACAGGAAAACAAGCCCAAAGTCACTTATAATAAGCTGACTTGGCAACGCTGTCAACAGGCTGCCTGTTCAACCCTGTAGAAGAAGAAGACAGGAACACAGGTGTAGAGCTGATGGAGGGTATCAGAGGGTATTTATCTTTACAACTGTGTTCATGTGCATAGATCACCTTTTTACTAAATATGAAGCCACTGGTCTAATTCTAGGCTCAGTTTGTCAGTCCCCTGTCAATTTCCATGGATTGATAACAGGCACCTTCAGCATCAGCATCAGGTCAACAGGTATCACCAACAGGCCGCTCATTTTATGAGCACATCATTGACTTTCCTTCTCTAGTCCCATGCTCTAGTCATGTCCCATCATGTCACGTCTTTTACGTCTTGTCATCCGTGGAGGTTAAAAAAGGAACCAGCCTGTTTTTACAATGTAAGGAGTAGAAAGTACACATATTTGTGTACAAATGTAGTAAAAGTAAAAAGTCATCAGAAAAAGAAATACTCAAGTAAAGTACAGATACCTGAAAAATCTACTTAAGTACAGTAACAAAGTATTTGTACTTGGTTACTTCCCACCTCTGGTGATCACGTTATCACTTCCTGTTCAACCACAGGAACAAGCTGTTCCAGCTGATGAATGAATGAATGAACACTTCTACTTTACCAGTTATGGGCTCATTGTATTGATGGAGACACAACAGCAAATAAAAAGGCACTCTCTCCAGAGGGGCAGCTCAGCTACTAAGGGCAAACGGGCTGTTTCCAGAGCAACAATAGCCCGTACCTGTGCACGTCTGATGACTGAGGAGATACCTGCTGATGTTCAGGAACATGATGCTCCTTCATTTAAACTCTTTGAGCTCCTTTTCTATCTGACAGTCCTGACAAGAGAACTCATCTAAACTGGATCTCCATTCTTCAGAAGCCTGAGAAGAAAATAAATGAAAACTCACCTCAGAGTCTCCAGTTTACAGTTTGGACTCTCCAGTCCAGCAGAGAGATGCTTCACTCCTGAATCCTCCAGGTTGTTGTTACTCAGGTCCAGATGTTTCAGATGGGAGGGGTTGGACTTCAGAGCTGAGGCCACGACTTCACAGTGACTCTCAGAGAGTCCACAGTTAGAAAGTCTGTCATGAGACAAATATATAAAATCTGTTATAATGGAAGAAGACATTTCTATGAACATGATGGGTTTGATGAGTGGACAGTTGGACACATCCTGTTGGACATTTTGTCTCCACATCAGTGGTTCAGCTCATCTTCTCTGACTGTGTTTGACAGGAAACAATCATTCTCATCATCTCTCTCAGACCTTTGTTTAGTTGAATGTGCAGATGAACAGAATAAAACAGAAACCTGTCCTGCTGAACTTAAAACTGTAGAAATGAATAGAAAACAATAGAAAGCAGAACATTCCTCTTGTAATAGAGCAATAAGAAAAGTGCAAACAGAAAGTGTGAGGAAAAGTTGTTGCTTTGTTGTCTTCTGGTATCTTCTTCTCAAGCAACAGTACCTCGACCAATGAGATGAGAGGGATTCCTGCTGTCAGCTCATTGGTCACAGAGCAGGAGACGGCCTGGGAATAAGTTTACCGTAAATGTTCATATAAAGCGTCCTGTTATTCATTCATTTCATTGACATTTTACACTATTTTGGATTCTCTCTGTAATACGGGACAAAGTGCGTCCTGTTTCAGCTCAACACGGGACGCCTACTTTTGTTTCTAAATACGGGACGATTCTGTTTTTCAAGGGACGGTTGGCAACCCTAATCTGATCCCATCATGAGGACATCTGGATGAGACAAACATCTGGACTGTCTTCACTGTTTAATGGACTCTGGATCTTTTGACTGAGTTCAGCTCAGTGAACAGTTCCAGTTGGAAAGATGATCTCTGCTGTGGACCTGCTGCCGTCAGCTTCAGTCCACAAGTGGAACATTTAGTCTTTAGTCCAACACAAATGAAAGCCATCACTTGACAACCTCAGACCTGGACATCATTCAGTATGAACATGGTGAAATATTTCCATGTGGAGGACACAGGACTGGCTCAGCTTTAGTTGTTCAGCACAAACACAATGAACAAACAATCAGGTTGAATTCTTTTCACCATCAAGTCATCACAAAGATGTTCTCAGGGTTTTATCTGTCAAACTAAACTCTGACCTTTGTGTGTTTCACATCTCTTTAACAAGTCAGACTTCTACCGTTCTGCTCTTATATATTCAGACCTCTGAGCATTTCCTGCTTCAACTCTTCTCTACAGCAACAAGACAGGAAACAAATAGAAAGAAAGACGTAAAAACAAGACCATGTGACTGGACTTCTCTCCTTCAAATGAAACGTTGAACTCAGTCAATAAAATGCTCCATTGATGGGTCAGTCTCTGTGTGGGATGATCAGTAGTTTACGGTGGCTCATGTTGATCTTAACAAGCTTTAGATAGATGTTGATGTGGAGCCACTTCACTGACTTCAGGATTATTCTGTACTCTAGAAACAGCCTTCAATATCCTCTCATCATTGTAACGTGAGGCCTCAGAGGCTGCTTCAGCTAAACTAACTTACTGATGGAGAGAATAATAAGACAGAGAAATAGAAAGAAAAGAGTCAATAACTAAAAGAACAGCTTTAAACAGCTGGAGAACATCTGGGACTAAATACAACTGACTGTGATGTTTGCAGTCAACAAGTGGAACACTGTTTGAAGAAGAATGAGAACGTCTGAAGAACTAAACTACTAATCTCCACTGATTGATTCTGTTAATGATCACATCAGGACTCACTCAGCCTTTCTGCAGTTCCTCACAGCTGGGATCAGTCTCCTTCGTCCCTCCTTTGATGTGTTGTACTTCCTCAGGTTCAACTCCTCCAGAACCTCCTCTGACATCTGCAGCATGTAGGCCAGAGCTGAGCAGTGAATCTCAGAGAGTTCCTTCCCTGATCTGTTCTCTGACTTCAGGAACTCTTGGATCTCCTGATGAACTGAGAGGTCGTTCATCTCCATCAGACAGTGGAAGATGTTGATGCTTCTGTCAGGAGAGATTTTATCAGTGTTCATCTTCTTCAGGTTGTTGATGGTTCTCTGGATGATTGCTGGACTGTTCTCTGTCTGACCCAGCAGACCTCCTAAGAGTCTCCAGACAGACACTTTCTCACTCAGGAGTCCTCCGAAGAGTCTCTGGCTGGACTCCAGAGAGAGGCCATGAAGGAAGCGAACTAACAGGTCCAGGTGACCATTTTTACTCTCCAGGGATTTAATCATGACTCTGTTCAGAAATTCATCCAGAGGTGAGTTATTGTAGTTTCCTCCCAGGAAGTCCTTCAGCACCTCTGTCTTCCTGTTGGTGTAACAGTGGATCATGTAGACTGCAGCCAGAAACTCCTGAACGCTCAGATGGACGAAGCAGAACACCTTGTCCTGGTACAGTCCTCTCTCCTCTTTAAAGATCTGTGTCAACACTCCTGAGTACACTGAGGCTGCTCTGATATGGATGCCACACTCTGTCAGGTCTGATTCATAGAAGATCAGGTTTCCTTTCAGCAGCTGATCAAAAGCCATTTTTCCCAGAGACTCAATCATCTTCCTGCTCTCTGGACTCCAGTGTGGATCTGTCTCAGCTCCTCCATCATACTTGACCTTCTTGACTTTGGTCTGAACCACCAGGAAGTGGATGTACATCTCAGTCAGGGTCTTGGGCAGCTCTCCTCCCTCTCTGGTTTCCAACACATCCTCCAGAACTGTAGCAGTGATCCAGCAGAAGACTGGGATGTGACACATTATGTGGAGGCTTCGTGATGTCTTGATGTGGGAGATGATCCTGCTGGCCTGCTCCTCATCTCTGAATCTCTTCCTGAAGTACTCCTCCTTCTGGTGGTCACTGAACCCTCTGACCTCTGTCACCATGTCAACACACTCAGGAGGGATCTGATTGGCTGCTGCAGGTCGTGTGGTTATCCAGAGGCGAGCAGAGGGAAGCAGTTTCCCCCTGATGAGGTTTGTCAGCAGCACATCCACTGAGGTGGACTCTGTAACATCAGTCAGGATCTCAGTCTTGTGGAAGTCCAGAGGAAGTCGACACTCATCCAGACCATCAAAGATGAACACAACCTGGAACTCTTCAAATCTGCAGATTCCTGCTTCTTTGGTTTCAGGAAAGAAGTGATGAACAAGTTCCACCAAGCTGAACTTTCTCTCTTTCATCACATTCAGCTCTCTGAAAGTCAGTGGAAATATGAAGAGGATGTCCTGGTTGGCTTTGTCTTCAGCCCAGTCCAGAGTGAACTTCTGTGTTAAGACTGTTTTCCCAATGCCAGCCACTCCCTTTGTCATCACTCTTCTGATTGGTCCATGTCTTCCAGGTGAGGCTTTAAAGAGGTCTTCTTGTCTGATGCTTGTTTCTGGTCTGTGTGCTTTCCTGGATACTGCTTCAATCTGTCTGACCTCATGTTCATCATTGACCTCTGCAGTCCCTCCCTCTGTGATGTAGAGCTCTGTGTAGATCTCATTCAGAAGGCTTGAGTTTCCTGCTTTAGCAATCCCCTCAAACACACACTGGAACTTCTCCTTCAGAGCACATTTAACTTTACGTCCACAAACTGCAGCTTCAAGTCCTGAATGAACAAATGAGAAAGAAAATATGGAGACAGAAAATCTGAGGATCTAAACATTACAGTGTGTCCTTAGTTTGTCTTCATCCATCAGTTTGATTCATTAATAAGTAGAGGACCAGATGTTTGCATCATATTAACAGTTAGGAAACATAACCTTCCTCCATTTCCTCTTTCCATCAAGTTAAAGCTGTTAAATCCTCTTACTGCTCTGCAGACAGTCAGCCAGCTCCTCCTGCTTCATTCTCCTCAGGAAGTTCATAGTGATCTTCACAAATAAATCTCTGCTGCTCCTCCTCTGCTCTTCATCCTCACCCTCCAACACCTCCTCATCCTCCCTCTGACTCTCTGAGCATTCTGGGTAATCTGGACTCAGAACCTTCTGGATCTTCTTCAGCTCATTCTTCACAAAAGTCATGATGTTGTCCTCCAGCAGCTGGAACAGAATACCATATGAATGACACAAGCAGACTGAAATCATGGAGACAAACATCAGATCCATGTTGGACACACTGACAATCCACTGGTCTACAAAGTGCAGCATGGAGATGATGGAAAGTAGTTGTTGTACATGTACAGACCAGAAAGATGGAGTCCAGCTGTGTCTGATGCTGCTGGGCAGACTGACCACTGAGAACCTCTGAGCTCTGCTGGTGGACTCTGTGGACCAATCATCAACAATTAGCTCTCATCATGTCTGTCCACACAGAGACAAAGACAAGGTAAATGTCCCTGGAGTGATATGTGGATGTGAAGAGTGAATCAGATGAGTCTCTGTAGTGGTAAAGGTTTACTAGTCCTGCTGATCCCACTGACCATCAACAGCTCAGTCTGCAGCTGTTTCATAAAGCTTTGCCTCCCTGATCAATCAGCTGGAGAAGGAACCCAGAGCCAGAGACTGAAGTATAGGTATAGGAAATGACTGACTGACATAACAATGTTCACCCTTCCAGGAATAAACCAAAGGTCACGAGTGTCCATGAAGACTAGAACGTAGATGAACCAGGAGTTTTTCTTCTCCAGCTCCACTTCCTCTGCAGCGTTACAGCTGATGACTTTCATCTGAGTCTCTACCATGAAGAAGACCTGCAGGCCGAGGCCTCAGACGTGGAGCTGCTGACTCTCTTCCTCAATGTTTCATACTAATGTGCAGACTGTGTCTATATGAACTCTGCTTAGCTTAGCATTAGTTTAGCTCCTCCTCTCCTCAGACACATCTCATCTTCTCTCTCTCTGGTCCACAGTCAAACACAATGAAGACTTGTCTCCATGGAAACAGACTGAACAGCTGATTAAAGACTGAAGACACTACTCTGCTTCAAAGATCAGTCTCTTATCTGTCTCCTCCTCTAAGGCCTGACACTTACTGTGTCGGCCATTTTAGAAGATCTTTGGAAAAGAAGAAGAATTCAGCAAGTTCCTCAAACCATGTGACTTGTAGAAAGTTAGTGATTGTTCTACTGTAGATCTATATGTTGTCTATCTTCTTCTTCCAGTGTGTCTGTGTTGTTTTACATCAACATCTGTTTATCTTCTGAGGAAACATCTACAACATCTAAGCAGCAGAGATGAAACAGACATGAGCAAGTCAACGTTTATTTATCCTCAGCTCCTCAAGTCAGACAGATTTACTGACACTTTACCTCTCTGGACCAGAACCACGTCCTCCTTTAAAACCAATAATCCTTCCCATGGACTTGTCGCTCTTCAAGCTGGCTCCAGATCCTGATCCAGGTCCTGATCCAGATCTAGGAGAGTCTGGTCTCTGCTGCTGGATCCTGAAACTAAACCACCACAGATAAATGTGCATGTTGGATAAAAACTGATGAGAATAAATTCAAAGCAGAGACGTCAGAAGTAAAAGGATGAAACAAACGTGTTGTATAAACTCAGTGACGCAAGAGTGATGAAGCAGCTTTAACCCAAAGAGGAAGAGAGATGAAAGACCACCAGAAGAGACTCTCAGGGGGTGTCAATGGCAATACCTCCTTAAGAAACTCAGAAACATTCTACAGACTTTTTATTCCAGTTTCATTGAGAGCATGGTCACTTTCTCCATAACCTGCTGGTTCCACTCCATCAGCCTCCAGAACAGAAAGCGACTGCAGAGCACTGTCTGGGTTTGCTCTAAGATCATTGGCCTGTCTGTCAGAACTCTATCACACATACACCACCAACAGACACTCATCTTAGCAGGAAACATAAAGAGCCCTCACACGTCCTCCACTCAGCATTTGAGTGCTAATGAGTTGCTGTTCTGGCATCCTGGTCGGTGCAGGGTGCAAGTACACCGTCACCCTGCACCAGCAATCACAACACCACCATATTGGCAGGAAAGCTTTTCTAATTACTGTTCAGTTGACCACTGCAGCAACTAACTAACTTGTCCTTGTACCAGTTCCATCCAAAAATGGTGGACAGCTGTTGTGTCCCAGGATGCCAGAATAGTCAGGGAGAAGCAAAGAGGAAATCGTTTTCTAGGATTCCCAAAGATCCCTCAAGACGTCAGATGTGGATTACTGCAATAAAACGCTCAAGAAGCAGGAAGGAGAAAACGGAGCGGTGGGATCCCTCAAGAAACGGGTTTGTCTTGTGTAGAGATCACTTTCTATCAGGTACAGAATCCAGCGTTCTCCAAGTGTAATGTCTTGTTTATTTATCATGTTTTTAACACCATGTCCAACAGATTTCTTTTCATAAAGGCAAGTTAGGCTCATGTTTATAACGTGGATTACAAAGGGCTGTTGATCATTCAGCACTAAAACTACTCACAATGAGAAAGAAATGAAACAGTTACTTGTTATTGTAGTTACGTTACTGTCATGAACCTCCTCAGATAAATTCTTCAGTGTTTGCTTTCAGTGACTCTGGAGTAGGACCAAGGAAAGTTAATGAGGTACTTCTATATATCTGATACTACAGGTCAGGAACATTGTTCCTGTTTCAATGCTAGAAGAAAGCACACCTGGGACATGATAAGGGTCTGTGATATCTAATGTGTGGAGTTTATCTTGTACTGCTCAGTTTCTATCTGTTTAAAGTGCTCAGTAAACTCTGACGGCCTGAAATCAGCTCTGGCTCCATTCATTTTAACTCAGAGTTTTCCTGCCAATATGGAGGTGTCAACAAAAAAACATCACGTGATGCCTGGAGCTCTGTTGAAGAAGATCCACAAAGTTTGTTTCCATATGCTAATTTAGCACGGCTAAACGCAGCTACCACGCAGGTTATATGAGATATGGATTGTCTCATACTGAGGACAAAGGAGGACAAAGACCTCAGTGTGTCTAGTGCAGCGAGGTGTTGGCACCTGAAAGCAGGAAGCCTCAAAACTGAAGCAGCATTTGGAAACAAAACACCAAAGATGAACCTGTTGAGTACTTCAGAAGACGACTACTGTTACTGAAATGTTCTGATTGTCATGTCAGCCTTATGATTAATACTTGAAGAAGTGACTGAATAGTTTTAATAGGACATGGTTAGATATTCAATCAGTGGGTACTCAGCTAAAAAAGACTGAAGTTACTGAAGTGAAGAGTTTTGGTTTGAATGAAAATGCTGCTAATTGAGTGTAAAAGGGAATAGTTCCCTCTCTGGTCATTGTGGTTCATCATTACATTTGTTTGATTGTGTTTTCATCCTGTCATATTCTATTCTACTATCTCAGGTTCAAACCTGAATCTTTTCATTCAATACATTTGAGAAGTTGAACATTGTCTTTGATTTGGGTCACAGCTTGTCATTAAGGGCTGATGGTGGGTCCTGAAGCCAGACCAGTTGAGAACCACTGATTTAATGCATAGTTATCTGGAGATCATTTCTATTGTTCTAGTTTGTGTTTCTTCTTCCTTCAAAGTGTCTCGTTCTTCCACGTCATGCTGCTCACTTGTGTCTTAAATTGTCCCCTGAGGACAAATAAAGTTTTCTGAATCTGAATGAATGAAAGTAGAACCATCAGCTCCTCAAGTCAGACAGATTTACTGACACTTTACCTCTCTGGACCAGAACTAAGTCCTCCTTTAAAATGTAAAGGAATCTCCTTGGACATGTCGCTCTTCAAGGACACACAGCTGGGTTCATGGTGATCAGACTCTGGTCTCTGACGGGTCCTGATAAAAAAACATCACTGATTAAATTAGATCAATTATTCAGGAAAATTCTCTTTGATTAAAATCCTTTAATTTGGATGAAATATTAACAACTTACCTTGGACTCTGTTTAAAATCAGTATGAATTGCCTTTAACGGGTCGCTTTTCAAGGACACAGAGCTGGCCCCAGGTCCAGGTCCAGGTCCCTCCAGTCTGTCCTCTCTCTGGTCCATGCTGCTGAAACACTAATCATTCATGTTGTAAACAGATCAGCTGATCCTCCACTGATTGGCTCTTATTCATCAGCTGCTGTACTTCTACTATCCGTCCACTAGATGGAGCCATGGAGGACACACATGATGCGTTCACTGACACTGAGACTTTCAACAAACTCAGGTCCATCGTGATCAACGTATATATTTTATACTATCTTCCAGTTCATAGACTTTCTATATTTTATACAGACATTAAATATCTTGTATATATTTTTAGACACATTCTTCATATACTAGTAAACCTTCTGTTCATTTATTCCTTTTCTATTCTGTCTTGTAACATGTTGTGGTGTCTTGTCAGCAGATATGTAGCACAGTGGGACCAGGAGAAACACAATCTCACACTAATATGTTTTCATTCATAAACTGAGGAGGTGACAAGAAACACCACTTGAGTCTTTAATAGATTTACCTTCTAGATAGAAAACTCTAGATATCAGACATAGATTTACATATGAACACAACATATCTCATGTCCATTCCATGTTTGAAACTCTTCTATATTCTAGATAGAAATGTGTCTATCATGTAGAAAGCGTCTCTATGTTGAACTGGAGTAAAAGTACTTAGTTACTTTCAGCGCTTCCCGTTAGAAAAGCAGATCAAACTTCTAGAGACAGATTTCAAATCAAAGACTGTGTCATGGATGGAAATAATCAAAGAAGCTGAAATCATATTTAGGAAGCAGGTCTGGCGCTGATCACGCAGAGACTAGAAATGGCGGATCAGTTTCATACTAGTCCTCCTCCAGACTCTGGACTTTCAGCTCTGACTCAGATTAACGTGAATTTATGGAGCTGCAGATTTCTGCTGCTTCTGTTGGAGCTGAGCTGCTGACATCTGATGTTAACCAAGAAAACATTCAAAACTGCTTCATTACCTTCAGACGGAGTTTGACACGGAGAGAAAAATATCTGCGACACGATCCTGGAGAAAGAGAAACTAAACTGAAAGCAGGAAACTACCTGAGAGGATTTGTTGGGTGGACTTCAAACCAAGTTGTTAGCAAATAAAAAAACTGTGTTATCAGCTGAGATATATTGTTTGAACTGATATGCTCCCAGAGCGCCGCTGTTGTTGCAGGCAGCTCACTGCGTCAGGATTAGTGTGTGCTTCATCTCACTGTGTGTTCACTGTGTGCTGAGTGTGTTTCACTAATTCACAGATTGGGATAAATGCAGAGAGCAAATGTCCCCTCACGGATCAAAAGAGTATCTATACTTAGACTATACTTACTTATAAGTTGATTTGGCCTCTTATGGTGTTTGTGTTGTATACTGTGTGTGTACAAGCTTGCAGGGAGGCTACTGCATCCATTCATCTGTCTGTTCATTTCATGTGTATGGATTTGTCCTGTATTTCTTTCAGTGTACAGACATGTGGGCTGTATTATACAGACCTCTGAATGTGTATTTCTCCTTGTGTTGTATAATATGCTTTGATTCTGTGTTTTCCATCTTGTAGAGTCACTATGTGACTTCAGTTTTGAAAGGAGCTGATGGTTTACATGTTTTGTTTTATCCTTATTCAATAAAAGAACATGATGTTACACTTTGATGTGTGCTTATATTTAAATGTGTATTTTATTCCACGGAGTATTAGGGCCACACGGAAGAAGAAGAAGCCATGAATTTATGACCCTGGTTCTTTCTTCATATTCTTTTTACAGTCCTGACAATTATGACAATGTGATGCTGTTGTGGCAAAAGATTAAGTATGTCCTTGTTTGTGAAGCCTATATTGAAGTACAATTCTGCTAAATGCTCCACAGCTCTCATTTTAACAACTGTCCCCTAAAACAACAGGTTACTATATTTGACTTTATTGTCTTATATATCTTCTGACGATGTATTCTTTCCTCTGATTTTGTGTTTGTGTGTTAAAAGGAGAGAGTGATTAGTGGAACAGGATGCAGGTGTGCCAATCACTCTCACCTGGTGCTGCTCTCACTCTCCCTCTCCACACCTCTCTCCTGCAGCTGATGCACCACGCCCCCTCCACACAAATATTAGGATGTCACATCATTATTTAAGAAGATGCCACAAATAATCCAGGATCAAGTAAAAAGTCACATTTGCATCCTATTTGTTTATTCTTTTGTTCCAACACCTTCACCAACTTAAGTTTCACCATGTCGCCATGGTGAAACTGTACTGCTATGTTCAAAGTGGTGAATGACATCAAAGGCAAACCAATCTCCTTGAAGAGCTTACATCGTCATGAAGTTGACTTGTCTTCAAACACATGTTGCCATGGTGACACAAACTTCAAAGGGATGAACTGCAGCAAGGCAATATATTGACTTGGAAGATGTTACATAGTCATAAGTCATTTAGAGTCGGCTGACATGTAACTATGAAACTGTAGGCAAACCAATCTCCTTGAAGATGGAGATTGGTTTGAAGATGGGTCATGGCTGGGTCTTCCAGCATGACAATGACCTGAAACACACAGCCAGGGCAACTAAGGAGTGGCTCTGGAAGAAGCATTTCAAGGCCCTGGAGTGGCCTAGCCAGTCTCTAGACTTGAACCCAATATAAAATCTTTTTAGGGAGCTGATATTCAAAAGAGGCGTGAACATGGAGTTGCATATTTAAAAGGGGCGTGGACGGGGAGGAGTCAGGAACACTCGATTGGGATGTACAAAGGAAATGTGCTTCGAAATGCTTGTAAATCTGAGCTTACGTCACGATTTAGAAGGAAATCTACGCAACTGTTAGTACATGAGGCCCCTGGAATGGCTGCAGACACAGGATGCGCCAGGCCAAAGTCAATGAGTTTGACTTTGAGTGGTTTCTGATGGCGGTTCACAACCATCACATTGTCAGGTTTGAGATCGGCGTGTATTATTCCTATGGAGCTCAGGTGGGACAAGGCTGTGGCTAGCTGTCGTATAACTGACTTCACTTCTGTCATGCAAAGACATTGGTTGCATTGCTCCTGTATGTAGTCATGCAGGCTTTGATCAAGGAGCTCAAATTCTAAACATACTGCATCCAAATGAAAGAAAAAGCCGTTCCATTTTACAATGTTGCAAGTATCTGGATCCAGACATCGCAGCCGTTTTAGAATATCAATTTCCAGTTTTGCCTGTTTCACTGTTCCAGGATCGTTTTTGTTGACTTTGACGGCTACGGTTTGGTTGGTCTTTATAATATAACTTTTCCTTACAACTCCAAAGCCGCCCTGCCCAATGATACCCCCTATTATGTGTTTATTATCCCGATCGTTTGAGTCCTCAGATGGTTGCTGCTGGCTAACTTGAGGGTTCTTGTCTAGGGTGTCCATTATGTCGTTGTTGGTGTCTGCGCAGGAGCTCTGAGGGAGGATGGATGCAAAGAAAGGATGCTTCAGTACCTCCCGCGGTTTAATGCGTTGATTAGCATCCAGGTGCATCATGCTTTTAATCAGGGCCACTAGTAGATGCTGATCATCGTGATGTCCTCTCCTGATTTTCATTACTTGCTCGAGGTCATCAAGACTCTTGAGTTGATATATCTGGTATCTCGAGCGTGGCGTACCGTCTCATTCTCATACTCTTCTGGGGGCTTAAATCTCCAATATTCTTGACCGTTCTCCTCCTTTGCCAATTCAAAATAAATATGCATACAGTCCAGAGTTTAACACGTCATCTGGAGGCTGTCCCTGAGTTTGTATGATGAACCGGAGAACATCATACTTTGAATATCCAGGGTAGAGCGTACATCCAGTAACCATCTCTGCCGCTATCAGTCCCAGTGTCCACATGTCAATGGCCTCATTAAATGGGGCGTGTACTATCACCTCTGGTGCCTTGTACCATAGGGTCTGCACAAAGGAATCACGAGTGAGATTAGACACGGGACGCGCCAGGCCAAAGTCAATAACTTTGACTTGGAGCGGCTTCTGGTGACGGTTCACAACCATCACATTGTCAGGTTTGAGATCGGCGTGTATTAGTCCTATGGCGCTCAGGTGGGACAGGGCTGTGGCCAGCTGATATAAAACTGGTTTCAGCTCAGACACGGGAAGACCTAGTTTGTATTGTTCTCGTATATAGTCATGTAGGCTTTGATCAAGGAGCTCAAAGCTTAAACAGATGTGCGTCTTGTCAAAGAAAAAGCCGTTCCACTTTACAATGTGGCTGGTACTTGTGGCTGGATCCAGTCGTCAGAGCTTCTTCAGCATGTCAATTTCCACTTTTGCCTGTTGGACAATTTCAGGTTTATTTGTCTTGTTGACTTTGATGGCTAATTTCTCGTTGGGTTTTGTATTGCAGCATTTGGTAACAAATCCAAAGCCACCCTCTCTGAGGAAAGACTCCACTTTCAGGCAATCGCCCAGTGTGCTCCCTACAAAGATATTCAACTCTTTTGCTGTTTTGTTGGTTGCCATTGATGCGTGTTATTCAGGGAATGAAATCGAATGTCAGTGAAAAATGATGAATGAAAATATGTTTACGTGTGATCGCTGTCTTGCTTGCAGTCAGTATGAATCGCTAAAATGTACTAAAGAATGTACAGGTGGACAGGTTTACACCCTATTTAAACCTTCAGTAAGATCAAAGGCACAAATGAAGATCAAAGGAACACTGGTCAAGATCAAAGGAAAAACATGTGATGACATCATCGTCGAGGGACAAGAATTGATGACATCACCATCTAAGGCCAGGAATTTATGACATCATCAAATGAAAACGTTCTATGGCACGGGTGTTAAACCGCCCGCAAGAGGATCGAATCTGGCCCGCTGCTTGAATTTGCTCAAGTGTAAAATGTAGAAATATCATTAATCTTCCACAGGACATTTTCAGATCTCCATAGCGCCTTACCTTCATGTTGAGAGCGAATTAAATTGCCTTCTATGCGTAATTGCAATTTAATTTTAAGTTTGATGCTCGTGTGTCGAGTGGAAGTGCGCCAATGAGCTGTTGTGAAATAAAAACTAACCAGACATAACATAACAACAACACACACCTTCTCAGCTGAGTGGGAGCAGGAGGGTGTATCATCCGTTCTCCAGAACTGCCTGGCCAGTGGAGACGTCTTAGCATCTGATAACACACACAATACAGACTCAGTGTCCTGTGTGACAGAAATAAATCCACATATCCTATATATCCATAGTAGAGGGAAACTACTGGACCTTGGAAGCTGGAGAGTGTGAGGGGGTTGATCCATCATGTTGCCTGCAGAACCGTCCTGCTGTGGACTCAGCCAACTACAAACACAGGACACAGGTTTAACATAAAGTGGCATGATTCCTTCAATTGTTAAAATGCAGAGTCTAAATGAAATGATCCGTCATTGTCCCAGAATATATGGATGAGGTTGTCACTGGGCTATTTAAAGCAGCGTACATGCACAGTGTCCACAGATCAGTCCTGTACTTCTTCTGCTCACTATAATACCAAATATACCTGTTCAAGTGGAGAGTCACAGGCTCCATCATCCATGAGTCCTTCCTCTGCCACATCTGACAGGTTCACCCGTCTCCAACGCACCTTCTGGGCCTGGGACCGCTTACCCTTCCTAGACATATCTCACAAAAGAAAGTTATTAGTAATACAACACAACGTGTAATGTGTAGTGTGCTATAATATAATATAATCAGTCAGTCATCTTCTATACCCGTTTAGTCCTGTTAGGGGTCACGGGGGTCTGCTGGAGCCTATCCCAGCTGTCATCAGGCGAGAGGCAGGGCTACACCCTGGACAAGTCGCCAGTCCATCACAAAAAGAGACAACCATTCATACTCACATCCAATCAGAATCACCAATTAACCTAATGAGCATGTCTTGGTGGGAGGAAGCAGCCACTGTTACTGGGGAGAAGAGGGAGCTAGCAGAGCTGGAGGAACAGCAGAGAGGTGGATGCAAGTTCTTCAGGCAGCTGACCTCCCCAACATCCAGGCTGTTTGTCCTCTTCCACTGGATAGAACTGTAGCTACAGTGATGGAGTTTGAGGCACAAATGTTTTATGTTCTGCTTTCTTTAGTTTTATATTAATTTATACAGTTTTAAGTTAAAAGGGATTCAATTCAATTCAGGTTCGAGTCAAACAGTTCAGCTTTGTATGATGTCTCGTTGGCGCCCTCTGGTGTATCTTTCCAGAAAATGCACTGAAGAATCCATCACAGTGAGCAGGGGCTCTCCCCAGGGCTGCAGTCCTCTTCTCTTCAGCCTGCTCACCCACGGCTGCACAGCCAGACTCTGCAGTATCCACGCTGTCAAGTTTACCAATGACACGGCCGTGGAAGACCTTAAGGACAACAATGAGTCTGCATCCACTAGGAGAGGCAGCTAACAACATATTGCAGACATCATAACCTCTCTCTCAATGTGGATAAGACCAAAGAACTTGTGATATACTTTAGGAGGGCTTACAAACAACAAAATAAAATAATTATTTTATTTATAAAAATGATGTGGTTGCATAAATGTGCATGCCATTAAACTAATACTTTGTTGAATCATTTCCCTTTCAAATTTTGACAGTGAAAATCAGACAGGTCATTTTAGAACTATGTGTTTATTTTATATCCATTTATTTATTTATTGTTGCCATATGGACATATATTTTTATAGTTTCCTCGTTAGCTAGCCTAGCTAGCATAGTTATTGCTAACGTTAGCTAACTAGCAGCTACAGTAGTTAAGTAGATATAATATCATCCTAGCTCCAATTATGTCTTTATTTCCCCATTCTCTACTTTAAGCTATTTTCATAAATAATCTGTAAGATCGTTTGTACCTTCATCTGTGACTGGAGGCCACTGTCTAACATCATCAACCCAACAAGTCATACTGCCTGGCTGTAGCTGTCATCGAGGGGGCGTTATCACGGAGCTTTGTTTACATACCAGGAACAGCTCAGTAATGGCGTCGCCACAAGATGGCAGCCTACACAGGACGCTTGTCTGATTCGTCTATGACGTCTTTTCTGATTCTGATTCATGGCATTATTGCGTCATAGTCGTTGGAAGGCGGGGCCTTCGGTCGCCATGTTGGCAGCTTGGACGCTAAGACCCGCCCACTCAACTCTCGGCTACCGTGTTAGCTCAGGCTACGGAGCTAGGCTAATCGCTATTGATCGCTGTCTGAGGTGCTAGCAGCCGGCTAACAAGATGAAGAACACCAATGTTTTCTTCACAGCATCCCGCTTCTTCTTGCTTGAGGTAAGTTCACCCGTTTATATTACACTCTAAATAATGATATATGTCTTAATTGTAGTTATACTATACAAATAAATAAATAAATGTAGTAATTTTACACATTAGGCATGACAGTCCAGGGTTATTTTTGGCAGATGGAGTTTATTTCACACCTAGAGGAAATGATATGTTTTTAAATACTTTATACTTTAAATACTTTGTGTTTGCTTAGCATGAAAATAGCCTTGGTTGCCATGACTAATGTTGAGTTTATAATTATAAGATTAATCAGATTATTAAAAAGATTGTTATAAATATCTGCAGCCATGACACTGTTACACTGTTAGTTTGTTCCTACTGTACAGTTAACACTTGCATCTGTGTTATTTGCAAGATCTTTACCATTATATTGTACAGTTTTACTTACTGTAGATCTTTCACAAATGTCACTGTTAATCTGAAAGTTAAAAAATAACAGGCAACGGTGTTCAACACACAAGACAGAATACAGAACTGTAGTTTATGTAAAAAGGTTAAAAGAAACTGTGATTAAATGACCACAATATTAACATTGAAAACCAATGAATGTCAGCAAATCCAACATTTACTGTTGCCTAGCTCCACTAGGCCTATATGTTTGTCTCTTGAAACAGCTGGCCAGTGTTGTCCTTAACATAGCCTTCCCTAAACATACTTTCCCCATGGCAGAAACAGCCAGTGTGGTCAGAGATACTAACGAAATGCTAACGATATAGACACAGCCTTTTTAAAATAACTGCCACTACTAACAAGCAGTCAAACCAGTTTCCTCTATTGTTACTTACGAGTTATTATTTTGTTATCACTCATTTGGAAAAGTATCTGAACTAAAAGAAATAAAATGAACATGTGAGGTTAAATTCCCTTGAAGATGGTGATTTTGTGTGGTAGCCTAAATAGCATGTGCCATGAGTGTATTTTTCAGTTCTGCCGCTTGCAAACACTGGCCCGCCCTAAACACATGACTTAGCAGTAGAGAAAACAACCAATGTCTATGGCTGCATCCCTGTGGTTTTCCTTTGTCCTTTTCCCCTAAAATTACCTGTTTAACTAACACTGCAATTCATTACTTATCCTAAATGACCACCTAGTGGACAACACATGAAACGGCATGAATAATACTTATAGTAAAACAATTTCTGAATAATATTAATAACCTATAGGCCTATAGATGCGCTGTATATACTATTTAAGTGTGATATAGTTTCTGTCATTCCATACAATCATATTACATTAATAGCGTACCTGAAATATTAAATTAGAAACAACATTCATTTCAAAGGTAAAGCCTAGCTTCTAGTAATTATTTTTTCCTGAAATGGGTCTAACTGATTTGCCGTTTGTGTTTGATGTTGATTTCTTTCTTCTGTTCATTTGTCTGTTTCCCTAGGTTGAAGAAACAAACAATTTAAGGTACGTTACACGTCCATTGTTAACACATGGATAGACGTACACTTAGAAAGAGAGCTGTGACAAAGCTAAGTTCTATACTTGCCTCCCTTCACAATGAGGAGGATGACTTTCATGTCTGTGGTCCTGAGATTGCAGCAGTGAATCTTGGTGAGTCAGTAGACTCAGTAGTTCAGGATCAGCAGGATCAGGGCCAAATATGGGAGAGTGATGATGACTCCCAGGATGATGAGGTCATGTCACTGGAGGATCCTTTGTCTGATTGGTCAGTTCATTTCAGGCTGCCTTTGGTAGCTTTGACTGCCCTTCTTTCTATCTTGAGAGTTCATCATACTTCACTACCAATAGATGCTAGAACTCTCCTGAAAACCCCTACCTCCTACACCGTCCAAGATCTTGCTGGTGGCACTTACCACTACTTTGGGGTTTTGAAAGCCTTTGAGAAAAGCTTGCAGCAGTTATGGTCTCGTGTTCCAAACGGGCATGTATTCAGATTGCAGCTGAATGCAGATGGATTGCCTTTGTTTAAGAGTTCCTCAGTACAGTTTTGGCCAATTCTTGGCGCGCTACATGGTGTTGTGAGAAAGCCTGCTGTCATTGCTCTGTTTTGTGGCAACTCAAAGCCAAATAGTCTCACTGACTATCTAAGAGATTTGGTCAATGAATTGCAAGAGCTGAGTAAAGGATTTGTTATCCAAGGGAAGCAGTGCTTCATAAAGGTGACATCTGTAATCTGTGATGCCCCAGCCAGAGCTTTCATTAAAGGAATAAAAAGTCACACTGGTTACTCTGGTTGTGATAAGTGTGTCCAAACAGGCCTTTATCTTAAACATAGGATGACTTTTCAGAGGTCAATAGTGAACGGCGCTCTGATTTGGCTTTTGAACTGATGTCTGATGAGGACCATCATGTCATAAGTTGTCCTTTCAAGGATATAGGCATTGGTATGGTGTCATGCTTTCCTCATGACTATATGCATCTAGTCTGTCTTGGTGTAGTACGTAGACTGTTGGATTTGTGGTTTACCTCTGGTCCTTTGTCTTGTCGGTTGTCGGCTCGTCAGTGATTGGTGATTTAACAGTTTGATGGCACGAGCGACAAAGGAGTTCCTCAGTCTATTAGTCCTGCACCTTGAGCCAACCACAGAGCCAGCCCGCCTGATCAGCTTCTCCAGCCTGTAGAGGTCTGTCTTTGAGGTGCTCCCCCCCAGCACACCACAGCGTAGGTCAGAACGCTGGCGACCACAGACTGGTAGAAGATCCCCAGGAGCTTCTTGCAGATGTTGAAGGATCTAAACCTCCTCAGGAAGTACATCCTGCTCTGGGCCTTCTTGTACAGCTGCCCCGTGTTGCTCGTCCAGTCCAGCTTGTTGTCCAGCCACAGCCCAAGATATTTATAGGTCTGCACGACCTCCACCTCCTCCGCTCCTATCAGAACTGGTCTGGGGTTGGGTCTGTCCGTCCCAAAGTCAATGACCAGTTCTTTAGTCTTAGAGGTGTTGAGCTGTAGATTGTTTTTGTGGCTCCAGACAACAAAATCCCTCACCAGGCTCCTGTACTCCTCCTCTTCGTCGCCACTGATCCACCCCACGATGGCTGTGTCATCTGCGAACTTCTGGATGTGACACGTGTCCGAGTTGTAGCAGAAGTCAGCGGTGTACAGGGTGAAGAGGAAAGGGGAAAGTACAGTCCCCTGTGGAGCTCCAGTGCTGCTGACCACAGTGTCAGACGTGATGTCCTTCAGCCTGAAATATGTTCACGTGTGATCGCTGTCTTGCTTGCAGTCAGTATGAATCGCTAATATGCCCTAAAGAATGTACAGGTGGACAGGTTACACCCTATTTAAACCTTCAGTAAGATCAAAGGCACAAATGAAGATCAAAGGAACACTGGTCAAGATCAAAGGAAAAACATGTGATGACATCATCATCGAGGGACAAGAATGTATGACATCATCATCAAAAGCCAGAAATTTATGACATCATCAAATGTAAACATTCTATGGCACGGGTGTCAAACACACGGCCCACGGGCCAAAACCGGCTGCTTCAAAGTGTAAAATGTAGAAATGACATTTAGATTAGATATTTCAGACTGTACATTAAGTATATGGAATGTCCTGTGTGTGTGTGGAACCAATGTTCAACATGATTCCACACACATTCCATATACTTAATGTACAGTCTGAAATATCAGTAATCTTCCACAGGACATGTTCAGATCTCCATAGCACCTCACCTATAAGCTATATTAACAATTATAATAATACATCCACAGTGCGATTAGAGGGGTGCAGAATGAAAGTATTGCTTGCACGAAAAAAAAAACTAAAGTATTTGCACAATTCTACATAGTCAACCTTTAACTTCTCTTTTGGAGGTAGAGAAAATTAAACTCTGTAATTTTCCTTTTTTGGAGGAGGAGGAGGAGCCAACGACCCAGTTGCATAACAATATGTAATGTCTGCATTGTGTTTGTGTACAGGAACACAACAACCTGGAAATCTTTGGAGAGTAAAGCTCTTCCTGTTGCTAAATCCTGATCACATTAGCCTTCCATCCAGTGCAGACTGCACTAAACCAGAAGAGGCTTAGATAATGAACACTGGATCGTTTTGAATGTGAGCAATTTATTTGTACATCCATCAACACTGTTTATTTGCAAGTGTTGGACACAACGTCTGTCTACATCTGTATGCCACTGTGCAATGTGGAAAACCAGAGAAATTCAAACTGTGAGCAGTGATGAAGGGCCCTATCAGACGCCGTCCCACGTGGAAATCTTGATCGCGTCCACGGCACTCTTAAATATCATGAGTATTACAGAGTGACACCTGATTCCCTTTTTCCACCTCAGTCAACTGTGAACTCACAGACAAAGGAGGGGGAAGAGAAAGGAGCGCGGGCTGCCAAAGGTGGAGAGTGAGGAGGAGTGAATGTCACTGAAAAGATTTGATCAAGTTGATCATGTTGAGTCAGATAAATAAAATGGGGCTGCAGCCTGCATGGGACAACAGGGAGACATCTAAGGCTTAAACACAGTTTAAAATCAACTGTTGGACCCATCTGAACGCCGTTACATGTGTAGTGAGCAGGAGTCATCCTAATCAGGTCAGGTTTTTTCATGAGGTAACATACATGTTGCACAAATATTGACATTGTATGATTAATGTCTTATGATTAATACATTACCACTACAGCAGTGTATGTTGGTCATGGCCTTTAAAGACACAATAAAGCTTTGACTCTCAGGCACTTACCAGTAAAATTGAATAAATGATTAAGTCAGTATATCAGTATATTGATAACACCTTTTTTTTCTCCTTATTTTCCAGGGGTTATGATGTACCAGGGAATGTCTCAAACAGATGTTACGTCCAAATGTCTTGTACTCTTCCAGAATTTAATAATTACATCTGCCAGAGCTTTCCCATGATTAGCCTTAATGTCATTGGGTTTTATCTAGCACGAGCTAACAAGTCCAGGGTTCTGGCTAAAATTCAGGCTAACACAATGAATGAGCTAAGAGCAGCAGTTGGCAGAAGTCGGTTGTATATTATTCCCCAGACCAGCATCACACTGCCATTGGAGGTGAGTTTTTGTTATTTTGGGACAACACTCCTTTTGAATATTACCACATGGATAACAGTTACAGTTCAGGCAGTTTTTTTTTTTTTCATCCAGATGTCAGAAGCTGAAAGGACTTGTGTCCTCCCAGAAACATCTACTTCAGATGGATGTGAGACAGTTCCAGAGTCTCCACCGGCTTCATCGTCCACATCACTGATGGGCACACCCATTGCCTCATCAACAGCTATCAGACTGTTGAACTATTAATACAGTCAAGAAACAGGGTGAGGAAGAGTCACAATAACACTGCTATGATCTAAATGCAGAAGGAGAGCTCCTGGTGGTGGTTTATGTCCAGTCTAATGTCCAGTAGTGTCCACTACTTGTAGAGAAATCTAGCCCTCCACCAGCTTCTTCTCCATGGACAGGATGGCTAAGGCATTCAGCCTGTCCTGAGTCATGGTGTTTCTCAGGAAAGTTTTGACCCTCTTCAACATTGAAAAACACCTCTCAGCCTCTGCAGTGGACATGGGTGTGGTGATAATAATCTTCAGCAGTGTGACTGTCTCTGAAAATACGTTTGACAAGTTGTTGTCCACAAATAACTGAAAAAGGTCAACAGCACCACAACAGGACCAGAATTCATCCTTGCCGTAGATGAGACTCAGCTCTGTCCTCAGCTTACTTCCAGGTTTCAACACTTTACCTGGAGCTTCAGCTCCCTAAAATGATTTTCTGTTGGGTTCAAGTCTAGAGACTGGCTAGGCCACTCCAGGACCTTGAAATGCTTCTTCCAGAGCCACTCCTCAGTTGCCCTGGCTGTGTGTTTCAGGTCATTGTCATGCTGGAAGACCCAGCCACGACCCATCCTCAATGCTCTGACTGAGGGAAGGAGGTTTTTGCCCAAAATCTCACAATACATGACCCCATCCATCCTCTCCTCAATACAGTGCAGTCGTCCTGTCCCCTTTACAGAAAAGTATCTCCAAAGCATTATGCTTCTACCCCCATGCTTCACAGTTGGGATGGTGTTCATGGGATTATACTCATCCTTCTTCTTCCTCCAAACACGGTGAGTGGAGTTTATACCAAAAAGTTCACTTTTGGTCTCATCTGATCACATGACTTTCTCCCATGTCTCCTCTGGATCATCCAGATGGTTATTGACAAACTCCAGACGGGCCTGGACATGCGCTGGCTTGAGCAGGGGGACCTTGCTTGTGCTACCATGGTAACCATTGAGACTGTGGTCCCAGCTCTTGCATAGAGCCCCAGTCTGATGGAGACTGACAGTCATCTTGAGTCTCTTCCATTGTCTAATAATTGCTCCAACAGTTGTTGCCTTCCCATCCCAGCCTTGTGCAGGTCTACATTTTTGTCTCTGGTGTCCTTGGACAGCTCTTTGGTCTTGTCCATGGTGGAGAGGTTGGAGTCTGATTGATGGTGAGTGTGGACAGGTGTCTTTGATCCAGATAACGAGTTCAAACAGGTGCAATTAATCCAGGTAACGAGTGGAGGATAGGAGGGCTTCTTAGAGACAAACTAACAGGTCAAATGAATTATTTAGAAATCATAAAGTTTGTGTCACCATGGCAACATGTGTGTGAAGTAGGGATGTATATCTCCACCACTGAGGCCGATTCGATACGCATCTCGATATGCTGCCATCAATACGATACATTTATGATACACTGAAGCTCCCTGTCAATACGATGCGATACGATTCACTCCTGTTCAAGATACGATGCGATTCAAAAATGATTTGATAACGATATGACTAAATTATAAAAGGATTCGGTTCGATATGATGTGATCATTCGATACAGTTAGTTGCAGTATGAGAGACTATTAGCCCATATCAGGTTTCTTACCTCAATAGCACAATTCTGCTTTACTCTATGTATCAATTTGAGGGATGTATTTAATATTTGGTAGTTTTTTTATGGAGCAAGCCAAGAAATCATATTTAAAAAAAGACATGATTCAGTATGTACAGACAGCATTCAATTTTATCTATAATAAGCACTCCTTACTCCTAATTATGTTCTCTATGTTCTTCACAGTTGAACTGTTTCAGAAAGCACAGTATTAACAATGTGCATAGTGCAAACAATATGACCAGCAACACATACTACTGTCTGCTAGACTGATGCTGTGCTTGACAGTGTTTCAGTTAGTTGACTGAATAGTGAACATAAATGGCTCTAATTCCATCTTACAAAGAATGAAAATCAAATAACAATGTCTTACAGACTCAAGTGTAAAAATAAAACTATAACTGGCAGCCATTAACAGCTGCTGTAAACAATACTCGCACCAAAGTGCTCAAATAGAGGTATTTCTTTCCAAAGTGCAATGTACTCCTGTGTACAAGGAGGAAAAGTATTGGTGTTATTTCTATGAGAAATTGAACATGTAAATAAAATAACATTTCCCAACAAGTCTTTCTTAACTGCTCACAATGTAAGCAAAAAACATCAACTACTGGCAATCAAACAATGCTGTAAGTGCCATTTACTGCCAACACGCCACATCACTGCATGATTTATCTCATATGGCTTAGTTTCAGGTTTTTCTTTAGAAATATTAACTGGTCTACATGTTCTGGGAGTAGCAGACTGCGCTGAGCAGTCACTATGTCACCAGCAGTACTGAACACTCGTTCAGAGGGAACACTTGTTGCCGGGATGGAAAGGTAGGTTCTGGCCAGTTTGGACAGAAGAGGGAGATCCCCCTGCTCTTTCCACCACTGCAACACATCACCATGCAAATCTAAACAATCCCTCCCCCTGTACTTGGCAGTTTCCTCCTTAGCTCTTTCTCTTGAACTCTTCTTCTGTGCTCTTGGAGTGGAGAAACCTCCAAACATCAGGTCCAATGCTGACTTCTTCATGGGAGGCTCTGGGTCATCATCTACGTTAGAGAAGAGAAGAGAAGAGAAGAACAATGTTATACAATTTAACAAAAATAATATCATATCAATTTCCAAAACAAACCATTACTGATTGTAGTCCTAGGTTTCAATCAAAACAAACCTTTTTCTTCTTCTTCTTCCTCCTCTTCTCTGTGGGAGCTCTGTTCATCCTCTGGGTTGGTTGCGTGTCTCTCATTCATCCTGCCATCTTCTTCTGCCTGAGAATAATGAGCAGATATAAGGCATTACATTTATTTTAACTAAATCAGATAAAAACATCAGTTTTAAGGCAGAATAAATATAGGAGTGAGACTATACTTAATGAACATAATTACCATATTCTCCACTTCGGCTGTTATCCCCAGGTATACGGTGTTCCTAATATGGTCATCATTTAGGAATTCCAGTGCCTTGAAGCGGGGATCGAGCGCTGAGGCTTTCCAGAGGAAGTCTTGAATGTATGTGTAACGGGTGCTGAAGTCCTGTCTAAACCTATCCTTCATCTCAGAGATGACTAGCAGGTCACTGTCATCACAGTCAAAATGCTCCTGTAGTTTTGCCAGTGTTGGAGCGATGATGGAAATAGTGGGAGTTTTTTCTTCACTGAGACACTTGGTTGCTGTTTTCAGGGGTGTGAGCAGCTTGATGACCTCTGGCATCAGGGTAATGTCCTCCTCAGTGAGGCTGGGCAGGCTCTCTCCTCGACCCCTTGACTTCATCTTCCTTGTTGTCAAAGTCACAGCAGCCTGTGGCTCCCACAAACGCTCCATCATGTCCAAGGAACTGTTCCACCTCGTGGAGACATCATGAACCAACTTGTGGTGTTTTAGTTTCAACTGGGCTTGCACCTCATGCAGAGCCTCACAAGCTTTGGGGCTTTTGTGAAAAAATGTTACAAGTTTTCTTATTTTAACCAGGAGTGCTGAAACAGTTTCAACCTTGAGAGCTTTTTGGGAGGACAGATTTAGAGTGTGAGCGATGCATCTGATGTGAGGCTCCATCTCTGCACTTGCCCCAGCGAGTAGCATGTTCCTTGCATTGTCAGTGACCAAAGCAGGCTTCTTATCACTAAGTTTCCATTCACAGCAAACGTCACATAGAAAAGCTGACAGATTTTGTCCAGTGTGGGCCTCATTAAATGCTCTAGTTTGCAGAACATGGTTTTTCATATTCCAATCATTGTCAATATGATGTGCTGTGACTGTGATATATGACTGACTGGCACAGGACGTCCAGCCATCCATAGTGATAGCAACTCGTTGGGCATTACTCAGGGATTCCACTACCTCTGTTTTCACTTTGTTGTACAGAGCAGGGATTTGTGTGTCTGTAAAGAACGCCCTTTGTGGTATTTTATACCTTGGGTCTAAAATGTGGACCAGTTGTTTGAATCCCTCATTCTCTACGACGCTGTAGGGCTGAATATCTTTACAGATAAAGTAGGCTATGGCATCAGTTATGGCCTGGGAGCGGGCAGAGTTAGCTGCCAGAGGTGTGTTTTGTCCAAAGAAACTAGCGATAGACCTACTGCTCGTGTCACCAGCTTTGCTACCGCTCGGTGTGGCTCGTGCTTCGGTAGCATCCGAAGGAGAGGAGGGGGGAGCGGCCGCAGAGGTATCCACACTGTGCCGTCTTTTCATGTGCGTCGCCAGGTTCGTCGTGCTGCTGATGTACTTGATAGCCGCACGGCATTGTTTGCAAATTGCGTGCGTCTTGTCAAGTTGACCTCCTCGCTTGAAAACCCGAAATACTGCCACACGTTTGATTTGTGTGTCTTTTTTGGTGCATTAAATATCTCATCGCTGCACACGTCGTTCTCGTTTGTCTCCATATTTGTTGTGTACAACACCTGTTTGCGTCAGTGCTCAAGGACGCGATGGTGCATTCAGGTTGCCTCGGAAAATAGGATAAGACAGGGAATAGATACTACAACATGAAATAATCGATTTAACAATGGTATTTACCGGTGCAGACAAACTAGAAGAGATGCACCGCAAATTCACCCGTAAATTATATCCGACGCACCTTGAATCTACCGGTGCAGTCGCATCGCAAATGTTTGTATCGGACCACCGATATGAATCGGTGAATCTCGACATCCCTAGTGTGAAGGCAAGTCAACTTCATGACGAGGTAAGATCTTCAAGGAGATTGGTTTGCCTTTGATGTCATTCACTACTTTGAACATAGTGGTACAGTTCCATAGTTACATGTGAGCAGACTCTAAATGACTTATGACTATGTAACATCTTCCAAGTCAATATATTGCCTTGCTGCAGTTCATCCCTTTGAAGTTTGTGTCACCATGGCAACATGTGTTTGAAGACAAGTCAACTTCATGACCAGGTAAGATTTTCACGGAGGCAAAGGACACAAACTTGCTTTGCTGCAGTTCATCCCTTTGAAGGCTGGTTTGCCTTTGATGTCATTCACCACTTTCAAGGTAGTGGTACAGTTTCATAGTTACATGTGAGCAGACTCTAAATGACTTATGACTAGGTAACATCTTCCAAGTCAATATATTGCCTTGCTGCAGTTCATCCCTTTGAAGTTTGTGTCACCATGGTGACATGTGTGTGAAGGCAAGTGAACTTCATGACGATGTAAGATCTTCAAAGACATTGGTTTGCCTTTGATGTCATTCACCACTTTGAACATAGTAGTACAGTTTCACCATGGCGACATGGTGAAACTTAAGTTGGTGAAGGTGTTGGAACAAAAGAATAAACAAATAGGATGCAAATGTGACTTTTTACTTGATACTGGATTATTTGTGGCATCTTCTTAAATAATGATGTGACATCCTAATATTTGTGTGGAGGGGGCGTGGTGCATCAGCTGCAGGAGAGAGGTGTGGAGAGGGAGAGTGAGAGCAGCACCAGGTGAGAGTGATTGGCACACCTGCATCCTGTTCCACTAATCACTCTCTCCTTTTAACACACAAACACAAAATAAGAGGAAATAATACATCATCAGAAGATATAACTCAGAACCTGAGGGGTATTGCACAAAACTAAGATTAGGGATTAAGTCGGGATATGTTGATTATCCCGGCTTAATTTAGCCTCAAGTCGGTTGCATGAAAGCAGCTCAAACTTAACCGGGCTAAGTTACTATGGTGATTTATTCTCTGCAGCTAGCCTGCTCCAGACCAGGCTAACAGCCAGGCTAAGATTAATCCTGGTGATCCACCTGTATTTCCACCGTCAATCCTGTGAGGATTTAATGTGTTTTACAGCATTAGATTAGAAAACTTTATTGATCCCCAAGGGGAAACTGCTTTGCCACGCAATAAAAACACAAACATCCACTTAACAAACAATACAAACATTTCCATATCCTTGCACAAAACTTATCAACATGATTGGATACTTCATACAACAGAGTAGGCTGCTCAAAGCAAGTGATTTAAATTGATATTAGTATAGGCAAGGATAAATAAATAAATATAAGAGAATATACACCTCCAGAAGATTAAAAAACAACAACAACAACAATAGACAGCCGCTATTTGTGGTTAAAATATCTGACTGCTGCAGGAACAAAGGAGCGTCTGAGTCGTTCAGTAGAACACCGAGGCATGACTAACCGCTCGCTAAAGGAGCTTTTAAGATCCCTAAATATATTGTGGAGTGGGTGGTTATCATAGAGGAGGACTGTTTTCAACTTGGTCCTTGTTCTCTTCTCCACTATTACCTCAAGCTTATCTGGGTTAAAACCAATCACTGAGCCAGCCCTCTTGATTATTTTATTAATCCTGTTCTTGTCGTCAATAGGTATACTGCCTCCCCAGCACAGCACAGCATAAAATAGGACACTAGCCAGGATGCCCTGGTAGAAAATGCCTAGCAGCCTTGGGCTAATGTCAAAGGATCTAAGTTTCCTTAGAAAGAAAAGCCTGGACTGAGCCTTCTTTACAAGGACCCCAGTGTTTTCCTTCCAGTTGAGCTTATTGTCCAAATGGACACCAAGATATTTGTAGGACTCCACAATTTCTATTCTCTGATTATTAACAGCAAACTTGCTTTTTTTTTTTTGACTGCTACAATCATACAGACATTCAACATGTCAGCAGACACCTCATCTATTCACTTCATTTGTTCATTGTTATCTACTTTAAAGTCACTTACCAGCCTGAAAAATGTGTTCTTATATTTAATTTTAATTTGCTGCCAGGTCCCTTTATGGTCAGACAAGTTTGTTCTTTATGAAGGATAGAAAGATAAAATAGATAAAAACGTAACATGAGAAAAATAGATTAAACACACACATAGTGGATACTTGTTTGCACTTAATCATACTCTACATTTCCTGAGTAACTTGAAAAGTAATTCATTTAGTCCTTTTTAATTGTAGCTTAATTATGACAGTTCCAATGGAGCACTGTTTATTAATTGTACAGTTTTGGACTACTTACGCATTAAGCCGGTCCGCTATTGTCTGTCTTCTCGCAGTCATCTATTGAATCTTTCACCTCTTCGTAAAACTCTTCGTAAAACACGTTTGCCGAGCCAGGATGAAAAGGCGCGGCTATGTTAAGCCAGATGAAGATAGCTGGGATAAGTGCGTGTTCACGGCACACTTCAATAGACCTCGCAATCGCTCATAGAATCACTGATGAGAACGTGGAAAAAAGTCGCGCGTTATACGTCACGGCCGCGGAACAACAGCTCCTGATGCAGTTTTACGAAGAAGTGAAAGATTCAATAGAAGACCGCGAGAAGACAGACAATAGCGGACCGGCTTAATGCGTAAGTAGTCCAAAACTGTACAATTAATAAACAGTGCTCCATGGAAACGGTCATAACTAAGCTACAATTATAAAGGACTAAAGGAGTTAGAAGTTACTCAGGAAATGTAGAGTATGATTACGTGCAAACAATTATCCACAATGTGTGTGTTTAATCTATTTTTCTCATGTTACGTTTTTATCTATTTTATCTTACTATCGTTTATAAAGAACAAACTTGTATGGACATAAAATGACCTGGCAGCAAATTAAAATGAAATAGAAGAACATTTTGCAGGCTGGTAAGTGACTTTAAAGTAGATAACAATGAACAAATGAGGTGAATAGATGAGGTGTCTGCTGACATGTTGATTGTATGATTGTAGCAGTCAAAAAAAAGCCCATGGAACTGGCACAGGGGGCGGCCCACCCAGCCAGGATATGACCCCAGCAGAGGAGCTGGTGCTCCATTTAAATAAAGGGAGGCCAGTGATGGAGGGGATCCGGGGTTAAATCCAGAAACTAGAAAGAGAAGTGAGTATTTCAGTGTACACAGTAACCAGAACTGCAATACAGTGTTTTAACCTTTGTTGCTTTTGCTCTCTCTATTCCAGGATCCAAGCAACCAAGACAAAGGAGGACTGCCTAATAAATAATAAAAAAAGAAAACATTGTGATGTCCTCCCTCTTTCATGAATGTAAAGTAGAATTTAAAAGAGAACCACCAATGCTAAACAAAACGCACACACCAAAAAGTGACATTTAAGATCTTTTATTAACTAAAGAGGCTAAATCCAAAATTGAAGTGATAAAATTCCCTCATGTGTCTGCCATTAATGTTGACTGGGAAGATGAGAGCAACATCAACAGCCACTCCTTTGTCTCCCAGCAGCACACCAGAGAATTCACCTGACTATACAAGATATCATTTAGAAAACATGGCAGTTAGACATACGATGTCCAAGGTGCTTACAGTAACAAAGAATAGTTAGTATCCAACTGTAATTGATGAAATTGGAAACTAATGGTTGAACATTGAAATTGAGGTGACCTGAAATCATGTAAAACTGCTCTTTGATGTAGAGGGGTCTTCTGTGTCCAGGGAAGGTGATGAACATGTAGCTAAATGATTTCAGTGCCAGACAAACACGTCTTATTGTGCAGCTAATGGTTCCTTTATTGAGGTTCTCTGCATCATCAACAGAATAAAGGAAGCTCCCACTAAAACCATCTCAGAGTAACACAGACCATCTGTGGTACAGTCTGAGGATTAGGGCTTCCTCATCCAGCACATCCTCCAAAAAAGGGACAAGCCATTATGAAGAGGGGACAGGTGAATGGGAGGTGGACCTATATATACTATATTGGCCTTGTCACAGATTTCATTGAAAACACCTTTGCAACTTCATCAGCTGTGTTTTGTAATCTCAGTTACTGCAATAAAACACATATTTATGAAACCTCTGACAGCAATTTGACAATTTCAAATAACACTTGGCCTGAGTAATAATACTACCACTTAAATCAATATAAAAAGACTAGTGCAATTACAAACAGCCAAAAGATTTAAATAAAATGAGAAATTACTATAAATATGTAATATTTTAATACAGAATAATTAAAATGATGCAACATACTTAGAAAGACCATGGTCATGCTGTAAAACACATTAAATCCTCACAGGATTGATGGTGGAAATACAGGTGAATCACCAGGATTAATCTTAGCCTGGCTGTTAGCCTGGTCTGGAGCAGGCTAGCTGCAGAGAATAAATCACCATAGTAACTTAGCCGGGTTAAGTTTGAACTGCTTTCATGCAACCGACTTCAGGCTAAATTAAGCCGGGATAATCAACATATCCCGGCTTAATCCCTAATCTTAGTTTTGTGCAATACCCCTCAGGTTCTGAGTTATATCTTCTGACAATGTATTCTTTCCTCTTATTTTGTGTTTGTGTGTTAAAAGGAGAGAGTGATTAGTGGAACAGGATGCAGGTGTGCCAATCACTCTCACCTGGTGCTGCTCTCACTCTCCCTCTCCACACCTCTCTCCTGCAGCTGATGCACCACGCCCCCTCCACACAAATATTAGGATGTCACATCATTATTTAAGAAGATGCCACAAATAATCCAGTATCAAGTAAAAAGTCACATTTGAATCCTATTTGTTTATTCTTTTGTTCCAACACCTTCACCAACTTAAGTTTCACCATGTCGCCATGGTGAAACTGTACTACTATGTTCAAAGTGGTGAATGACATCAAAGGCAAACCAATCTCCTTGAAGATCTTGGTCATGAAGTTGACTTGCCTTCACACACATGTTGCCATGGTGACACAAACTTTAAAGGGATGAACTGCAGCAAAGCAAGTTTGTGTCACATGTCGCCATGGTGAAACTACCAATATGTTCAAAGTGGTAAATTACATCAAAGGCAAACCAATCTCCTTGAAGATCTTACCTCGTCATGAAGTTGACTTGCCTTCACACACATGTTGCCATGGTGACACAAACTTTATGATTTCTAAATAATTCATTTGACCTGTTAGTTTGTCTCTAAGAAGACCTCCTATCCTCCACTCGTTACCTGGATTAATTGCACCTGTTTGAGCTCGTTATCTGTATAAAAGACACCTGTCCACACTCACCATCAATCAGACTCCAACCTCTCCACCATGGACAAGACCAAAGAGCTGTCTAAGGACACCAGAGACAAAAATGTAGACCTGCACAAGGCTGGGATGGGAAGGCAACAACTGTTGGAGCAATTATTAGACAATGGAAGAGACTCAAGATGACTGTCAGTCTCCATCAGACTGGGGCTCTAGACAAGAGCTGGGACCACAGTCTCAATGGTTACCATGGTAGCACAAGCAAGGTCCCCCTGCTCAAGTCAGCACATGTCCAGGCCCGTCTGGAGTTTGTCAATAACCATCTGGATGATCCAGAGGAGACATGGGAGAAAGTCATGTGATCAGATGAGACCAAAAGTGAACTTTTTGGTATAAACTCCACTCACCGTGTTTGGAGGAAGAAGAAGGATGAGTATAATCCCATGAACACCATCCCAACTGTGAAGCATGGGGGTAGAAGCATAATGCTTTGGAGATACTTTTCTGTAAAGGGGACAGGACGACTGCACTGTATTGAGGAGAGGATGGATGGGGTCATGTATTGTGAGATTTTGGGCAAAAACCTCCTTCCCTCAGTCAGAGCATTGAGGATGGGTCGTGGCTGGGTCTTCCAGCATGACAATGACCTGAAACACACAGCCAGGGCAACTGAGGAGTGGCTCTGGAAGAAGCATTTCAAGGTCCTGGAGTGGCCTAGCCAGTCTCTAGACTTGAACCCAACAGAAAATCATTTTAGGGAGCTGAAGCTCCAGGTAAAGTGTTGAAACCTGGAAGTAAGCTGAGGACAGAGCTGAGTCTCATCTACGGCAAGGATGAATTCTGGTCCTGTTGTGGTGCTGTTGACCTTTTCCAGTTATTTGTGGACAACAACTTGTCAAACGTATTTTCAGAGACAGTCACACTGCTGAAGATTATTATCACCACACCCATGTCCACTGCAGAGGCTGAGAGGTGTTTTTCAATGTTGAAGAGGGTCAAAACTTTCCTGAGGAACACCATGACTCAGGACAGGCTGAATGCCTTAGCCATCCTGTCCATGGAGAAGAAGCTGGTGGAGGGCTAGATTTCTCTACAAGTAGTGGACACTACTGGACATTAGACTGGACATAAACCACCACCAGGAGCTCTCCTTCTGCATTTAGATCATAGCAGTGTTATTGTGACTCTTCCTCACCCTGTTTCTTGACTGTATTAATAATTCAACAGTCTGATAGCTGTTGATGAAGCAATGGGTGTGCCCATCAGTGATGTGGACGATGGAACTGAGACTCTGGAACTGTCTCACATCCATCTGAAGTAGATGTTTCTGGGAGGGCACAAGTCCTTTCAGCTTCTGACATCTGGATGAAAAAAAAAACTGCCTGAACTGTAATTGTTATCCATGTGGTAATATTCAAAAGGAGTGTTGTCCCAAAATAACAAAAACTCACCTCCAATGGCAGTGTGATGCTGGTCTGGGGAATAATATACAACCGACTTCTGCCAACTGCTGATAAAACCCAATGACATTAAGGCTAATCATGGGAAAGCTCTGGAAGATGTAACATCTGACGTAACATCTGTCTGAGACATTCACTGGTACATCATAACGTGGGACCCCTGGAAAATAAGGAGGAAAAAAAAGGTGTTATCAATTTACTGACTTGATCATTTATTCAATTTGACTGGCAAGTGCCTGAGAGTCAAAGCTTTATTGTGTTCTTAAAGGCCATGACCAACATACATTCTCAGAACTCTACACACAAATCCAAAAACACACACACACAATGGGCAAACCCTCTCAATTCTCCTGCAAAATTAAACTTCACATTCAAAACAATGTTATTTCTTCTCAAATGGTATTTTGTTTTCAAATGACACAAACCATATCAATAGACATTTCTAAGAACCAGTTGAACACTGACCTGCTTCTGACATTCCGACGACGGACTTCCGACTGCCGACATTCAGACGACGGACTTCCAACATTCCGGACTTCCAACATTCCGACGACGGACTTCTGTCTTACAACATTCCAGATTTCCGACATTCCGGACTTCCGACATTCCGACGACGGACGTCCAACATTCCGGCATTTCGACTGCCGACATTCACACATTCCGACGACAGACGTCCAACATTCCGGCATTCAGACTGCCGACATTCCGACATTCCAGACTTCTGACAGTCAGGACTTCCAGAGTTCCGGCGACGGACTTCGTCATTCCTACTTCTGACTGACTTCCGACCAACAGACTTCCAACATTCCGACGACAAACTTCCGACATTCCGACTTCCGACATTCCGACGACGGACTTCCAACATTCTGGACTTCCGACATTGCGACTGCCGACATTCCGACAACGGACTTCTGACTTCCGACATTCCGGATTTCCGACATTCCGGCGACGGACTTCCGACATTCTGACCGACAAACTTCCGACATTCCAGACTTCTGACATTCCGGACTTCCGACATTTCGATGACAGACTTCCGACATTCAGACATTCCGGACTTCTGACATTCCGGACCTCCGACATTCCGACGACGGACTTCCAACATTCCGGCATTCCGGATTTCCGACATTCCGGACCTCCGACATTCCGACGACGGACTTCCAACATTCCGGCATTCCGACTGCCAACATTCCAGACTTCCGGAGTTCCAGCGACGGACTTCCGTGATTCCGACTTCTGACCAACTTCCGACTTCCGACCGACTTCTGACTTCCGACCGGACCACCAACGACGGACTTCCGACATTCCAACATTCCGTACCTCCGACTTCCGACATTCTGATGACAGACTTCCAACTTCTGACTGCCGACATTCCGAAGACGGACTTCCGACATTCCGGACTTCTGACATTCCAACGACAGACTTTTGACTTCCGGCAATCCAACATTCCAGACTTCCGACATTCCGACGATGGACTTCAAACTTCCAACATTCCGGACTTCCAACTTCGGACATTCCGACTTCTGACATTCCGGATTTCCGACATTCCGACCTGACGGACTTCCGACATTGCGACTGCCGACATTCCGACAACGGACTTCTGACTTCCGACATTCCGGATTTCCGACATTCCGGCGACGGACTTTCTACATTCTGACCGACCGACTTCCGACATTCCAGACTTCTGACATTCCGGACTTCCGACATTTCGATGACAGACTTCCGACATTCAGACATTCTGGACTTCTGACATTCCGGACTTCCGACATTTCGATGACAGACTTCCGACATTCAGACATTCCGGATTTCCGACATTCCTGACCTCCGACATTCCGACGACGGACTTCCAACATTCCAGCATTCCGACTGCCAACATTCCAGACTTCCGGAGTTCCAGCGACGGACTTCCGTGATTCCGACTTCTGACCGACTTCCGACCAACGGACTTCCAACATTCCGACGACCAACTTCCGACTTCCGACCGGACCACCAACGACGGACTTCTGACATTCCAACATTCCGTACCTCCGACTGCCGACATTCCGACGACGGACCTCCGACATTCCGGACTTCTGACATTCCAACGACAGACTTCTGACTTCCGGCAATAAAACATTCCAGACTTCCGACATTCCGACTTGACGGACATCCGACATTCCGACGATGGACTTCAAACTTCCAACATTCCGGACTTCGGACATTCCGACTTCCGACATTCCGGATTTCCGACATTCCGACCTGACGGACTTCCGACATTCTGACAACGGACTTCCGACGACGGACTTCCGACATTCCGACGACAGACTTCCGACATTCCGGACTTCCGACCAACAGACTTCTGACATTCTGGACTTCCGGAGTTCCGACGACGGACTTCCGACATTCCGGACTTCCGACATTCCAGACTTCCGACATTCCGGACTTCCGACTTCCGACCGGACTACCAACGACGGACTTCCGACATTCTGACTTCCGCCATTCCGTCGACAGACTTCCGACTTCCGCCATTCTGGACTTGCTTCCGGAATGCTCAACACTTTGTAGCATTCCACAAGAGAGGATGCAGGAGTGGATCTGCCACACGTGTGATAGGCATCCATTGCAATTGCAAATAAGATGGGTCATAGTTTCAGGTTCTGACCCCCTACAGTACTGCAGTAATGGTCTAATGAGGGGCTCCGACATTCCGACGACGGACTTCCAACATTCCGACGACGGATTTCCGACTTCCGACGACCAACATTCCGACGACAAATTTCCGACATTCCAACTTCCGACCGACTTCCGACTGCCGACATTCCAACGACGGACTTCCGACATTCCAACGACGGACTTCCAACAATCCGGACTTCCAACATTCTGACATTCTGACGGCGGATTTCCAACATTCTGGACTTCCGGAGTTCCGACATTCCGGACTTCCGACTTCCGACCGGACTACCAACGACGGACTTCGCGACATTCAGACGGCGGATTTCCAACATTCTGGACTTCCGGAGTTCCGACATTCCGACTTCCGACCGGACTACCAACGACGGACTTCGCGACATTCAGACTTCTGACTCCGACATTCCGGATTTCCGACATTCCGACTTCTGACATTCCGACGACGGACTTCCGACTTCCGACTTCCGACATTCCGACATTCTGACATTCTGATGGTGGACTTTCGACATTCCGATGACGGACTTCAACATTCCGACATTCCGACGACGGACCTCCGACATTCTGACTTCCGACATTCCGACGACGGACTTCCGACATTCCGGACCTCCGACTTCCGACATTCCGACGACGGACTTCCGACATTCAGACGACAGAATTCCGACTTCCGACATTCCGGACTTGCTTCCGGAATGCTCAACACCTTGTAGGATTCCACAAGAGAGGATGCAGGAGAGGATCTGCCACACGTGTGATAGGCATCCATTGCAATTGCAAATAAGATGGGTTATAGTTTCAGGTTCTGACCCCCTACAGTACTGCAGTAATGGTCTAATGAGGGGTTCTAATGTTTTGGCAGATCCTGTTATCCACTGAGAACCCTTTTCCCAATATACCAATATATCCTTTAGGATCCTATTTCTCCTATAGGCTCCCATTTTCTCTATTAATCACAACTATCTAGGATGTGTTGGAAGTTTCTTTTTAACCCAGAAGTAAATTTCCCTACATGGTGTGAGTAGGTCGTCACCATGGGAATGATTGGTGAGCCTGCCTCTTCCCTTTTTACTAACACCCCGCAGAAAACGTTTAGAGTACCCCCTACTGTCCAGAGCCCCAAACAAGATCCTCGTTGCCTCCTCCACATCATCTGGGTACAAATTCTATAGAACCTAATCAGTTGTGATTTAATAAGGCCCTTAAAGGTATGTTGAGGGTGATAACTTTTTTTATGCAGCAAAGCATGCCTATCAGTAGGTTTGAAAAACACCTTTGTTGCTAAACTTTTCTTTTCATTCCCAAAGGAAGGAGTAAAGAAGACTATTGTATCCAGGCCGTTGTGCTAGGAGCATAGCATTTAAGGTAGGGATGCACCGATACCACTTTTTTTCAAACCGATACGATACCGATACTTGGATCTGAGTACTTGCCGATACCGAGTACCGATGCCGATCCTTCTACCACACAAAAAAAAAAAAAACGATAAGGCAAAATGCAATGAATTGGAAGACAAATTTTATTTTCTTCTCTGGTTGTTACAACAAATAATGATTAATATTAATACACGACTGTAAAACGTTTCACATTTCAAGTGAAAATAAACATTTTCTGCAAAACTGATGCAGTTTGCTCATTTTAATCAAACAAAATATCATGTGACTATTTTGCACTGTCTTCAGCTTTTAGATTGACAAAACAGGAATTACCCTATTGCAGAATGTCCACATTTGAACAAAACAAAAATTAACTGTTTTGCACTGTCTTCAACTTATAGACTGACAAAATATGAATAACCATATTGCAGTGTCCACGTCTGAATCAAACAAAATATCATGTAACTATTTGGCACTGTCTTCAGCTTACAAAACATGAATTAACCTGTTGCAGAGTTAAACTTCAGACTGCAATGGTGTGGCCCCTGATCTAAGCTTCTTTTGTTAAAGTGAGAGGCAGGTTTTTTTTGATGAACAGAATCATCTTTGCATAATCAGCTGTGAGCCTGTTTCTGCTTTCACTCACAATGTGTGACACTGAGCTGAACAACCTTTCACTGTCAACACTAGTGCAAGGTGCTGAAAGGTATCTGCCCGCCAGTTTAGCCAGAGTTGGGAACCGCACTTTATTAACCACCCAGTATTGTAGTGGTTTGCCTTCCCGTGAAATCGTGGCCTCTCCAAGATATGTCTCTACTTGTACACTTGAACCTACTGCAGCTGTGCCCACTGATGCTGATGCCTGCTCATCTGCAATTTCATCAAATATGCTGTCGAGACTGCTGGTGGTCTGGTCCGTGCGTGGTTTTCTTGAAGGTGGCTCGTTCAGGTCACGATCCTCCTGCTCGTACAGTTCTCCAGGCAACCTCAGCAGCTCACGTTTCAGCACATCTTTGGCATTTGCAGCAGTGGTAGCACTGGAGAAGAAACGATTTTTGTACCTAAAACAGAGAAAGAAAAAAAAAGTTGAAAATAGACATGCTTGCTATTTTAGCACAGTCACACACAATTACAAGCACAGTTACAATCACACATAGTCACACACAGTTACACACATCAGTTACACACACAGTCACAATCACACATAGTCACACACATCAGTTACACACGCACAGTCACACACAGTTACACACATCAGTTACACACACAGTCACAGTAAATCACACACAGTCACACACACAGACACACACACACACATAGAAAGTTACTGTCACACTCACCTGGGATCGAGTAGCGTTGCGATGCTGTAGAGTGGGTTTGCCTCCACATCAGTGAATCGCTTCCCGACAGCTGCAGCCAAGGTTCCCTTCATCGCTTTGACCCCGTGGTCTTCATCAGTCTCTCTTGTTAAAAATTTGTGCAGCACCGTGACTGCTGGAATGACGTCTGCGGCCATGGCATCTGAGGAGCTAACTTTCCGAGTTAGCTCCTCGAATGGACCCAGGACAGAGATCACCTTCTCCAGCAGAATCCACTGGTGAGCCGTCAGAGTGTCAGGGAGCCCGTATTCAGACACGTATATTCCCAGAGCCCGTTTCTGCTCAATCAAGGACTGTATCATGTAAAACGTGCTGTTCCAGCAGGTCTGTACGTCCTGCTGGAGCCGCTTCGCAGGCTGGTTGATCTCTAGCTGAATGTCCTCGAGCCGGGAGTTAGCCAGAGCAGAATGTTTAAAATGGCCAACAATTTTGCGGCCGACAGCCACCGCATCAGTAACACTTCTCTGTGACAGTAGGCCCTCGTGAACGATCAGCTGGAGAGTGTGAGCAGTGCAGGGTAGGCTCGGCAGCTCAGCATCACTCACGCCTTTTATCATATTCCTCGCGTTGTCTCGGAGCACTGCATGGACGGACGTCTTCGGAATATTCCAGGTCTGGAGCATGCTATTGAATGCACCTGCGATGGCCTGGCTGGTGTGCGAGCCCCGGAAAGATTTCGCATGTAGTGTGACTTGATGACGAACGAACTCCTCATCTAGCCACTGCGCCGTCAAACTGAGCAGTGACATAGGGCACACACTGCTTGTCCAAATGTCAGTGGTGAAACTTAAGGTGGAAGCCGTACTCACCAGGCTGCTAACTTTTTTTTCACATCTTCAAAAAGTTTTGGCACCGTAACCTCCGTGATGTGACGGCGGCTAGGAATCTCATATCGTGGCTCGAGTGTGCTGAGAAGACGGCGAAATCCCAAATTGTCCACAACCGACAGTGGCTGGTCATCCAGAGCAATAAAATGAGTCAGAGCCTCTGTAATTTTAACTGCCCGTGGGTTTTCTCTTGACATTTTTTCCCGCTTTTCCAAAATCTGAGTTAAAGTTGGTTGTTGTGGTTTCGCGTTAGCCTTTGCAAACTCGGCATACTCAGCGTGATGATGTGTCCTCAGATGTTTTATCAAATTGCTGGTATTGAACGACGTACTCTCCTTTCCTCCCCTGCAGACCTTACCAGCACATAGTTTGCATTCTGCCTTGCTTCTGTCATCTTCACACAATTTGAAATGAGTCCACACTGCTGACATGGTGGCGGTGCTAACCGCAGCCGGCAGTTTTTCTTTTTTTTCTTTAAACCGCTGCTTCACTCACTGATGAGCTCGACGTCTCCCCCTAGCAGTTGATCTAAAAAATACAGCAAAGATGCAAAGCCACCCTCTGATCGCGCTCTTCATGCAGAGCAAATACAAGCACGGGTATCGGTTCTTGGTATCGGTGTACTTTAACGAGTACGAGTACACGCATATAACGTCAGTATCGACCGGATACCCGATACCGGTATCGGTATCGGTGCATCCCTAATTTAAGGCCATTGTTCAAACCTACCGAAACGATGACCTCCCTCACCACCATTACTGGTGGAGTCTTCTTTAAAATTTGGAAGATGTGGTGGATGGTGGCACCCGGGAAACTGTCAACCTGGATCTCTGCGTTCTCAAATAGAGGAATACAAGAGAGGTTAGAGTCCCCTAAAATCACAGCAGGCTTAATCACTTCTAATTCCCAGTCCTTCATTTTTCTATTAGTGTTGGGGTGTCTCTTGGGTTCTACTCTTTTTAACTTGGGAACCAAATGAGCAACAGGTGTTTGAAAATCATCCTCAGAATTGACAGATACTTTCGTTTGATTCATGTCATTCATGATCATGTTACCTGTATTCTTCATAGGAACCGCCTGTATGTTGGTTTGAGGGTCAAGCTCTGAGGATCCCTGTGAGGGGGTAACAGGTAGAATTGTGTCTATTATTTCAACCACTACATTGTTATATTTTGGTTTTACCAATAACCTTGTTTCCTCCACAGATGGTGGTGGTTCAGTCAAGTTCTCCGGGGTCCTGTGTAAGACTGGTAAGTACAACTACACTGATGTTGCCCTAAGACCGTGTTCTGCTAGTGTAGTGTCAACCTCACTAGTACTTGATAGTCTAAGGCTTGATGTTATTTTGTCGTCTCAAATTCCCTGGTAAGTAGCTGAATCTTCCAAACTCCAAGGGTGAGGGGTTACACATACCTCCTCTTCCTCCATTAGGTTGGGGCTTTTGGGTAAGCTCGATTCATGAACTTCTAAGGGGTGGAGTACGACTCTGGGTTCCTTCGAATGTAACTTTTTACCCATCTTAATTCGATCTGATTCGCTAGAAACCTTTTTGCAGTGGGGAGATGATCTTTCCTCCATTTTGCGATCGCTCTTCTCAAAGGTTCTAAGGGTCCTCTGTGGTTTCAGAGAGGTAGGTGGAATTCCGATAGTCGCAACCGTAGTTATGGGAGTCTTACCATTAAAAGTGGAACTAGCTAATCTAATCCCTGTCAGTCACAGCAGGGGTCGGAGGTCGTGTTACCACCCGGGGACGACACGTCGTAGGCTTTTCCTGCTGGAGAAAGTTCCTCCTTGTGTGGAGTCATGATCATTAAACGTAAGGTGTCAATCGAGGAAGAGGTAAGTTTATTAGCATATTTGGCTCGGGCCCATTTAAGTGCTCTATTAAAGGCTTCTAACTGAAATCGAGGTAGATTTAGAAGACTTAAGGAAATGACTGAATCATAATGATCCCTTAGAATGATAAAGTTCTGTTTAACCCAATCCTCAGTGTTGCATTTAACTTTCTCCAAGGTCGTCAAATTGGGTGAGGATGGTTTAATAAAGGCTGTCATTTTATTGATGTTATTAGTCAATCCCTTTGGAAAAGAGTTAGTATTCAAAGATCTGTTAACAATTTCTGCACCAAGTAGTCCTGCAGATTTCGGTTTTTCCTATAGGCAGCAATAAGTCTATAGTATTGCAGCAAATGAGAGTCCTCGAAGTCCGCGAGTACCCTCTGGTGGTCAGAGTTGAGAACAGCACTCTGGTAGCCGTTAGAAAATCCTCCTCCCTGCTGCAGACACGGTGGAACCGCAGGAGCTGCGACTTCACGATGCCGCCATAGGTATGCTTGGGGTGGTAACTTGTTTTATAGAGTAAAGCGTGCGTGTCTGTCTTTTTAAATAAGATTTTAGTGTCTAATGTCAACGTCTGTAGAAAAGATGCTCCTTTGTAGGTCGTGGTGTCCAGAAAATCTACCGAATTAGCGTCAATTGTAGCTTTTAATTTAATTGAATAATTATGGTTATTAATGTGTTGTTTCTGTGTGATAGGACGAGACGGCTTGCAGTACTTTGTTAACAATTGGCTTTTATTCAGCTTCCAAAAACTCCGTAACAACAGGTGCTGGTCTCCCGCCCGTGCTCCCCAGCTGCGCATGCGCTCTGCACCGCTAACCACCCTGGTCACATGACTCAAAGACAGATCTGAAATATGTCACATCTCCCTCAACAAGACTTTTTTTTTTTTTTTTTTTTTTTTTTTTAACATGTTAACATAGAACATCTGCACATGTGTGACAACAGTAAACACATTTAAACACATTTACATTTGTTCAATCAATCTCTGTGGGGCTTTGATAGTTCTACTAGACTTCCTTAACTCACTGAGTTCAGTAGTGTCTAATGGTGTTGTTCTACCAGACTGCCTTATCTCTCTTGGTCCATAAGTGTGGAGTGGTGTGGGCTCTGGTGCAGTCTGAGATGTAACAGTGTTTTCTTGAGGAGTATCCTCACCCTCCTGTGGCTCAGCTGGTTCTAACTGTGGCACCAATAGTAAGTGTCTCCTATTTCTCCTGTAAGTGACCCCCTCAGGAGTGATGACATCATATGACCTGGGTGCCACACCTTTGACTAACTGTGCCTCAACATTCCAACCTTTCCCATCATGCATCTTAACTCTGTCTCCTGGATAAAGAGGCTTCAGTGCCCTAGCTCCTTTGTCATAATGCCTTTTTTGATCACACTTGTTCTTCCTTTTTGCATGTAGTACCTTGTTGTTGTTCTGGTCTGATTCAGACTCTAGAAACACTGGTAACCGTGTTTTAAGTTTTCTATTGAATAACAACTCTGCCGGTGACTTCCCATGTTTCAGTGGAGTATCTCTGTAGTTTAACAGAGCTAAATAAGGATCTGAGTTAGAATCTAATGCTTTCTTAATCAGCAGTTTCACTATTTTGACTCCATTCTCGACCAACCCGTTGGACTGTGGGTATAATGGACTAGATGTAATATGTTCAAATCCGTACATCTTGGAAAAGTCTCTGAAAGCCTGACAGCTAAACTGAGGTCCATTGTCAGTTCGTACGGTGCTGGGTATTCCGTGACGAGCGAAGAAGGACTTGACGTGGGTCATCACAGTATTGGCAGTGGTGTCCTTCAGTACTGCCATCTCTGGATAGTGAGAATAATAGTCCATTAGTAACACATAGTCCTTGCCGTGCAGAGTAAAGAGATCTATTCCCACTTTACTCCAGGGTGTCAACTTTTCCTTTTCCTCAACCCACATTGGCTCTTTGTGCTGTTTATTTCTGTATGTTAGACAGGTTTCACATGTTCTCACCATGTCTTCTATTGCACAGTTCATATTGGGCCAGTATAGTACTGCTTTTGCTCGTCTTTTACACTTTTCTATGCCCAAATGTCCCTCGTGAATAACTTGTAACATGTCCTGTCTTAGCACTTCTGGAACCACTACTCTAGAACCCTTAAATAATACCTCGTCTATAACTGACAGTTCGTCTGTGAAATTGCCATATGGTGCAGGGAATGAATTTACTGACCAACCATTTTTTATGCCTCTTATGGTTTTTTGTAGGACTTCATCATTAGCGGTGGCTTGGGCCATTTTTTTTCCACATTTCATCTGACACTGGGCAGCTCTTTCTGACTAGATTTACATGCACCGTTTCTTTTTGTTCATATATGGTATTTGGTTCTGTACTGTCGTATGCCCGGGACAATGTGTCTGCCACAAGCAGTTCTTTGCCTGGGCTGAACTCTAACTTTAGGTCATATTTCTGCATGTTCAGAAATAGTCTTTGTACCCTGGGTGGTGTGTTTGCTAAGCCTTTCTTTGCAATAGTGACTAGGGGTTTATGATCAGTCTCTGCCCACACTGTCTTACCATATATAAAAACATGGAACTTCTCACACGCATATGACAGAGCTAATGCCTCTTTTTCAATCTGGGCATAGTTACATTCAGCCGCAGAAAGAGCTCTGGAGGTGTAAGCTACGGGTCTCCATCGGTTGCCATACTCTTGTAGCAAAACTGCCCCTAAGCCTGATTTAGAGGCATCTGCTGAGATTTTAGTTTTACGATTTTCATTATAATACCTGAGGACAGGGGCTTCGGCTATTAACAGTTTAAGTTCATCAAATTCCTTTTGGTGATTACTGTTCCAACACCATTCAGTGGTTTTACATAGCAAGCTCCTCATCTGAGCAGTGTGTGCTGTTAGATTAGGCACAAATTTACCTACATAATTGATCATGCCCAGAAAGCGCTGTACACCCTCTTTGTCCGTAGGTGGCGGCATGTTCTTGATGGCTTTCACTCTGCTCTCACTTATTTGGACACCTTCTGCTGTCAGCACTTCACCTAAGTAGGTGATTTTAGTTTTTCTGAACTCACATTTTTTTGCATTTAGTTTCAACCCATGTGACCGGGCAGCTTCTAAAGCTTGTGCTAGCCTGGCATCATGCTCTTCTATAGTAGATCCACTAATCAAGATGTCATCGATGTAAACCTTTGTGCCTGGCACTCTCTCAAAAATCTGGTGTATGTTTCTGTGAAAGACTTCTGGGGCGGATGTTAAGCCAAAAGGCAGTCTCTTAAAAGAGTAACGCCCGAAAGGAGTGTTGAAGGTGCAAATTCTAGAGCTCTCCTTATCTAGACACACTTGCCAAAAACCAGAGGAGGCATCTAACTTGGAGAAATATTTGGCACCTGCTAAGTCTCCAAAAATTTCTCCCCTGGTAGGAAGTTGAAAGTGTTCTCTTTTCACATATCTGTTTAGTTCTTTTGGGTCTATACATAACCTCAGTTTATCTTGTTTCTCTACTATTACCAATGAGTGGACCCATTCTGTGGGCTCTTCAACTCTTTCTATGATATCTAGCTCTTCAAGCCGCTGAAGCTCAGTTTTGAGTTTTTCTCTTAGAGCTAGGGGTACTTTGCGAGGTGCATGGATTACTGGCTTGTAATTGTCTTCTAGCTGTATCTTATGTACCATCCCAAGTTTTCCTATTCCTTGAAATACATCAGTGTATTCATCCTCTATATTATGCACAATTCCCTCTTTGTCAACTTTATGCACTCCACCCACCAATCCTAACAGGATGCTTGTTTTTAAACCTAGGAGGGATGCTTTCTTGCCCTTGACAATGACAAAATCAAGTTCATAGGTTTTGTGACCATCTCTCAACATCATTTTACATTTTCCTAAATGAGGTATGATATCCCCATTATATGCCCTCAGTCTTACTTTAGTCTCTGTATCAATTTTAGGTTTTACCTGTAGATTTGGCAGTTCAGTCTCAGCTATGAGGTTTGCCTGGGCTCCAGTGTCCACTTTGAATTTTATGTCTGTCCCATTCACATTATAGGTTTCCGTCCATTCCTCCTCATCTGATGCTGCTCTGTCAATTGAGCCCACGAAGAGGTCCTCTGTGTCCTCGTCGTCTGAAGCCTTGTCTGAACCTCGGACCAGGTTCACCTTCTTCTCTCTCTCTCTCGGCCTCCGCTGTCTGCATACACGAGCGAAGTGGTTCCTCATCCCGCAGAGCCGACATTCCTTTCCAAATGCCGGACATTGACGAGGCCGGTGTTCTCCTCCGCAGTTGCCACATGCGCGTAGTTGTTGCTCCCTGCCGACGTCTCCCCTGGTTGCTCGTTTAGTTTGCACGTTGGTGTGGCTGGTCAAAACTGCTTCAACTTTGCACTCACTCGTTGCCGTGCCGCCATCTATAGATTTTAGGCGCTGTTGCGTGACCTCTCTGGCCTGGCATATCCGTATGGCCCTTTCCAGAGTCAAGTCAACTTCTCCCAGTAATTTTTCTCTGAGTCCTTTATCTCTAACACCCATCACAATCCTGTCTCTGACCAGAGAGTCTGCCAGCTCTCCAAAGTTGCATGACTGGCACTTCAATTTCAAGTCAGTAATAAATTCTTCGACTGACTCTGACTCTGTTTGATTTCTGCTGTTGAACACATACCTCTCATATGTTTCGTTTCGTCTTGGTGTGCAGAATTGTTCAAACTTACTCAGTACTGCGTCATAGTCCTTTTGTTCATCAGCTGTTAGCTGGAAGCTGTTGAAGACGTCTATGGCTTCGGGTCCCGCGACCGTCAGAAGGAGTGCAATTTTTTGCGTGTTGTCCTTCTCTGTCGCTCCTATCGCAGTCAGGTAGAGCGTGAAGCGTTGTTTAAATCGTCTCCAGTGGTCTTCTATGTTGCCGGTCAGTTTTAGCTCGGTGGGAGGTTTTAGCTGCTCCATTTTCGTCCAATCTCGCCGTCAAGGCTCACACAGTCGCTGCACCGCTCTGTCGTGGCGGTCCGCACCGGCTTCTCAGGTGCCCTAGTGACGGTAGCCAGCTTTAGCTCCTGTTAGCTAAAGTGCTGCTCCCTCACTCCACACTTCACAATTGTCGAGTCGAAGTCCGCATACTCCTGGTACCATGTGTTGTTTCTGTGTGATAGGACGAGACGGCTTGCAGTACTTTGTTAACAATTGGCTTTTATTCAGCTTCCAAAAACTCCGTAACAACAGGTGCTGGTCTCCCGCCCGTGCTCCCCAGCTGCGCATGCGCTCTGCACCGCTAACCACCCTGGTCACATGACTCAAAGACAGATCTGAAATATGTCACAATTAAGTATATTTAAGAAGGCATCAAAATCCTGCCAGATGTCGTCCAGGTAGCGGAAATAATAGAGGGGCTTCTTTGGGCGGGCTTGAAGGGCCGAATTTCTTGCCCATAGCTGTGCCTTTAATTTGTAGAAAAAAGTTATTGTTAATTTCGAACTAATTGCGGGTTAAATTTATTTCCAATAGTTCCAAGAGTTCTTTTCCGGGTCTCTTGGAGTCTGGGTATTTATTAAAAATATAGACCTTTTGTTTAGCGTTAATAATTTTTTTGATATATAAATTTTGTACAATTTTTTCCACCATGGGGATTGTTTCCAAATAGATAGGTCTGTCCAATGGGGTATAGTTTGTGTCCAGGAGATGTCTGTTTCCCTCCCAAATGCATTGGTCCCTGTCCACACTGTAAAAATTGATTCTTTGGATCAAATTAAAAAATTTGCATCAACTGGTTACATCTAAAATTTTTAATTTTTCTCAAATTACAAAAATTTGTTTGAAACAAAGTAAATAATGTAGTAATTTTAATTCAAAAATTATAATTAAACCAAGGAAAGTTTTCAAATGAAATGAAAATCATAATTTCAACTTACAAATTCTGTTTTATGCTTTGCATTACACCCTGGCTTGAGCCAAAATCTTACGTAACTACAAAGTAATATGTCATATGAATACAATGTATTCTTTTGGCTCAAGTCAGGTTGAAAATTTAAGTTGATGCAAACTTGAAATTATGACTTCATTATCATTAAAACATATAAGTAAACCAAGGAAAGTTTTCAAATACAATGAAATCATAATTTCAAGTTTCAAGACATGCCAAAAGATAAAAGATAATATATGTATCAGTACTTGAGTATTTATTTGAATGACTACTTCTACTTTTTACCAAAGTTGTTTTTTGCACTTTTACTCGAGTACAGAAAGTCAGTACTTTTGACAATCCTGCAAAAGAGGAAATCAAATGCAATACATGTGCATTCCATACCTGATCCAAAGGTTTAAGGGCATCCCTGATTCTCTCACCGACACCTCCACCTTTTTTCCGCAGGACCTGAAGAAGCGGACTGCTCCGCTTATCCAAACCAGCCAAGAATCGTGGTTGTAGCGGTACTGTTGTTATCCTTAGAAATTCAGCATTTATCTGAAATATACAAATTAGACAACACATTCCATGTTAAGGCATATGATTGGCAAAGTTAAAAAAAGATCAGGAAAATATAGTGTTTGCCTGACTGGACTCTGGAATAGAGTTTTAACAGATTATGACAGTGATTCAACTCATACCTCCTCTTTTTGAAACATCGCTGGCCATCGCTCCCAGAGTTCTTCAACGCTGGGCTGTTTTTCCACAATTTTTTGTCTACGGAGGGCAAATGTCTTAGCCATTTTCTCTCGGATCATCCTCCCATTGTTCCGTTTCTTCACCTCTTTCAAAAGTACCTGCCGCTCCATCTCAAGTTTATCTGCTGTCTCACCAGCTGGATAGGACGGCACATGGTTGGCCTCCCCACGTTTAGGTCGCTTGACATTTTTTGCTGGATGGGCATCATCTGTAGCTTTGGCCTTGAGAGTATTGACAGCAAGCTCAGGGCATCCAAGTCCCTTCAGTTGGGTGCGTAGGTTTCCCATCCTGGTTTTAAGTCTCTGTGTCCACCCATAGCAGCCATTCCAAGATCCTGGCTCTGCCAAGCAGGGGTGCTTCTTGATCAGTGCCTCTGAAACCTCACAAAAGTCTGAGGTTTTCGGGTAGGCTTTATACATGTAGATTTGATCAGACACCTTTTCCAGAATGTCTGACTTCATCCTAGGACTGATTGTCAACCATGTTCCGTTTGCATTAAAGGCAGCACTTCCTCTCTCTAACTGGATTTCAGTGTCATATGAAAAGCTTGGAATGGGAAACTTATTTGGCCATTGCTGGGTCCTTGATGAATGACTAGAGGATGAGGAGAAAATCAACGTGTCATCAGTTTCGCCGGAAATGGAGAAGGCGTCATCACTACTGAGGCTGACATTGACAGCTGTTTGTGCCTGTGCAGGAGCTGCGTCTTCATCAGGCAAAGGGAATCCTTTGATGGTGCATAGATCCTCAAGGTCTTCAGTAGATGTCAAATTTACAAATATATCACCAAAGTCTTTGTCCTGGTACTGGAGCCTGAAGTTGCCCCTCAATCCACAGGCCCTCCTCACATCATCAACAAGCTCCTCCACGGACTCTGGAATCCCATTTGGCAGCAACAATTTTCTTTTGTCATCTTCAGTCAGAAAAACCAGCAGCTTTGCAGACTTCTTTCCAGCCATGCCTAAGAGTCTGAGACAGAGAAAGAGAGAGAAAATAAGATAAGTTCATGTCAAACTGGCTTTGAGTATTAACAGAATACACATCATTTCAGCAGTTTTCATCGAGCTACAAATAAAATTCTTTCCCTCATCCTCTTCCTCCTCTGTTGTCAGTCCACTTAAAAGGAAAAGTTGTGATTGCTTCATTCAAGTTGTTTAATGTAAAATATTTCTCACTTACAAAGACAGCCAAACACAATGCTATTTCAACAGGGATAATGCCTTCAAAGAGGTCATGTGCTATGTCAGGGGGAAAACCCGTAGTCACATTAAAGCATGATAGTCTGTTTGATAACAAACAAACGTCTTTCACACCAAAATGTGGCACTTCCTCTTTTCTGACAGCCTCAAGATGAGCAGCATGAATTTCCTTGGTTCTCAGACAAAATGCTCCCGAATTAACCTCTTTGGTCTGAAAATCTTCACTCTTTGCTGTACAGAATCTACACACATATGTCCCTGAAAAATTCTCCACGAATCCTGCAATGCTATGTCCACCAAGGTTATCAGCAACAATGCACTGAACAGTGCCCTTTATAGTCTTTCCCAGCTTAGAGATAAAAACTCCATGTTGCTCTAACGTGACAAGATCATCTACCAGAGGTTCAAGCACTTTTTCATATCCATACTGCTTAACATCATTATTACTATTTATCAAAGCAGCTAAATTTATGGAAGACAGGGATGAGTGGGACCCTGGAGGTAAATTACCTAAAATCCAATAAACATCAAAGATTTTGTGTTTTTTCTTGGACGTGCCAAGGGGGTTACAAATTTCAAATTCGTCCACATATAATATCAATGAAATAGCAGTCTCAGCAGAGAGCAATTCATTCTGCTGAAAGTTGAGTGAATCAAAGAAGCATGTATATTTCAGTCCATCACCCCCTCCATGATGAGATTTCAAATTAATAGCTTTATCTAGTATTGACTGGCAATTAAGAATCTGCTGCAATGACTTAGAGTATTGGAACATACTGGAATGATCTTCTATTCTTTTGATCTAGCACATACTCCAACGGTTCCTCCAACATTGAAATGATTTTTGTAGTATGCCTTTCGTTTCCAAGATGTAGAGAGAAGACCTTTTTCTCCAACTGCAGTTTGAATGGGATTTACACTTACACAGCACAGAGGCAAACTGCTATGTCAACTTGGCAATTACTGTATGTTCCTGCAGTAGCTGGATTATGGTGTCATATGTGACAGGGACTGAAACTACACTTATCAAATAGTGCAGCTCCTGCAAAAGGTCATCAATAGCCACACTAGGGACCAGGAAAATATGCTCTAGTTTCAATAACACTGAAGCAACTTCGCGCTCTATAGCACTGGACATGTCAGTACATTGTGTGTCAAAGGGTACTTCATCATCTGAAACATCCTCATGTAAATCATCAGCATTACTGTCTTCAGAGGAATGGTGGATTGGCTGTACCCTCACAGCAATTTCAGGTTTTAAATCGCTTACAGAGGATAACCTGTGATTTCTGCACCTATGAGTCTTAAATGAACCATAAACATTTGATTTGTATGAGCAACTTTGAAAAATACAATTTACAGTCTCGTTATTTTTGAGATGCTGCCCTAAGTGCTTCAAATAGTCTTTAAGAGTTGCATTTTGTTTGTAGCCACACAAAAGGCATTTCAAAGTTGCCTGGTGTTTTTCTTGTGGGTTCAGTCTAGGGTGGTTTCTGGACAAATGGCTCTTAAGGGCATTCCAGGTAGTGAAGGAACAAGGACAGGTTGAACATGTGCAAGGGTAACCACGGCGGCGTCCAAAGTGGCTATGCTGAAGTTTGTAATGCTTCAACAGTTCCGATTGTCGGGATTTGGTCACACCGCAGTCTTTACATTGCCACATTCAGAAGATGACTGAAAAGACAACACAAACCAAAACACAACAACTTGAAATTTTTTTATTTTTACATCACAGGATATTAGCATGTAGTATGGTTTTAGAGGGAGACTTAATAAATAAATTGAACATATGGAATGATATATATTACACTTTGGATTCAGTCGCAGAAAATAAAACTCCCTATCACAGGTGATTAAGAATAAAACTTATCTTGTAATAACCATGACCATAATCTTACACCTGATACTCACCTACATAACTCAAATGGCATTTAAATAAGACCACTTACCCATTAAACACTGATGTTTTATGAGATCACTGCAGGCCTAGAAGAAAGGAGATATTTGTTAATGAGAGCAAACAAGTGTTTTCCATTGAAACACATACAAGCTGTCTTTCCCTTTTTGTTGAACGTTCCACGAAAAATAAGCTACAAATCTCTAAAAACTATAATTTCTGAAAACTTAACGTTACATGTTGACATGAAAACTAAATGCACTGTTACTGATACTGTAAAACCGTAGGGGAACTTTGCCACATTTCTCCGCGCTTCTGTGGTAGTCGGTGTGAAGCAGAACGTAAAACGAACCAAAGCACTGCGCTAACACACCGCTGAGTTCACAAAGCGGCGTCTACTAAGCTAATGTTACCGCTAGCTAACGCTGGTTAATAGTCACGCTTATCTTGTATTATCATAATACATTAAACTAAGTAAAATCCGGCACGGTGGAAGGTGGGAGTCTAGCAGCGTTAGAGTCACCCAGGATCAACCACTTTTCCTTTACTGCAAGACTCCAGTTTTTAATCTTATAGGGAGTATTAATGTGTTTGGTGGGCCTGCGTGTGGGTGTGGATGATAGTGAGTTGTGGGTGTGTGTGGCATCCCCACTGCGTTTATGAAAATCAATTTGTGGCTGAAAGGTGTTTTTTCTCAGGGGGGACGTGGTGGTACCTGGTAGGCTGACGTTTACCTGGGCGTTCCACCGGGGGCTGTCGGCTCCCTCCCCGGACAGGTCCCGGGGAGAGTCCTGACCTGAGGTCGAAGATGCTGGAGAAGTGGTTGGCGAGGATGGTGTTTCCAGGAGCCCTCTCTGCTCCTTAGGTGCTGTGGCCTGGATCCTGGATGTCGTGGGCGACGTGGGGGGCACCATGTCAGGATCGTCGGACTGTGGAGAGGTAGACCAGTCTCACCCCTGGTCATACCTGGAGTCCACCCTCTGTGTTGTCTGCGTCTCTGTTGAGTGGACGGTTCTCGCTGGAGGACAGCGTGGAAGAGTCTGCGTCATTTTTTTCTATTGTGCCATGCAAAAGATAAAGTAAAGATATGTAAAATGTGAAATGCATACCTCTCTGAGCTCATTTCTTTTGTGACCTCTTCAAAAGGTGACAGGACCACACAGGCTTCCTCCAAAGCTTCCCACTCTGCATGTGACAGTGTTGGCTCCTGTGGGTTTAGAAGTGCTAGTGTGGAGACCAGGGGCTCCTTGATTTGAAGTACGCGCTGCAGCATGTAAAATGTTGAGTTCCAGCGCGCAATAATGTCCATTTTTAGTCGCAACTGTGGCTGGCCCATACTCTGCTGCATTTGACGTAGTTTTTCTGTGGCCACTGTGCTTCTCCGGACATATTCAGCCATGGCCTTCACCTTCTTTACAATTGTCTGTATGCCAGGGGCATCATCAAGAGCAGGTCTCACAACATGATTTAGAGAATGGGCAAAACAGCTCACGTGGTTCCATTGCAGGATGTCCTTCACTGCTTTCTTTATGTTCTGTGCATTGTCAGTGACACATGCTACAATCTTATCTTGGATTTCCCACTCCTTGATTCAGTTTGTAGGCAAGCTGCTCAGCTGTGTGTCTCTCTGTTAAAATGAAACAGTCCAGTAAGTTGCTCCTGAGTGTGAACTCTTCAATGTAGTGACATGTAACTGACATGTAGCTAGCAGTGGTTCTGGATGTCCAGCAATCTGTTGTCAGGCACACTGCAGTAGCATTCTGGATATTTACTTTAAGCTCTCGCTTAATCTTATCATGTCGGTTTGGCAGCATCCTTTTTGAAAGCATGTACCTGCTTGGCAGAACATATGAAGGGTCTGTGTATTCTCTGAAGCCCTCATCCTCCACAATAGAAAAAGGTTGAAAGTCCTTAGCTAACATATTAATAAGTGCTTCGTCCACTTTACTCTTTTGCAGGGGCTGCATGGGTCTTCTTACAAAGGCCCCCAGTGTTGTCTGCCTTGGGCGCCTTCTGACAGCTTCTGGTGGTGCTAGGGCGGTCAAAGTGGCGTCTGCCCTTCTGAACTGGATGCTGCAGCAGATGTTGTTGCCACAACAGACTAAGTACTTGTAGCTCCTGTTGCTGCTGATCCCGCTTCTTCCTCTCCTCGAGCAACTTCCATCAGTGCTGTGGGGTGTTTGGTTTTCAAATGCCTTAGCATATTTGATGAACTCACTGCATGAGTAGAGATTAATTGTTTGCATAGTTTGCACTTAGCCTGCTTTGGATTTCCTATATCAAAGTGCATCCACACGCTGCTCTTCTTTCTTGTGCTCATTTTCACCACTCAAAAATCCTGACACCACTCACTTCTCTTGTCAATTATTTCTATTATACCATATTATATTATATTATATTATATTATATTATATTATATTATTTATTGTACATAACTTGAGCTACAATCATGTTATTGACATTTATCAATCATGTAAATGCGGAAAATCATCTCAATTAATTCATATCAAGTAGCTTACATAAGCCTAAACCTTAAAATTACACTGTGCAAATAAATAAATAAATAAAAATAAAAGGGGAAAAAATAAAATAAAATGAATGAGTACAGGGTCACCATTACAAAAGAATATTTCATTTTCTTATCTAGAATGTACGTGGATCCATGAGTCGGTTAAGTTTCGTTTCTCTGCCGAGTGAGATGTAAGATGTTTGAATGGTGCCGTTTATTGATTATATATCAATCAAATCTGGTAGGTTTTTGGTGGCCGGTTCAATGAGCCAGATCCCGAATCTTTTTTCCACCACTACTGTTGCTACGTCCGACATTCTCTTCTGGGCTTTGGTTTTCTGGTTATCTATAAGGCTTGGGTATCAACATGGCTTATGCTGTGACAGCTCTTCCTGCTTTCGTCAAACTTTTATAAAGCAGCAATATATCTTTTGTTTTTATTTCTTATTTTTTAATTCTATATTTTATATTTTATTTCTCTGTTGGTGTACATTACACTTATATTACTACTGTTTACTGTAGTACTTACATTCTTTTTTACTACTGGTTGCAGGTACAAAAATACATGTCACTGTGCATTGTACTATGTATAACTGCATGTGACAAATAAAACCTATCTATCTAAATAAAGTGTCCGATTGAAGTAGGCAAAAGGGGCTGCAATATGCGTTCGAAGGCTATATTCAGGACATACAATTAAAACGCAACGAACAACAAGGCATCCAAATAAAGGCAAAAGCGTACCGGTCACAGTCAAAAAATGAACCACCGCATGTCTATCAATCGAGACGGAGGCTGGGACTGACAATATCAAGGAGCAACACTGTTCATCTGAAACCCCGAGAGACAAATTCTCCAAAAGATGTGAACTAGTCATTGAAAATGATCCAGAACTAGCATTAGTTAGAGGAAACTCCTCCTGTGGTGGTTCTGTGTTTTCTGTGTTCACCTTTTGAGTTCTCATGTTTTGTGTCCCCCCGTTTCCTGTTTTACTTTGGTAAGTTTTTGATTTCCTGTGATTTTATTCCCTGTGTTTCTGTGTTGATTAGATCATTAGTTTCACCTTGTGTCTCTTGATTTGTGTCACCTGTGTCTCGTCACCCCTTGGTTCCTTGTGTGTGTATATATAGCCCTGGCTTCCCCTTTGTTCCTGTTGCGTCATTACCAATGGTCGGTTTCCCCAAGTCTCTTGTGTTTTTGGCTCCTCTGTGTTTTTTTTCCACCCCTTGTGTCTCCCAGTCATTCTTGTTTCCTTTTTTGTCTTTTTGTAAGTTTGGTTTTTCTGTATTCCTCATCAGCAGCGCTTTTTGTTGCCTTTTGTTTTACTAAACTTCGCCCATTTCCTCACTGAACTTTTCACAGTCCTTCTTTTTCTGAAAAGCAAATGTCAGCATTTCTGCTGGAGAAGACTCATCATATTCATTGTAGTGGCCAAAATAAAAGCATGTCCTGTGTCCTGTTATATTCCTTTTGTTCTTATTTAGCCGGATGAGCAGTGTGTCTGACGCACAGCTACAAAAATCCAGTAAACCGTGATGTTCTCCAAAACTTATGAAAACAAGAAAAACAAAGACATAAAGCAAAACATGATGCTGCGGTCAATGACGATATCGCCGCTATTCAGGGCCCCGTCTCCCTTCACACTCTCCAGTTAAAGGTTAAGCTCCGCCCTCGCCACCTGAGGAGGGAGCAGCGCGCACCTTACTGCCACCTTTTGGCTACTTGACAAAGCAGAAATGATCAGTATTTGTTAGAAGTACATGTAACATTTATACAACAATATATCCTGTAAACCGAAATAAATTAAATAGCCCTAAATGCGGCTCCTACATTCATCCTCCCAGCTGTTTAGTTCCTGGAGCAATTGTTTTTTCTTCATCCATGGAAAGGACAGCAGGCAGTTTGAGTTCCCCCTCAAACTGTGTCTGGCGACACCACTCAGCTGCAGCCACGGCATCTCTCAAAAAGACATGTTCCTGCAGTAAACATGAAAACATGGTCAAGTATTTTGTGTATATTGATGTAATTACCAAGTAAATCTTAAAAATTAGAAAGTCTTTACTGTATACCATTAACAAATAGATCATATCTTACAATTAAGAATGTTGTCTTTATCAACAATTGTGTCATTCAACAACCTAAAGTCCAACGTTCCTTCAGAGAAATAAGTAACGGGTATTAGATCAGGGGTCGGCAACCCAGAATGTTCAAAGAGCCATATTGGCCCAAAACAACAGAAACCATACCATAAATGAAAAGCCTTATATAAGCCTAATATGAAGGCAACATGGGCTGTCAGTATATTAGCTATATAAGCCTACTATTAAAATGACTAATAGGGTACAAATACAACATGAGCATTAATGATTAAATGTTTATTTTCGCTGCAGCGCATCCTGGAGAGAATGACGCACCACGTGACTACGCTGCTGTACGATACTTGGTGCTTCAAGTTTAACTTCCATTACAATATTGATGTTTTATGTTTTGTTGCATTGATTAAATTAGAGAAATACAAGAAATAGAAATACAGATTTTTGGTGACATTTTTTTATTTCAATCAGGACAGACTATTAAGAATGAAATAGACGGGATGTGAAACGAAAGACATTTATTGAGACAAGTAATATTTTTGGCGCTTAGGCCCCAGGGAGTAGATCAGCTTAGAAGACAAATTGATGAATGTGAAGCTTCTATCTGAAGAGGACATCCCCCGGGCCCAGACACTGGTGGTGGTAGAGATGATGCCGGCTGATATGGAAGCCTCTGGACTGATATGGAGATGCCTGGGTCCTGATTGAGGAGGTGAAGGGGAGGAGGTGGGTTGAGAATTTTCTGCGGGCTGGCTGACAGCTGAATGAGAGTAGAGAGAGAGTACTTTTAAACAAAACAGCTGAAAGCTGATTGGGGAGGAGAGAAGGTGGCGGATTGTGATTGGATGAGGATGAGTGTTGAGGGGTGTGTTTCAGAGGGAAGTGGGAGAGAAGAAATGACTCAGTGAGCATGCTTGGGGAGATAGTCTTCCTGTCTGAATTTTCGCTAGGCTTCATTTCAATCAGGACAGACTATTAGAATGACATAGACGGGATGTGAACCGAAAGACATTTATTGAGACAAGTAATATTTTTTTTTTTCTTTTTGGCGCTTAGGCCCCAGGGAGTAGATCAGCTTAGAAGACAAATTGATGAATGTGAAGCTTCTATCTGAAGAGGACATCCCCCCAAAATAAAGGTATACCATACCTGGATGAGAGGAATCAATCTACGGGGAGAGAACAATAAAGTTAACAAGAAGAGAATATACAGACATAATAAAACCCCAAACGAGCCATGCAAATGGCTGAGCTCTGATTGAAATATGCGAAAAGACCATGCAAATGGTCGCCATGCAAATGGCTGAGCTCTGATTGAAATATGCGAAAAGACCATGCAAATGGAAGAGCTCTGATAAACGCGCTGAGAAAGGCCGTGCAAATGACCGCCATGCAAATGGCTGAGAAAGGCCATGCAAATGGTCGCCATGCAAATGGCTGAGAAAGGCCATGCAAATGACCGCCATGCAAATGGCTGAGCTGACAGAGAAGAGCTTGCATGATGCAGGAGAATGCTAATACCACCACCAGAGATATGCATGACTTACCGAGATATCAAGGTTTCAGGTTCCTTTGAGCAGCGAGGATGGAGGCGGAGTCTGGTCGGATGTAGGAGGCATAGTTGTCCACATATATTCATGTGGACAACCACAATGATAGTCTTAGTACTGCGTTTATCTCTCTACTAGACTCAATGGGCTTCTGTCAAAGTGTAAATAAACCGACTCACTGTCTGAACCACACTCTTGACCTCATTCTCTCTTATGGCATTGAAATTGATCATTTAATAGTTTTTCCACAGAATCCTCTCCTATCCGACCATTTTCTAATAACCTTTGAGTTCATTTTATTGGACTATAAGCCTTTTTGCAGAAACTCCTACAGCAGATGTTTATCTGACAGTGCTGTAGCCAAATTTAAGGAAATGATTCCTTCAGTACTGAATTCAATGCCATGTCTCAGTGTAACAGAGGACTTGTCTGCTTCCTTTATCCCCTCACAGATAGATCATCTCGTTAATAGTACCACAGGCTCATTACAGGCAACTCTTGACTCTATTGCACCTCTGAAAAAGAAGAAAATTAAACAGAGGAGATTAGCACCTTGGTATAGCCAGCAGACTCACAAATTAAAGCAAGTGGCACGTAAATCTGAACGCAAATGGCGTGCCACTAAACTGGAAGAATTTCGTTTTGTGTGGGTAGATAATCTTAAAACTTACAGGAAAGCTCTCCGCAATGCCAGAACAGCCTATTATTCCTCATTAATAGAGGAAAATAAGAACAACCCCAGGTTTCTCTTCAGCACTGTAGCCAGGCTAACAGAGAACCACAGCGCTATTGAGCCATCCATTCCTTTAGGTCTAACCAGTAATGCCTTCATGAGCTTCTTTAATGATAAAATCACAACTATTAGAGACAAAATTCATCAGGCCTTGCCTTTGACAGGCACTGATCTGCATTGTAATACAGCAAACTTGGAAGTAACTGCAAAAGCAGATATACATTTAGACTGTTTCTCTCCGATTGACCTTGATCAAATAACCTCAATAACTTCTTCATCTAAGCCGTCAACCTGTCTCTTAGACTCCATACCAACTAGGCTGCTCAAGGATGTTCTACCTCTAGTTAGCTCTTCTTTATTGGACATGATTAATCTGTCCTTATTATCAGGATATGTACCACAGTCCTTTAAAGTAGCTGTAATTAAACCTCTTCTTAAAAAGCCCACTCTAGATCCAGAGGTTTTAGCCAATTACAGACCAATATCAAACCTCCTAATGGCATCAGACAAAGGACTCATCTCTGTACTTGTCCTGCTAGATCTTAGTGCCGCATTTGATACCATTGACCACCAAATTCTTTTACAGAGACTGGAACATCAAATTGGCATCAAAGGAACCGCCCTAAGCTGGTTTAAATCATATTTTGCAGATCGATCTCAGTTTGTTCACGTCAATGATGAATCGTCCATACATACCAAAGTCTGTCATGGAGTACCACAAGGTTCTGTCCTAGGACCACTTCTATTCAGTTTATACATGCTTCCTCTAGGAAACATTATCAGGAATCATTCCATTAATTTTCATTGTTATGCTGATGACACCCAACTGTATCTCTCAATCAAGCCTGATGAAACCAACCAGTTAACTAAACTCCAATCATGCCTCAAGGATGTAAAAAATTGGATGACCTACAATTTTCTGATGTTGAATTCAGACAAAACTGAAGTTCTTGTAATTGGACCCAAACACCTCAGAAACTCTTTTTCCAGTGACTTGGTCACTTTAGACGGGATCAATCTGGCCTCCAGCACCACCGTAAAAAATCTAGGCGTTGTTTTTGATCAGGATCTGTCCTTCAATGTCCACATAAAACAAACTTCTAGAACTGCATTCTTTCATTTGCGCAACATTGCCAAAATCAGACACTTTGTGTCTCAAGTAGATGCAGAAAAACTAATCCATGCATTTGTAACCTCTAGGCTGGACTATTGCAACTCTTTGTTATCAGGCTGCTCCAGTAAGTCTCTGAGGACTCTGCAGCTAATCCAGAACGCTGCTGCACGCGTTCTGACAGGAACCAAGATCAGAGATCACATCTCTCCCATTTTGGCTTCCTTGCATTGGCTACCTATTAAATCTCGAATAGAATTTAAAATTCTTCTCCTTACATATAAAGCTCTTCATGGTCAGGCACCATCATATCTAAAAGAGCTTATAGTATCTTACTATCCCTCTAGACCACTGCGCTCTCAGGATGCTGGGTTCCTTGTGGTTCCTATAGTTTCCAAAAGTAGATTGGGAGCCAGAGCCTTCAGCTATCAAGCTCCTCTTCTGTGGAACAAACTACCTTTCTGGGTTCGGGAGGCAGACACGGTCAACACCTTCAAGAGTAGACTTAAGACTTTCCTTTTTGACAGCGCCTATAGTTAGGGGTGACTCAGGTCATCCCTTAGTTATGCTGCCATAGGATTAGACTACCGGGGGACCTCTGGGTTATGCCTAGCCAGGCACAGTACTGGTCGAAGATGTAATCATCTCCCTTTACTGATAACCCTCTCTCTCTCTCTCTCTCTCTCTCTCTCTCTCTCTCTCTCTCTCTCTCTCTCTCGCTCTCTCTCTCTCTCTCTCTCTCTCTCTCCAATCACCATTACCGTCACTGCTAGCTACTAACTAAACTTCTTCCCCGGAGTTCTCTGTGCTTTGTCGTCCAGCAGGTTCTCATGGATCGTGGCTGCTGCTGTGGTCTACTGCTGACATCCACCATATAAAGCATTACTGTCATTATTGTTACCATATCTCCACTACTGCTGCTGTGCATTTGTGTCTCTCTATCACAGGTTCCACTGCTACTGTAATCATTCTATCATTCATTGTAATTCATTGTCATTTCATCTTTCATTGTAATTGTACAATATGTCTGTGTTGATTTGTACATGTGACATCCATTGCACGTCTGTCCGTCCTGGGAGAGGGATCCCTTCTCTGTGGCTCTCCCTGAGGTTTCTTCCACATTTTTTCCCTGTTAATAGGGTTTTTTGTGGGCAAGTTTTTCCTCACTCGAACCGAGGGTCTAAGGACAGAGGGTGTCACTCCCTGTACAGATTGTAAAGCCCTCTGAGGCAAAACATGTTTTGTGAATTTGGGCTATACAAATAAAATTTGATTTGATTTGATTTGATTTGTATGGAATACCTTCATTTTCCTTGAGTTTGATAAATATCTTTGCTTCATGAACATTTTAAACAGGAGTTATATGTAATGCAGAGTTGTCTGTTATCATTAAAGTTTAAAACAAGTCCATTTTGCTCTTGTCTTTCAGAGAGTACACATCTACAGGTACACAACATCAAGAGTTATAACCAAATCTTATTCAAGATGTTTAAAAAAATAAAAAAAAGTGCCATAAGTCCATAAGTATAGTGCATAAGTATGCTTTTGGCTTTTCACTGTTAATAGTGACAGATTCAAAACATTCAATTTCAGATTGATCAAGAAACCAGTAACTTGCTGTCACTAATGAGAAGGGTGATACTGAGATCTGGATTTCAGTAAAGAGGCCAGGTCTGGTTTGAGGGAAGTGGCTGAAATGCGTAAAATGTCACGCAAGTGGGGGTCACTTAGTCTTGACCTTCGTCGGTTCTTGTTTAAGTTCATGACAGAGAATGTCTGCTCACACAAATATGTGGAGCCGAATAAGCTCAGCATTTTCTGAGCAAGTGGTCGCATTTCTGGAAACCTGCCTTTATCCAGCTGCCTGTAAAAGTCAACAAGAGAAAGCTGCTGGTGTTTACCGCGCTGCTCATCATCCCACTGCAGCTCAATGAGCTCCAGCTGCAGCTGTGGAGGAGCATCGTCAGGGTCCACGGAGAAGGGAGAAGAGAAAAGCAACATGTCCTTTTCAATAACAGCAAAACCCCGAAAGCGGACTTCCGACATTCCGACTTCCGACCGACCGACTTCCGACATTCCGGACTTCCGACATTCCGGACTTCCAACTTCCGACCGACGGAGTTCTGACGACAGACTAAGTATCTAGGTGAGGGACCTTTAAACCCACCTCTTTATCTCTTTTTATCTCTAAGCCGTACAAATTTTCTGCGTTTATATCTCTTTTAAAACAACACTACTGTTGGATCATACTCTCACAGCCAAAGAATGTCTCGAAAGACATGCAGAAATTGGTTTAAAAGGTTTACTGCTTACCTATTATTTAGATGCGGCCGCTGGCTGTAAGAGACGTTCCTCCAGTGTAACTATTCCTTTCCAGGTATCCCGGACAAGAACCCAATTTGTTGAAGGAGGAATGTTTTCCTCTCCTTCAGCCCAGGTTCTTTATACCTATTGGAAAGGTTAGTCCAACTATGAATAGATCACCCGACAACTTCTCTCCAATTCAACAATTTATTTGACATGCAGAGAATAGGTACAGCATCAGCGCTGAGACTTCAACTTAACCACCTTAAGGGTAGAGAAGAGAAGCCCCTAACTGAGTCTGCACACAGGTTTTATTCTATCTGGGCTCCACCTGGGTACAATAGGAGGAGCACGGCCTTTCGTGTATCAGTGGTCTTCTATGTGTGGCTAAGGCCGGCCCCAACTGATATCTACAAGGTGAAATATCTAGTGAGCAAGCTGAAGCGAAGCAGAAGAAAATCACATATCTGAACAGTACAAGAAGAAGAACACTTCTGACATGAGCCACAGAGATCAAATGTCAGCTGTAATTCAAAACGTTGCGATACAAGAAAGACCAACAGTAGAAGAGCACTTGATGGGAGAAAGCCTCTCAACCCTCATTCTGAGAAAGCTGGAGGAGTTTAACATTCCCTTTGAAGATTGTCAGGGGCAATCATATGACAATGGTGCAAATATGAAGGGCAAGTCAAAGGGAGTCCAAGCCAGACTCCTGAGAGTAAACCCTCGGCCTTTATTTGTTCCATGTGGAGCCCATACTCTAAACTTGGGCCTCCAAGGCTAGAACCAAGAGAAAAGAGAAAGGAGAGGAGGCAGAGGAGGCTACTCCCACTCAGGACAAGAAGCAGGCTGTGTAGAGTCAGAGAAGTTCTGAGAAGAAGAGGAACAAACACATCCCAGCTACAAAAAACTGCTTACTGCTGTGTCAGTGTTACAGAGCCTGGGAGGTTTGGTCACAGTTTAGTATAATTAATAAGCAAACACTCAAATGACTGAAATCAGTCCTTGATGCTTCATCTAATTTATTCCCTCGACAACTGGCATGAATTTTGTGGATTTGATTTGAATTTAGAGCCAATATTTTGATATATTTTACATTCAGACCTCTTCTTTTTATTTATGCGCAAGACAAGGGAGATGACGCCTGCCTGTGATAAAGCGTAGTAGGCGCTCATTTTTAAATATTTTGAGAAATTACGTGAACTTTCTTGTTTGCTGGTTTTTAGTAAAGTAAAGCTGTTGCTGCTCACGCTGGAAAAAAATAATAAATAAAATAAATTTGGAGGTAGCAGATGCATCAAAAAGCTCAACCGAGGCCAAAAATGACTTTGGCTACTTCCAAAGACTGTTCACACTATTCTCTGCTTCCACACAAAGATCTTGAAGAAAAACAAATTTATTTTGTTATTGTATTTTTGAACTGCGATGATTAGTTGTCAACTATTGAATTAATTGTGAACTATTTTGATAGTCAATTAATTGGTATGACTCATGTTTTGAAAATCTGATTCCATCTTAACTGTGAATACTCACATCAGTTTATTCCTGTGTGTGACTCAGTATATCCTCCTAACTCCATGTCTTGCACTTTAATCCTCTCCAACCTGTGAATACTTATGATTTTAGAAAAAACAGTTTGTCATGCCAGAACAGTGGAAGTGTGAAGCAACCAACTGTAAGACGACTGACCCCTGTGAGCTTTATGAAAATATTAAAGATAGACTTTTTTCCTTTGAAATTCCTCATCGATTCATTTTTTCCATGAACTTTTATCTCACCTGTTGATATTGGACAAGAAAAGCAAAATCTGTTTTTTGCAAGTGGTGTTTAATCATATTCCATGAAATGAAACAGTTACATGTCTGCACATTACTGCTGAAACGAGCTACAAGGCAAATAGTAAAGTCATGAAATCCATTTTGAAGTATGTAGCTAGCCACCAATAACAGATGACACTATACTGATGGTCTGCAAATACTCTCACTTAACATTCTCAAGGTATCTGTTCACCAAAGCACAGTAACAATGCAGCATGTTCATTACTGAAGTCGTACACGGCTTATTCAGAGTTTCTGGAATGGTCTATTTATAGGAACTGGACACTTCATTGAAATACTGCATTTAAATAATGGAATGAAAACAGTAGTCTGTCTGATGCAGCTAAAATGAACAATGAATATTAACCAGACAAGAACACACCTTGTTACAGCAACGCTGCAAAAATGCACAATACTGACAACTGGAGCAAAACAACATGAACAGTTCGAACAAGTCATGCTACAGATGCTCAGCTTGTAAACCTGCTATGGGCTCCAAATAAAATGTACAATCCAATCCATTGGTTTTTCATAAACGTCTTTTCTGCCTCAGTGAGGTTTCTGGAGTGAAGACGTTCCCCAAGCTCCTTCTCTACAAAGTTGAAAAGTTTCAGAACAAAAGAAAATACAGACATTACAATTTTATCTACAAAACAGAATTATCATATAGCTTAACTTCAAAATATGTATAGAGTGTAGTAAGACATTTCCAGCCTTAAAGACATTTCCATATGTTTCTGTGTGATTTTGTCCAAAGCAACAACAAATACAAAACAATATAATATTTAACTTTAACAGGGAACAGATTAGAATGTTGGTCAAACTATAATAAGGAGGATAGCAATACAAACAACTATGTTAAATCAATCAACAGCCTAATGGGAATAAATCAATAATATACAGACCATAACGCATAAGAAGCACTTAAATAACTAAGAGCATGTTGAACAGGAATGTCTTTAGATGTGTGTGTGTGTACTGTGTGTTTTACTGGTGTGTTCTTTTACTGTTTGTGAACAAGTTATTGATAGAAATGTATGGGGGAACAGAAACTGGGATGATGAGATATGTTCTGGGTCTGTGGCATTCTCCCTCAAGGTAACTGGGCCTAAGAGCTTGTTGATTAAGATAGAAGGGGCCCTGACTTAGAGGAGCCATCTCCTACTAGGGGGGTCGGCGCCTTCATGCACGTTAGACCAGATCTTGTACAGGTGATGTGCTCATGTTGATTCCTGTCATAAATACTTGGAGATGTCATTTGTGAGAATGTTCTAGAAGAAGTGTGTCTTTTCTTTGGAACCTCAGTTGTTTAGTTCTCTCTGACAGTAAACTGAATATTTTGGGGCGATGGACAGAACAAGATACTTGAGGATGTCATATTGAGGTTTGGACGACAGTTTAACATTTTTCACAAGTGTCTGATTTTATGGACCAAACTAATCAATTAAGAAAACATTTGGCAGATTAACTGCTAATGAAAATAATGGTTAGCAAACTTAGAGCTTATCAGGGAAGACATTCTTTTTTAGCCATACTACATTTTACATCCATTTACCTTGAACACAGTCAAGAAATTCTCTGAACTTAACCACCATTAACTCCTCTCTTGGTCTTCTGTTACTTCCCAGAACAGCATAGTTAGGTTTCAGGAGGGTAGCCACGACATCTGCTGTGACATCACTGGGTTCATATCAAGAAGGACCCTAAGGCAAGGCCTTTGTTTCAGGGCAGAACCTGTGAGAACAACAAAAGCCCAATTAGAAGCTTTGTTAATTGATTGATTAGCCAATGAGTGTGCTCCTAATTATTGTGGATTCCTCTCAGGTGTGTTTGTCATGTGACCATGCCATGTGATGTCCTATTGAAGCTGCACCTGCTTCAATAAACCATTGATTGTGTGTTCTCACTGCAACCTGAGTCCAAGCATGTTTGTTCTCTCTTTAGCTGGTATCTAGTCAAGCTCTGTTTAACAGACAGAGAGAGAGAAACACATGTGAGCATACTGCCAGGGGCCAGTCAGTCAGAGGTCAGCAATGAAGAGGCCAGTTTACCAGGGTCAGGTGATCCAGGGACCAGACTGCCAAGGGCCAGTTATGACCGGGCTCAAGTGGAGGATCTGATGAGGCAACTCAGAAGGAGAGCAGAGAGGGCTCTGGTTAAAGAGAAAAGGATTCATTTGGCATTAAGGAAAAAAACACAATTTGATTAATCAAAAGTTTAAAACAATCTTCAACACAGACCAAATTAGAGAACTTGGGCATTCTAAAAAAGGGGGGATACGGTGGGGGAAAGAAACCGTGAAAAAAGCCACTGAAATTAGGTTCTACTGTGGAACTACAGGATATGAAACCCTCCAAGCCATGAACATGCCTCTGCCTGACATCAGGACCATTCAGAGGAGGATGCAGAATGTTAAACTGGAGCCAGGAGTGTTGGGGGAGCTGTTTGATATGCTGAGGATGAAGGCAGATGGCATGAACAAAATGGAGAAGAAGTGTGTGCTGACCTTGGATGAAACGTCCATCACCCCTAGCCTTGAGCTGCGTCTGGGAACAGGGAGGCTGTTTGGGAACATAACATTACCTGGACACAAAGGCCAGGCCACTCATGGCGCCCTGAGGTACATGGTAGAGGAGGAGCGAAGACCAGAGTCCTATCTTACAACGGCATGGTTTCTGGAGAAGATGGACCACTGGTTTGACCTTATGTCGTCCTGCAATGTTGTCACTGCCCTCAGTCACTTCAAGATGTAAGAGTATGAAAAGGCCATCAGCTTCCTCCACGACTCCATCCATCTCTTTCAGGGCCTGAAGATCGGTCCCCAGGGCAGCTGGAAACCAGTCCAGACAGGACTGATGATGGCCACAACGACAATACTGGAGGTCCAGCAAGACAGAAATCTGCTTACAAGCCGGTTCACTCAGGACTGCCTAGAAAATACTTTTTCTTGCATACGTCAGAGGAACTCAGTCCCGACACCTGTGGAGTTCCACTATGCACTACGGGCTGTCACTGTAGGGCAGTTCCTCTCCACAACGCATACTGGCAGTTACCTGGATGATGCATCAGACCACTTGGTGGACTTCCTGGACAGCCAGAACAGCAGCTGCAATGCTTCTGAGGTTGTGAGAGTAGAGCAGCTGGTAGACACATCACCACCTGACCTCACAAAGACCGAGTCCTGTGTCCTCTACCACCTGGCAGGACACATAGTGAAGAGGGTCATCGGCTTCTCGCTCTGTGAGGAATGCCAGTGTGCACTGGTTGAAAAAGTAACCACCACCACACCAGAGAGAGCTGTTTCACTGCAGTTAAAAGAATTTAAAAGGGGTGCATTATACCGGCCAACCGATGAGCTGTTCACTCTCCTGCAGCACGTGGAGCAGCTGTTCTGTTCCAAGACGAGCGATTCCCTTATGTAATCCTCCAATGAAGTGGAACTGCTGGAAAGAGAGGCCATGAGTCTGGACAGCAACCTTCGTTCATGACATGAGCTGAAAAAAATCCTTTCAACATACATCAGGCTGAGGTTAAGGGTTCATTCAAAGTGCATCGGGGCTGAGAGGAAGGTAAACAGCCATAATAAGGGGGTACCTTGGCAACAAGAGTCAGACCAAGAAGGAGATTTCCACACAGCAGACTTCCTCACCTAAGGTCATACCATCTAGGCCACCACCAAACACCTTACTGGTTGCCATGGATGTATTTGGCCTCTCCATTCCCAACACACCATCCACAGTCTCTGCAGCCTCCAGTCTCCTCTCATTTCAGCAGCCGCAGCCAGCAGCCACTACTGGCAGCCATGACCAGCACCAGGCGCCACCATCAGCAATAGCCGTTGCTAACACCAGTCACCATCAGCAGCAGCCTCCACTTACTTCAACAGCTGCCGCCAGCTGTCACCCCCATAGCAGCAACCACCATCACCAGCCACCGTTCACCACCAGCAGCAGCTGCCTTGGTTGACATGAGGCTAAAAAAAAAAAAAAAATTCTTATTAATCTTCTTACTATTTTGGATGCATGACCATGTTTTAGCCTGTCAAGTAGTCTACTATTTGTTTTAAGACTACTGAATAACTTTTGAAGAACAATCATTAAACTAGTGTGGATATTATAATACAAAGTTTCCTCACAGTAAATGAGTATCTGAGATGGGGAACCTCAGCGTTTATCACTTTTTTTGTGATAATTTTAGGGCCGGCGAGTTTGCCAGTCCTAAAATTCCCGTCATTCCTAATTAAATAACTCTCGCTCAAATCACGAGTCACGACAATGCCTGGACGTACCCTGATCACGAGCTCATGGCATGGGATAGCAATCTATCAGCATCTCATCAATCATCAGCAAGTAGTGCTGGGCAAACTGTAGACTAGCCAAGTGAACATGGAACAGGAACAGTACAACAAATGAAGTACAGCCAACACGTCACATCATGAAAAGTTAGTATATCCCAACATTCAATAAAATAAAAGTTGCTATAATGGAACTACCTTCACAGCAGGGGAAGTCACGCTGGCTAATTAGCTAGCAGGCAATGCTAGAAAACAGGTTGAAACAACCAAGATAAAATATAAATAATTACGCTGTGCATATACAAATGAAGACCAGTATAAGCATCGCAAAGGGCCTCTGATACAATATAGACAGTTGACAGCTCAAAAGAGGTCGATATTTCAAAAACGTACTTCTGGAACAACTCAATGAGCAGCAATGTAAGTGAATGAGGTCCAACACCCAAATGACAGTGTTTGGAACTAATCCAATGTTCAAATCCAGGAAGTAGGCGCCGCCATTTTTTGAGGGATTGACCTCAACAGCAACAATGAAAACAAAACAACATGAAAAATAATACTTATTAACATCACAGTCTGACACTTATCAGCGTAACACCTAATATACTTAATCAAAGTGATAATAACAGTTTATGTGTTTATGTGATGCTCCTGGAGCTTCCTGGTCAGGAAGATCCCTCAGGCTCAACATCTGGAGCTCCAAGATATTTTAGAATTGCTCCTGCAAAGACCAAGCTCCTTGGGTTATCAAGCAAAATAAATCACGGTGCATATTCCTATTGTATAACTGCAGTGATGTTGCAGTAATACAGAAAATTAAAAAGCATCTGTTTCTATATTAAATATTGTTATGTACAGTGTCCCTTTAAAGCTTGTACCCAATTACCCAAATTAAAGTTGTCACTTGTGACAGTTTTCTGCATTATCTTATGCATTGGACTAGTTAAAGAAATAAAACGAAGATAAATGGTCCACTGCCACATGGCAAAATTCAGTTGAATCAACGTTGAAATAATGGTTTAGCAGAAATGTTGAAACAACGTTGAAGCCTAACATTGATCCGATGTTGAAAGTGTCCCCTCTACTTTGTGTTGAATCAACGTTGGAACTTCAACCATATCGATATTGAATCAATGTTGAATCAACCATCATCTAAATGAGAATCTACATTTAAATTTCAGTTGATTTTATGTTGAAATAATGTTACTGAATCAATATTGGTTCAACCATTTTTTAAAAGGTATAATATTCATTTATATGAAGTATTAAAATGAGTGATGGACAATGTAGCTTGCATTACAATCAACCTCCACTGAAATACACTCTATTTAGCAGTAAGACTATGCCGTCAACAATAGGACCAACTGTATAATAAATGTAAATATAGTAAATGTATAATAACAACAGACACATTTTGGACTCATTTAGTTTCTATGGATAAAACCTTTTATTAGAATTTTTTTTTTAACGCAAGAACAAGTGTGTGTGTGTGGGGGGGTTATGACCTCTGGGCCAACCAGGGCCATAGCCCATATGAAGACGACACTGTGGGAGAAAGCAGAGACAACATGTCAGCACTCACGATGAAACATTTTGCAGAGCAACTTATGCAACAGCTATTTAGGAATATTAATATCAAAGTCACTTACATCTAATTTTTCTTTACGCCTCCTGCACGCCAAGGGGCATAACGAAGCCAATTCTTTACTGTCTCACTGAAGGCCTGCTGTGTGAGCTTCCTGTCACACTGCCGAGAAGCAACTGAAAGACATGAATCCAAAATGTTTTTTGTAAGGAATGATAAGACTTCCGGTAATGGCGACGTAGGAGGCAGCTGCTTGGAAGAGGTCTCCCGTCAGAACTTTCACTTTATCCCTGTAAACACCACCATTTGTTCGGGAAAGCGACGGATTGGTAATCTAAACCTAAAACCTCGGCCGTGAAATGTCTAAATCCAAGGCTGGTTCGGCGAACTGCCCTGTAACTCGAGGTGTTGCTGCTACAGCTACTGTTGCTAGCAAACTAGCTAAAATGGCGAACGCGGACCCTGGGACTTCGGGCTCTGCCGCCGGGCAGCCCGACGTCTTGTCAACGAGCCTGTTGGTCTCCGAGCTGGAGAAACAAAGAGCCTCTCTGCTGAAGGACATGTCAACGAGTTTAATGGCCGCCTCGCTGCTACTGAGAGCCTCGCCGGAGACAACTTTGAGCGCATAACTGGTACTGAAAAGTTGGTAAAGACGCTGGAAGCCCAGAACAAATCTCTGCAAGACCGCCTCGACGATCTCGAAAACAGGGCCAGGAGAGTCAACCTCCGGATAATCAACGAGGGAAGCGAGAAGGGACGGGACCCGATCGAGTTCATATCCGACCTGCTGGTGGAAAACCTCGGAGCGGGCGTTTTCGCCAAACCTCCGGAGCTCGAGAGGGCACACCGCTCCCTGGCCCCCAGACCCGGACCGGGAGGCAGACCCAGGCCCTTTGTGATATGCTTTCATCGTTTTCAAGAGAGGGAGAAGGTGCTTCGTTGGGCCAGACAGAACGAGCTTAAATACCAGGACACAACACTCCGCGTGTACCCGGACGTCAGCGCCATCACTGTAAGGAATGATAAGATACTCATTGCATCAGTTGGGTTGAAATAACTTGTGGCCAGCTGAAAGATAATGTTCCATGCAACATAGACCAAGTTATGGACAGGCACCTTATAGCAGACCCATGGAGGCATGAGGGAGATGGCAGTCAGGCCTATGTTTTTCCAAATTGTCTCATTCAGTCCAGTTACACTTATGATGTGCAGAGACCGAAAATACTTTAGTTTGGCCTTAAATGCACATCAATGTTACTGTGATAAAACAGCACAAGGAATATTAAAGGTTGTATCAGTGATTTCAGGCCCCAAAAAGGCCCAAACATAAATGATCACATTCATCGAATCTTTCCTAACGATCCTCTAGCTGCCTGCCCCATAAGCAGGCCGTCAAAAAAACGCGTCTCTGTAGGCAGCTCCGAGATCTGTACACAAAAACAGTTGCTATCAACAAGTATTCACCACCCCAAACAAAGTGTTCCAACCAATAACCGATGAGATGCGCGTTTAAGAGAGTTTCAGTTGCACAGGAGTGAGGGGGAGCGAGCTCGCTCTCTGTTTTGTTTAAACATCAACAGAGTGACGTAGCAATTGTAGCCCAGGCTGTAAAGTAAAATCATTTTGTTCAAACTAAAACAATTCATCAGGCAGTCATTAAAATTCTAATAGTAATTCATTTAAATTGATTTATATTCAACAACCATTAAAAAGTGGGTTAAAAGGTTTCTGGGTTTTGTGGTCATGGTTGCATCTGATCTAAACGGACATTGAACCTGTTGCCATCCACGGGTACAGGGTAAGACTTTAAAATAATGTTCAAACTGAGAATTATTGATGCCGTTAGACGCTGGTTGACCAGTATTGAGAGTGGGGAGTTGTCGTCATGGTACAGAGCCCCTCCCCTCGATATCACGGTATCTCACGGGATCCTCACCCACTCCGCCATGTTGGCAAGATTCCAGCGGCAAAATGATTGTTTACGTGTGTTGCTGTCTCCAGCCTCGTCTGAAACCAAATAGCCAATCCAGAACTCCTACTTTGCTTTACTTTCTTTTCTTGCATCTGTCCTGCCGAAATAATAAACGCGCAACAATTAAAGAGCTCTGGAATGTTTCGTCGCGCCTCTGTTAAGTTCTCAAGGCGTTGGCCCTGGCAACCGATAGCGTCTCCTACCATCATGGCCGTGATTGGTGATAATCAGCGTTTGATTATCCCACCATTTGGGAATTGTACAACTGAGTACAGCATCTGATCCATCTTTAAAGAAAAAAGAAAAAATATCCTACTCCATCTCCTCTAACAACTAAAAAGTAACTAAATGAACTACACTAAATGTAACTAATCACCCCCCCCCCCCATCTCGGCCTTGCGAACACCTACTAATACTAATATGCCACCATCTCTATCTGGGAAAAAAAGACATTTTCGCTTGATACAGTTTAGTTTGCCTATCCCTGCGTTTTCTTCAAGCCTGCTGACCTTGTGTGTTCCAATGTAAGTTGATTCACAGGGATACATATAGTATGGCTGCTTGTTTCTGAATCATCTGTACATGATATACACATCTTTATCCGACTTCAGGATATTCACCACTAACGCAAAGCAATCTCCCACTTCAATACAGTTGTCTCCCACCTTTGTTGATAAAGTGAACTGATTAGTGGAAACCTTCTTGTACTGTTGAGAGGATGTGAACTGGTGGGGTAAAGGACCATCAGTGTGGATTTTGTGTAATATTTGTTCATTTTTGGGATGTGGTGCCTCAATATATGGAATTTCCGATAACCTTTTAACTATTTGCTGTAGAGGCTGGTGTGGTTTGCGCACAAGCCGCTTAATTTGTCCCAGATAATTTTCAAAGGGGAATCCTGAAATACTATCAAGAGAGCCAAAGTGCTTGTATTCCTCAGCCAAATGAATGTGCTGGTGTACATTGTAAACAATTTCACCTGTTCCGTATAACTGCCCATAATGGTGAACAAAAGACAACTTTAACCTCTCTGCAAAAGATAGCATTTCCTCAGAAATACCTGGGGAAAGCAGCAAATACATGGCGACCGAAAACAACATAAAGTTGTCATATATGTCACTTGGAACACAGTCCTTCAAAACAATTGGGCCCCAATAAAGCATAAATGAACGGAACTCAGTGGCTTTCCACCGATCCAGTTCAGCTAGTGCCCTTGGTTTTCGATTAAATTCACAGGGCATGTGGGAGCGCAGCTTAAGGAGTTTCTCAGAAATTGTCCCTACAGTTTGTGATGGAAGTCTTGTTGTGCACAATAGTCTAAAATAATAAACACGATGCCTCATATTTATAAATCACTTTAAAAAACAAACCTTTAAAATAGTGATTTAACTGATAAAACAGTAGCACACTTCTAATTAGAGACCTATAAAACACACACTAAACTCTGTAATGCTAAATATATAATACTGTTAAGTGTCAAATATATAAGAGACAACTCAGGAACTCATCAACTCCTATGAACAATGACAGAGCAGACTACAATAGTAATAATAATATGAATATGAATATGAATATGAATAAAGGGGTCTGGAGGCCGTCAGTCATTCAGGACAGACTGTCCATATTCATTTTATATTAGCCAACTTTCATGAAGCAAACACTAAAGCTGAGTTTATGACAAAGAAATCCAAGCCAGCTAGCTAACATTTATCCAGAGCTAGCTAGCTAACATGTATCCACGGCTAGCTAGCTGGCAGCAGGACAAATAAACAAACTTGCTAAAAAAAAAAAACCTATCCAGCCACAAATGCCTTACATTTATCCTTTGAACGTTTTTCTTCCTCTATTTTCTTTTCTTCCGTTTTATGCGCCACTGAGATAACTTATTTTTTGATGCCATTATTGTGTTTCATTTGTTTAATATTCTCGCTAACGGGAATGATGGGTAGCTGTCAATCATGCTGTCGACGGCTCGCTACGTCACTCACTGTGCGCAGTCGCAGTGCGGTCGAACGAGTCGACTATGACGCAATAATGCCAAGAATCAGAATCAGAATCAGAAAAGACTTCTGTGTAGGCTGCCATCTTGTGGCGACGCCATTACTGAGCTGTTCCTGGTATGTAAACAAAGCTCCGTGATAACGCCCCCTCGTATGACTTGTTGGGTTGATGATGTTAGACAGTGGCCTCCAGTCACAGATGAAGGTACAAACGATCTTACAGATTATTTATGAAAATAGCTTAAAGTAGAGAATGAGGAAATAAAGACATAATTGGAGCTAGGATGATATTATATCTACTTAACTACTGTAGCTGCTAGTTAGCTAACGTTAGCAATAGCTAGGCTAGCTAACGAGGAAACTATAAAAAGATCTGTCCATTTGGCAACAATAAATAAATGAATGGATATCAAATAAACAAATTCATGTTTTTCATTTGTGACCTTTATGTCATTTTCACGTTTCAAAAGGAAAGGGTAAGGTACAGCTAACTGCTAGCGTTGTTGGTTCTCAGAGTGAGAGTCACAGTCAAGCAAATCAAACGTTAACAACAGACATAACAGTAATGTTACTACTGCCCCTTCTGTTGTTTTAAAGGTACTCAAGAGGATTTTCTCCTTCGCCTGGCATCCCATGATCAACAAAATGCCAACTACAGGTCACTGATAGAGGGTCAAAATGATCTGAGCGCCGGATGGGTTGGTCAAATAATGCACACTCTACCAGATGATAAACACATAGTTCTAAAAGGACCTGTCTGATTTTCATTGTCACAATTTGAAAGAGAAATATGATTCATTTATGCAACCACATCATTTTTATAAATAAAATAATTATTTTTATTTTATTTTGTTGTTTGTAAGCCCTCCTAAAGTATATCACAAGTTCTTTGGTCTTATCCACATTGAGAGAGAGGTTATGACGTATATGTTGTTAGCTGCCTCTCCTAGTGGATGCAGACTCATTGTTGTCCTTAAGGTCTTCCACGGCCGTGTCATTGGTAAACTTGACAGCGTGGATACTGCAGAGTCTGGCTGTGCAGCCGTGGGTGAGCAGGCTGAAGAGAAGAGGACTGCAGCCCTGGGGAGAGCCCCTGCTCACTGTGATGGATTCTTCATTGCATTTTCTGGAAAGATTCACCAGAGGGCGCCAACGAGACATCACACAAAGCTTAACTGTTTGACTCGAACCTGAATTGAATTGAATCCCTTTTAACTTAAAACTGTATAAATGAATATAAAACATAAAACATTTGTGCCTCAAACGCCATCACTGTAGGATACAATTATAGCCAGTGGAAGAGGACAAACAGCCTGGTGCTGCTCTCACTCTCCCTCTCCACACCAATGAACCTAATGAGCATGTCTTTGGATGGTGGGAGTGATACTGAAACAGTGAAACATGACGCCATACTAGTCACTAAATGTTGGATCTGAGCAGATTTGTTGGCAGTGGGTGTTTCAGTGATACAAGGATGCAGAGTCACATACATGTTTCCATATGTTGACCTTGTCTTCCTATGCTGTACAACAACACTCTAGGGTTGAAATGTTGAATTACCAAGGATTTCAATGATTGCCCTATAAAGGGTTAACAGCACCACAAACTACATCCTCCAGAATGATCATCCAGTTGAATTACAACATTTCTGACTCTGATTCTACTCTCTTAAGACATCAACTCAACATCAGAGCAGTCATGGAGGAGGTGTCTTCCCAAAAAGGAGCAGTGCACGTTGGGCAGCGAACTTTATTCTTTATTTTGGGAGGTGACCTTCAAAGAGGACGCTATTATTTGAAATGATTTATTTTGTTTTATTTTGGCTTAGGTAGGAAGGTTGTGATCTGATTTTTTATGATTTGTGCACATACAATACAGCTAAATTCAAACCATCCAGTTGTGTGTGTGTGGTATCTCTGCTAATACATGCTTTCAGGCTCTACAGTCCTTCCTCGATCCTTCTGATTCTGGTCCAATATTAAACTATCAACATACTTACCTGTGGTAACTGTTACACGTGCAGCACCCAAAGACAACGACGTGCACCAATGCTCTTTTCTCCGTTTCTGATTCTGATGGCATCTACTACGCATGCGCCGTGCTCCTCGTTAGTATAGTGGACAGTATCTCCGCCTGTCACGCGGAAGACCGGGGTTCGATTCCCCGACGGGGAGATTTCTGTTTTTCTCCAGTTGCTCTTCATGACCTTTACCGTCTATGGTTTGGTCCCAAAACGTTTAACTTGCAAAGAGTCAATCATTGAGCACAAGATGCAGAGTTATATCATTCACAACCTGCACATGTTCATGTGTCACAGGAAAAGGCGTCTCTACAACTTATTTCTCAAAATTAGCAAATATACTAATAGTGGAGTTTTGAACTGAAGGTTCAGACAGAAACAGAGTAATGTGTTGGACGCTGTTCAGTGCAGTGAGGAGTGTACAGAAAATACATTGAGGAAACTAAACAACCCATCCATAAACGCATGTACCAACACAGGAGAGCCAGTTCATCAGGAAACGAGTCAGAGGTCCACCTACACCTGAAGGACAAAGGACACTCCTTTGAAGATAACAACGTCCAAATGTTAGCCAGAGAAGACCGATGGACCCCTAGAACTGAAGAAGCTACTTGGATGAGGTGGTGAAACGTCTCTAAAAATGTACAAGTCCAGTTGCCTTTTTTGAACCTTTGTTGGATACGAAAAGGTCTGAGACTTTCTTTATACTGTTCCTTAAGTAAGACTGTCAAAACTGGTTTTTTTTTTGGTTTTTTTAAACACCTTTTATTGTCCTGTGTAGTTTCCGTAGTGTAGTGGTTATCACGTTCGCCTCACACGCGAAAGGTCCCCGGTTCGAAACCGGGCGGAAACATCGTTATGTTTTTCCTCGACTTAGAGAGGCCTCCAGATTTAAATGACTCCAGACTGCATTGTTTCCATATCATCAAGTGGACCAGGGGGGTATTCCAGAAAGGAGGTTTAACAAACACTGAGATAAAACTATATAATATAAACTTAAATGCATAAGTTTAATATAGCACATTAATGTATGTCAGAAGCACAATAATTCAGTAGATATTATGCTACATATTAACTGCTTTGTATGAGACTTTCTTATACTATAGACTACCTTGTCATATATTGTATTATTTTTAATTAGATGTAACCCGACCGCCCTCAAGAGAATGTGGCCGCAGGACAAAACTAAATATAAAAACATTGTCCAAGTTGGTCAGATATATCTGGGTGCATCGTCTTAGAGATCTCTTATCCAGTATTATATTCTTGAATTGCCATATTGCAACAAGGTTCATTCATTTCAAAGCCAATAGGAAGAAAGCAGAGGAGAGGAAGACCGGTTCTGGGCCAGCGGTGTCCCCCCTCACCCCTGTGGAGGAGCTGGTGATCAGTATCAATGGAGGGCGTCCATTGATGGAGGGGATTCCTGGGGGCACGTCATCGGAGCCCTCAACTTCCGAAATCCCAGGTTCACCGCTAACTCTGGATTAACATACCCAGTTAAGCCAGTAAACCTTCTTTCTGGAACACCCCCCAGGTGGTAGATGAGAGAGAGAGTGAGGACTGTGACTGGCTGCTTTTATCAGCTCAGGGAGACTGGCCAGGTGTTCCCAATTGCTCCAAATTAGAGCCGCTGTCACGTTTCCTACTCAGAGAAACAGACAAAAATGTGGAGACCACACCAGACAGGTACTTTATAAAGAAAGAAGTTTATTAAACAACATAAAAACCAACAAATCAGTAGTCAGTTGTGTTTTATGGATGTGTGTAGGTAAGTGAGGTGGCTGAATGTGTCTGAGTGTGTGGATGCAAAAACCTAAAGTTACTCCAACCTAATCATCAGCAAAGAACATCAGGCCCCAAAGCGTTCCCACACCATGTGGTGGACAGACCAAAAGCAGAGACAATGCAGAGAGAATGCTGAAAGAATCCAGAGAGAGACTGCATGGCCTGAGCAGAGTACTGATGCTCAGGTCTAGTGGCCACACCCACACCTTGCCAGGTGCAGCCATTCAGCCTGACGAGCAGGCAGCACCAGGACTGGGAGGAATCTCCTCCCTCCATCACAGTGGAAGTGAAATAAGAAGTGTATTTGGAATCTGACAATATAGTAAAGAAGAGAGAGGAGCAGAAGTGACATCAAAGTCTGGTTCCAAAGGTTGGTATTGAACCCTAGATGTTTGTATCTCAGGCTTGAGTGAAACCAGAGAGGTATGTGTAAGGTGTGTTTTAGTGAGTGACAGGTGATGTATTTCAGCAGTGAAAAGATATTGAATGAATCTGAAAGTTGGGAGTTGATGAACAATGCAATGACACAAGACAAGAATATCATTTATGTTTGACAAATTGATGTGCAAAGGTTGCATTATGTGTGTGTGTGTGAGAGAGAGAGAGAGAGAGAGAGAAAGGAGGAGGGTGAGAGAGTGAATGGGTATGTCAGTGTAATTGTAACTATTGTGAGGCTATGATGTGTTTGTGGGCCCACATGTTATTGTTATGAGCAAATCAGTGTAATACGTGTCGGTCATTGAGAGTTTCCTACAATTTGGTCTGCAGATGCTTCACACTTGTGTAAAGTTTGGGCTGTGTGTTTGTATCATATATGACAGTGATCAGGATTTTATTATAGTCAGAGAGAACAACAAACAGCAAAGGTATTATGTCTAAAAAGCCTGATGTTTAATAACCACTGTCAATCTCCAGACAAACTTATTAAGAAGTGTTTATATCCATTCAGATATTCCATCAGACATTGCAATTGTATTATTTTACCCGTCCTTATTTAACAAACTAATGTTCTGAAAAATGTAATTATTCCTAGAGTTCTTTGTTTACATCTTTAATGTCATGTGGACAGTGGGGGATGTTTTTGTAGGCTACAGTATATAATAATGATCCAAATGTGTTTATTTCATACAACAGTATAAATAGCATATTTATGTAGTATATTTGTAATGAAGCGATCAGGAATAAACTTTTACCTGATTTCACACAAAGTCATGAAGAAGTGTGTCAGAACATCCTGATCCTTATCATTCTGTCTGCCATTGTATCTGTTCTTACCTTGATTCATTAACATGTTAATGTAGTGAACACTGAGGTGTCATGTCTATTGAAATCCCTCCAGACTTTCGTCTGCACGAGCTGCAGCTCCTGCGTGGAGGCCGAGCCCTCTTTATGCACCTTCCAGTATATAACAGTGACCAGGACTTTGTGCTGCTCAATGAGCTTCTGACAAACGTAGGTGCAAGTCCTGTTTGCTGGCGCTGAAGAACCTGTGTTTGTTCCTGCTAGTGACGACTCCAATTTGAAGAAATTCTTTTCTGCAGAACAAAACAGGTGAGAGTTATGTTGCAAACCTATTTGTGTTCTTTCAAAGTTAGAATATATGATGTCATATAATGGTATTCAAGAGTTAGATGTTGTTAGGATATGTGTGTGTATTTGAGAAATAACTGCAGTAACAAATGGAAGTACAGTTCTTGTCAGCAGTACTGATGTGTTGTGTTGTTTTGCAGTGTGGAGACAAAACAAAAACATAATATGGCAAGCCCAGCGAAAAAGCAACGAAGTGGGGAGGAGGAAGTGTCTGTGGTGGGGTATTTGCACAATGTGTCCCCAGTAAAAGTCTTCAAGAAAGAAACGAGATACTTTGATGCCACAATTCAAACTAACAGCGAAGAATACCATCGGGTGGTGGTGTTTACTCCTGAGGAACATGGGCGATACGAGCAAGCGTGGCTTGAATGCAGCCCAGTGAAACTGACGAAAGTGAAGAAAGGAGTCAGTGAGTACCTTATCATGTCACGTGGTTGTTGAGTTGGTGTTTTAACGTGGTGAAGAATTTAAAGCACTAAACTTTGTTGTGTGTTTCTTTCTGTTTAGGTTACGGTGACACACCATCTGAGATTTTATGCAATGCGTCCAGCAAGATTGAGGTGGTAAACAAGTCACTGACCAAAGACTTTTACACCATCACACTGCACTATTGGACTACTCTGCACATGCTCACTTTCACTTATACAATCTGTTTGCACAGTACTATGTACCGAACATTGCACTAGTCTAGTAACTTAGATAGCCACTGCTATTATTTATTTTTGCACTATAAGTTGCTCATGTCATCTGTCTTTGTATCGCCTAATTTATCATCTGCCATCTCCTCTATTGTAAATTATGTTATGCTAGTTCCTGTTTATAGTCTTCTCCCACTTAACGAACAATCCATCTGTATAATATGTTCATAGTACCTCCCTCAATCATTATGTATATCTTGCTCATTAACCTGTATATATGGTCTCACCTGTACATAGCTTCTGATCTGTAAATATTGTCCATACACTGTAAAAACAACATGTAACATACTTTTTATATACCACAATATTTATGCCACATGCACTTTACTGCCTATTGCACTTCTGGTTGGATGCTAAACTGCATTTCGTTGCCCTGTACATTTACATGTGTAATGACAATAAAGTTGAATCTAATCTAATCTAATCTAAAAGGTGTCTTTCTTGTTCAGAGGACCCCCAAAAACTGGCCCCCTGAGAGTGGAAAACGTCTCGGCCATTGGGCCTAAACAACAAGTAAGTGCTGCACATTTCATTCTAAGCTAAATAACAGAATGGGATGATGGTGTGTGATAAGCAAATAATATAGAGTTTGCATTGTCATTGTTTTTTGTATAACACGTGTACCATATCAAGTAATTGAAGCATGACATTTAATTATACTTTAACAACATGTAAGTAAGAATTTGTGAAAAGTATGGAATAGATAATCATTTTTTAAGGTTTAGTGGTGATTTTTTCAAGATATTTTTTTAGCAAAAATACTATTTTTTTTTTATATAATATTGAGCAAGGAAGTATGTTGTGTATATGAATGTTTTGTGTGTTTTAGGCTCATATCATTTGAAAAGTAATTCTTTTACTGTATTCCAGTTGTAAGATTGTAAAGGTCATTTTCAGAATAATAGCAGGCATGTTAAAGAAGGCCACAGCAGAAATGATACATCACATAAATGATAAGTTGATTATGAAATGTGGGTTTTTGTAAACTGTAAAATGTAAAGGGCAGAGACAAACATTTGATAACATCTATGGTGCATGGGAGAGTCAATGTTTGCTGTAAGATGTAGGAGTTTATTTCAGGAGTGTATCTTAAATAATTATTTGTTTGTTTTCTAACAGGTGAAGGCCATACAGATGAAGATCTTGCCTGGTGGGATGGCCAGTCGCGTGGTTGATGTTAATGGAGATCAAAGAGAGTTGAGGGAATTCAACATCTGTGATAGTAGTGGACAGACCAAACTGACCGTGTGGGAGGATAAGATCACAATGCTGGAAGTTGACAAGTCCTATGAGATCTCTAATTTGATCACCAGGAGATTGAGTGAGAAAACCACATTGAGCACTACTGCCTTAAGTACAATCACTGAAATACAGGATGTTGGGGAACCTGAAGCGTTGGAGGCCAGCGATGAGTCTACAAAGTTATCACAGATCTGTGGAAGAGTTTTAGGTGTAGAAGTTGTTGGGAGATATCACTGTGCTTTATGTCACGCCAGCCAAGTGGAAATGAATGACAAGGATGAATGCCACCGTTGTGATAAATGCAGGCAGCTGCAGGAGACAGCTACATTCAGTGTGTTGTATGGTGGAATACTGACTCTGATGAGTGACACCAAGGTCCACAAACTACAAATGACAAACTCAGCAGTGAGAATGTTTGTTACTGAGCAGCTGGGCGCTGGCGTCACAGATGGTGACGTCATAGACCAGAAAGGGATTTCTGTGAAGAACTTGCAAGTAGAAGTTGATTCCAGTGGCCTTGTAATGACAATGAAAGCAGGTCAGGTTATTCTCAGAGGTGTTGACCAAGGTGAGCCGTCTCAAGTTATGGAGAATGAACAAGCTGACGTCATGGTAGATGTGAATGACCAGGTCAGTGATTTTAGTCCGGTTGAGGAGGCAGAAGCACTGCTGTTGTTTGATGAGGACCTGTAGTTGGATTATTGTTTTGTTGTGTTTGAGTGTGTAGTTTTTGTTATATTTTTAAAGTGTTTAAAAGGTGTAGGGTGTATATTTTTGAAGTTTTTAAAAGTTTTGTACAATTAAAATGATCTGATCTGGAGTTTATTTTTATTGCGCAATACTGTTACTGTTTTCTTGTATTTAAAAGAAATGTTCACATTTTTCTTTGTCATTGTGTGGTGCTATTTCTAATAAAAACTATTTGTTTTTAAACCATCATTCCATTGTTTTTTTCGAAAATTTTATTTAGTAATGTAGTTGAATATAGTTTTTTTTTTTTTTATTGTAGTGTATTTGTGTGTACATTTGAGTTTCATAACGGTATATAAAATAAATATATGTGTAACTGGGGTAAACTTTCTGCATTCTGCAGGTACCAGCGTAGTTCTTACTAACAGATATATAGATAATCCTGAAATATAATACAGAAATTAGCCACGCAGGACGACTGTTGCTCATTCTCCATCCATTCATCATTCGAGAACCCACTGCACATCAGGCTATATCACTAGCTTTTAAGGAACAGCACACAATATGCAACACCCCACACACAGCTAACCTGCAGTATGGCTCCCCTAGACCGCCCACCCACAAGCCCGTCACTCCTGCCCCGACAATCCCACCACTTCAGATAAAATATAAAAATAGGCCAACCTAAACACACGTACGCACAAAATAACAAAGACATACAAAGTTAAATGAGGGACTGAACTTAACTCGCCTGCTCGGTGAGACCCTCCCCTGGAGTCTGAGCTTATGCCGCTGTCCAACTCCCTGGGGCAACGGCTTTGCTGGACGGAGAGACAGGAACTGGCTGGAGACCAGGAAGGCGCGCTGTGGAGGCCGCGCAGGGAGTGATGGTCACACGGCACTCTCTAAAAAGGACCCTAATGTAGCTACAGGAGGCAACCAGCCTCCCCTCCTAACACGCAGATCACGACTCCCCCTGGCTACCTGTCTTCATCGCCGGCAGCTCTAGATCACTGCGAACGACACCCTCCCCTGCCAGAAGAGTACCGTGTCGCCAAACGTGTTGCTCTCTCTCCTTCCACGCCACCTCTGCCTCACTTATCAGCCTGTGTTTCCCCACACCGTCCCTCACAGCTGCACCACATCAGTGATCAGAGAGTCCTGCTCCTGACCTCACCCACCGGGTCTCTCCTAATGTCATATCAATCTTGTCCTTACTCCAGAGGGAGCCCATGCTCTTGTAGCTGAAGTAAGCAATGGACGAGGTCCTCAAATTCATAGTTTCTGAAGACATGCTGGCCCGCTTGATTGATATGTCCTTACCAATACCATCTATTGTTGGTTCACTGGCCTGTTGGGGGTCAGTGAATCAACCATCTCCAGGCGTATGCGTGACCTTGGTTTATCAAGCAGATCTTCATACAGTAGCTTAACTGACACTGAGCTGGATAATGCTGTGTCATCAATAAAATCAAGACCAAATGCAGGGTACCGAATGGTTAAAGGATGCTCACAGGCAGAAGGACACAGGGTTCAGTGGGAGCGGGTGAAGGCCTCTATGCACAGGGTTGATGCAGATGGAGTTTTCCAGCGAATGATGCAGCTTGGCTGCATTGTCTGAAGGACATACTGTGGACAACATCCATTGTCCTTAGTCCACATGGACACAAACCACAAACTAATAAGGTAACTCTTCGAGCTGTCATTAATGGAAGTGTAATTTAATTTCAATACAGAAAGAACGAGTCAATATTAACATCAGCCACCAGTTAAATTCTGTCAAATTGTTTTTTGTTTTGTTTTTTTACCCCAGAGAAGGAAAATATGGTTTGTTTTCCAGATACAACATTGTCATATTTGGGGCAGTTGATGGTTATTCCAGAAAGGTTGGCCATTGTAGAGACAAGACAAAGACAATTTGAAGGACTGGATGATAGGCCTGTGGACAAGAAAAGAATGTTGGCTGACATTGTGACGGCATAATTATTTAAGTGAAATTTATTATTAATGTTGCATAAGTAAAATAGATCGTCACTCATTGGTTAACATGTGAAATATTTGATGCAGTCTTTCAATTTCTCTTAAAAACGAGATGCAAGCGTTTGTGTGTATGTTTGTGTACAGATCATGTACCTGGAGCCAGCAACAAATAACAGATCAAGCACAGCTCTTACATTCTTTCTGAAAGCAACCAACCAACTCTGGATTTTGGGTCACATATAAAACGAAACGAAACTGAGGACTTGGAGGTTTGTTTGTCATGTGCACATATTCACCACTACTTGGCTGTCATATATGTTTTGTTTTCACCAATAGTTTTTTTCTGTTTGTTTAAAATTACTGACAGAACCTGGGGATGTTTGGAACTGACTGGAGTCATTTGACGCAGCCAGTGAACAATCTTTCAGAGTTCAGGTCCCAGAATATGACTGTCCTCTGTCTCCAGCTACAATGGAAGCTGTGAATCCCATAATCAATCCCCTTGCAGCGTCTCAATCCTATGGTAGAGACCTGTACATATTAATGGTTCAGACTGTGACGACAACACAGTAACTGAATAAACTGCAGGTCTGAAACTGCTACATAGCGCACGGTTAGGGAAAAAAGGTAGATCAGCATTTTACAATGTAAATGTCACCAATTTCCTCCGATGTCTGTTTTCTGACATCTGTTTGAGCTACATTACATAGTATCAGCATGTACTTGACAATATTTGAACTGTTGATAATAATTTACTGTGACAGAAATAAAGGGCTTTACTGTATTTTTGTAAAAACGTTATTAATATTGTCTTAAAGTGCTTTACACATACTACTTAATACTGAAAAGAATAAATGTATAATTTAATGTTTTGGGTGATTATTTAAGATTGAAGAAGCAGATGACCTGACAGCCCACATCCAAGACATCGTGGACCGTGGCTACACAGGGAAAATAGACATGGAGCACAAAGACGGCATACTGAGCTAAATACTACTGTTAATGTAACACATTGCAGTGTGACCCCAGATCACCATGTGTAGTTTGTTTTCCCCTCAATAAATGTGAGAATAATGGCGAGCGCTTTCCAAAAGTCTTTTCCAAGGTGCTCTTTGGCTTGAATGTGAAATCTTTTTCACGTTCCATTTGTGATCATTTGAGTGAAGCCAAATGATCTTGAGGCACTCGGATCCTGTTAAAATGTTGAAAGTTTGTTATGTGTTAATATACGAATACAAGGAAATAGTATTGCCTGCATATAGTAAAGCCTTTTTCATGGCATTATTCAGGAGTCAGTGGTGGAACGTAACTAAAATTTATCAAGTACTGCACTTCAGTACAGTTTGATGGTACTTGTATTTCCATTTTCATGATAGTTTAATATTGTACTTTATATTTGTTAGCTACAAAAAGCTGATAATACTTTTATAATAATTTCCTTTTCCTGTAGTAGGAGTTTTCCTGCAGGATCTTTCTTGTAGTAGAGTGTTCTTACATTGCTGTATTCTCAGCTTCCTACCATTTCAGTGCTACACCTAGGCAATGCTACACGGAGGCAACAGTGTGAAGGTAGTTGTTCTGTATTCAGGACAATTCGACTTCATGTGACGACAAAACGCATGCCCATGCTCCAACAACTACATGAGGGCCTGTAGGTGTAGAATCTCATCAAAGTGATTCAGACGAGGCCAGAAGTGATACACCAATGATTTGGTTTGCTGCTGTACAGTGTAGCTTTGAGGTTTTTACAAGTTGTACTACATGGTATTTCCATACCTGACCCCTTGCTTCTTAAGTGGCTAATTATCAGGGAATCTCAGATTAACCTTTTTTTTATCTAGGTGGACTCACATTACATTCTTTCCCATCTGGCCCCAAACTTCAGCTCAAAGGAAAATCTTGGAGTACTTTCAGGACTTCCTTCTTAAACTTGAAGGTATGTACGACCTTCAGTTTAAAGTAAGCAGTAGAATGCCATATCAGCCCTATCTTGTTTTCTCTGCACTGGCTTCCAGTTTATTTCAGGATTCATTTTAAAATATTGGTTATCACCTATCAGGCCATTCACGGACAAGCTCCCACTTACATTTCTGAACTCTTGAAAGATTTACCCTCTAAACATCCCATACTTGTGTACTTATTTACTTAGCCTAACTGTTTTTTGCTGAGAAGATAGCTCAACGATGTCTACCTCTTTAACTAGTAGTGCAGTTTAGAATAAATAAAAATCACAAGTACCACACTCATTTTCCTCCAGGCCTGCTGTTAACAAAACATGACATGAGCTTTTACAGCAAACCAACCCAGGCTTCTGAAAAACACTGAGCATTTCACTAAATTGTTGGCAAATAAAATGACTGAACAGATTTGTTATGACTTAAGCTTTTTGTCTTTTCAAGATGCACACGCTGATCGTACAGAAGATACCCTGACTGTGTCCTCAGTCTCAGACAGTGGATGACGGGTCAAGCCCACGGACATCTGCTTTTGGAAGAGCGGCAAAAATTCAGTGTCACTGTCAAGTTTAATCATGAATGTATGAATGACATGAAGACTCATAGTATTTCCTGAAGTGCGTCCACTCTGACAATGAGCTGACTGGGATGGAGCCATCATATCAACCAGCTGATGTATATAAAGGTCAGGAGCGGTATGTGAGGGGCTCCCTGTTTTGGTTAAGTAGAGACACGGTTTTTTGACCGTTTGAAACAAAATAACTGAGTTTTTCTTTGAGTTCATTTAGTGCATTTTGTTTTGTTGCTTTCTACTTGATACTGCTGTGCGTGCTGCTACTGGTAAGAACATCTTGTATATTAAGAAGAAGAAATGGACACTAAATATAACTAAAAGGAATCGTGGACTTTTTTAAACGTGTCAACCAAAAATACAAACAAAAAGGGACCTGTTGGAAAGTTGCACTTATGAATGAATGAGACTGCTTGGATGGACGGACGCTGTCAACTGTGTTTAATGATGGTGCGTTCAAAGGACGTGAATTCAGTGGGAATTTCTGAAGCGTATGGAAAACGCCTTTGGACAAATGCAAACAGCAAAGCAATGCAATTCATTGGAAGTTTGAAAATAACAAAGTGAAATACAAAAGGAGGACTTGGAGTCGAAATCAAAATACACAATGGAGTCAAATGAAAGAAGTGAGGATATGGAGAGCTTGGAGAGTGACACTGAGAATGTGTTGAGAACTGATAAAAGATTATCTTGTCCCGGCCCAGGCAAGACTGTCAGCTGGCCTGGTTTAAGGTGGTATTAAAATGTTCCTGTTCTAAACCTAGTCTCTATGAAGGTTCTGGTGTTTCAGCTTTAGTTTCTAATAACTGACAGAGATGTTGATTTTACTGGGTTTTATTTCTGTTCAACTATTGAACTGACTCGTGTTCCTAATATTTTGACATAGTAGTCAGTGGGCTGGACTAAATAACAGAAACACTTTAGTTTAATTCAAAGCTTCAGTTTAACGTTAAGAGGCTGAACCCAGACTAAACGTTCACAAATATTCAGGAGCGGGTTCGAGTCCAGCTGAGAGCTCAGTCAAGTCAGTGTTTCCTAGCAACTGGAACATTATTTAGTTTTTAGTCGATGTCAGAAAACATTTATTGTTGGATGTGAAGAAATATTCAGACTCTGAGTCTGCGTCTTTAAACATTTGTGTCACGTGATCAGAGACTAGTCCACATGATGATTAAAGAGTCATGGTACAGCAATAAAGTACACTAGTCGGTACAACCCCTAATGTGGACTAGAAGACGTTTCCCTCAAGTCTTCAACTCTAAATGACTGGTGGGAGTTTAGGGTTTCTCTTCTGGTGGTCCCAAGTTCAAATCCAGGACCCGCCGTCTTTTTGCAGCAGCAGTGACTGGAAAAGCAGCTTTGGCAGGTTCTTCACCGTACAAAATAATGAAACACATAAACACACATTAAACAGGAAACAGGAAGCATTCGTGTTAACGCATCCTCTCAGGCTGTTTCCTGGTTTTAGTTTAGTTTCTCTTTCTCCAGCATCGTGTTGCAGATATTTTTCTCTCCGTGTCAAACTCCGTCTGAAGGTAATGAAGCAGTTTTGAATGTTTTCTTGGTTAACATCAGATGTCAGCAGCTCAGCTCCAACAGAAGCAGCAGAAATCTGCAGCTCCATAAATTCACGTTAAACTGAGTCAGAGCTGAAAGTTTAGAGTCTGGATGAGGACTAGGATGAAACGATAAAGAGCTGTGATCACCTGTCTGTCTGTGTCGCTTGATTCATAAATATGATTTCAGCTGATTTTTCTCTAGAAGCTTGATCTGCTTTAAGGACCAAATATGTGTCTATATGTGTGTTAATAATGGTCATTGAGATGTGAAACATAAGCAGTTAGTGTGGAAGCAGCCTGTTAAATGGAATGAACTGATAAATGTAAATCTGGGCCTCAGCAGCCACCAACCTCACCACACGCCACTGATGAAGTTTCTGTTTAAATATCTACAGGATGTGAAGACTGGTCCACATTTGACATTTGACTGTAGAATGCAGCACATAGTGCAGTGACTTTCATCCCTTCATTACATGACTACACTAAGGTACATTAAAGAAGTGAAAGTAGAAACTTGAAGCCTTCTCAGCTCAATGATCAGATTAGAAACGTTTCCAGTTAGAAATGATTCATTAATGAATGTTTCTTGTCTTTAAATGACATTTTGAAGGAAATTCTTCATTTTCCAGTTTCCTCTTTAATTAGTTCCAGTTCATGTCGATTTCAGTGAGAGAAGTCATTATTAGTGACATCTGTTAAATCTGAGTTTGAACTGAATCAAAGCTCATTCTTCTTCTTTGATTCAAAGTCAATCAGAGCAGAATAATTGAGCAGCAGATGTTTAGATCAGAGTCCAGGTTCACTCTGATCTTTAAAAAGCACCACGTTCATAATAATGATCTTTTAATAATAATACACGCTCTTATTGTGAAAATCTGCCTCCTCCCTCCTTCCTGTCCTCCTCCATCACAGGTGCAGCCCTGACTGGTTCCAGGAAGTATCTGACCTGAGTCTCTAGTGTCCAGGTGTGGAGTGGAGACTCTCTGAATCAACGGTGAGTCTGGTTTGTCTTAGGGTTAGGGTTCACTAACTGTTTCTGTCTGTGATGTTTGGACAAGATGTTCACAGAGTTTGGATCACAGCAGCTTTAACTGACACAATCAGAGCCAATCAGTGGAGGATCAGCTGATATCTTTACAGCACAAATGATTTCAGTTCATGTTCACATGAATGATTTGTGTTTCCTCTGCACATGAAGGTAGAAAGCTGATGTGGATTCAGCACCATGGACCAGAGGGAGGACACAGAGGAAATCAGACATCTGGAAGAAGAGTTCACTGATGTCAGTCCTCATTCATCTGACCTCAGCTGTGTGTCCTTGAAGAGTGATCAGTCAAAAGATCACTGGATATATTTTAAAAGACCTCAACCCTTTGCTCCTGAGAGGTAAAATGTTTCCTCCATGTTTCTGATTCATGTTTAAACTGTTATTGATCCAGAGAAGTTTTATTAACCAGTTTATTTATCTTCAGCATCATTAATCTCATGTACATGTGTTACATCTGGAAGCTGTTCAGTCTAACCAGACTTTAACTGATTCTTCTTCTCTACCAGGATCAGTCCTGACCTCAGCTGTGTGTCCTTGAAGAGTGATCAGTCATATGATCACTGGATTGATTTTAAAAGACCTCAACCCTTTGCTGCTGAGAGGTAAAATGTTTCCTCCATGTTTCTGATTCATGTTTAAACTGTCATTGATCCAGAGAAGAAGATAATGTTTATAGCCAAACATATTGATGGGAAAGATTAAAGGGCTCTGTCTGATACTAGCAGCAAGTAGTTCCATGACAACCGTGAACAAAAGGTGGGAGGGGGGGACACCCTGACGGGTCCCACGGTGAACTGTAAATGGAGGGCACAGACATCATATAGGGCCACTCTATTTGATCAAACGCGTGGTGTGCATCCAGTGAGATAATGACCACCTCTCCTGTATGCTTGGCATATAAGATGTTGAAAAGGTGGCGTAGAGAGAAATACATATGTCTGCCAGGCATAAAGCCAGTTGATGTGAATGTATAATGTTTATGCATTGTTTAAGTCTGTTGGCCAGAATTTTTCCAAGGATTTTGGTTTCATTGGGTAATAACGAAATTGGGCAGTTCGACAATGCCACCTGAGGGTTACAGCCAGGATTGGGATTAGTGAAATATTAGCTTTGTATAAGGTAGGTGGCAGACCTGAGGTCAGCATCTTATGGTTGAACATGCGTAGGAGCAGAGGTGACAACTTGGAGCCAAATTGTTTGATAAATTCTACATTAAAACCATCTGTGCCCGGCGCCTTATTATTGGGGAAAGAAGAGATAACCATGCATGATTTCATCCAGATTGATATCTTTGACATTTTGACCGAGTCCAATGATAATTTAGGTAAATCCAGATTCTCATAAAATGTATCAAAAGCTTGAACATCTAGGTCGCCCTGTGACTGGTAGACAGTAGCATAGAAATCGGCAAAACATTCATTGATCTGTGCAAGGTGCCTTTTTCAGATTTGATACAATGTAAGGCTCTGGAAGCCTGTATTTGTCTCAGCTGGCAGGCTAATAGGCTGTACCACTTATCGGTTCAAAATATCTTTGTCTAACTTGTACTAACAATTTTGATATGTTTTTTGACATTATAGAATTATATTCATATCGTAGAGCAGTTATCTTATTAAGTACTTCTGTTTTAGGTTCTGTTTTGTATGAAACTTCTAGCTTGGTCAATTGATCATCAATTTCAGTTAATCTTTGTTTCAGTTAATCTTTGTTTCAGTTAATCTTTGTTTCAGTTAATCTTTTCTTAGATTTTTTCTTTGCTGCTGCTTCATATGATATTATATGACCTCTAAGGACAGCCTTCATGGCCTCCCACAGAGTGGAATCGTCCACATCGCCTGTATCATTGGTACTTAAATATATGTCTGTGAAGGTTCTCAGTCATCCAGGTCATGGTAAATCCAACAAAGGTTCAACTCCACAAGTCCAGTTGCCTTTTTTGAACCTTTGTTGGATATACTTAAATATAATACTATTTTACTAGAAAGATAGGTACAAAAAAACTCATCTTTTAAAAGTGTATTATTCAAATGCCAGTTATGTTCACCTCTCTTATGGTTTAAGTCAAGGCTTAAGGAGACAGGGACATGATCTGATATTAGTATATGATGGTAAGTGTAGTCAACTACTGACTGCAGCAACTTAGAATCCAACAAAAGAAATCAGTTCTAGAATAGGATTTATGTACTAGCCTGGGAGTGCTGTCGATCAAGAACAGGATCTAAAACATAGTTAAAACTGCCGCCCATGATTACATTTGAATATGACAAATTTTGCAAAGCATTATAAAGGTTCTGAAAAAAAAAGTGACTCGACATTTACTAATATTAATGGTATGGAGTTCAGAGTCCCACTAACTATTACATACCTGCCCCTATGGTCTGAAATTGTTTGGGAGTGGATAAATGGTATATTTTTGGTATAATTGCTACTCCTCTTGATTTTGTACTGAAGTTCGACTGATAGACCTGTGAAGCCCATGAGAGACAAAGTATTTTTGCTGCTGTTTTTTTAATGTGTGTCTCCTGAAGAAAATATGTCAGATTTAAGTGACCGTAAATGAACATACACCTTCCTTCTTTTCGGTGGACTGTTCATCCCTCTTACATTCCAGCTAGGTATTTTAACTTTGTTCTGTCTATGTGAATCATCTAGCATAGTATCTGTGTCTGTGATTCTTAAGGTGCCCGGTTGGAAGACAGGATGTTAGTTTACATGCTAGACTTTGTTTCTATGTGAAACTCACTCACTCATCATGTTCAGACCTTGCATTAAGATCCAATCCCATAAGAGACATGTGTGAACACCTCCAGGTCACATTGAGATGACATTGGAGAGATCTGGTGTCAGTCCACATGTGGAGGTGGTCTGGGACACATGTGTCCTCCTTCCTTTGGTAGTGTGAACACACAATGAATCCTGGGTCACATTAAAGACCACCTACTCAACAGGGCTGATCTGAGGAAGAGGAGTTTAACTCATTCATTCATCCACTAGTAGAAATGATCACATGGATCAGTGATGTCTGTTCATTAGTAATGAGAGCCTTAGAGTTATAATCTGAGTTTAGTTCAGGTCTCTAGAATAACTAACGTCAGGGTGGAGATCAATAAATAATAACTTAACATGTTAAACCAAAGCCATGACAGTGGTCCACACATTAATCAGCTCTGTTCTCAGTTCTACTGTGCCCCAGGTGATGTGGTGGTTTATGTTCAGGCAGAGAAACTGAGATCAGATCTGGAGAGGCATCTGGATGAAGGTCTGAACAGGCCTTTAGTTCTCTAGCAGAATTAGCAGCTTGGTCACTAAATCAGGCCGTTGTTCTTTTTCTTGGTAAAACTTTGCAGGTAGACTTTGAGTCAGGGGGCGGTCCAGGTGTTAGCAGATCAGGTTAACATTGTTTTAACAGAGGTCTATTTTTCCAACCACTGCATGTCTATATATTGTTTTCATATCTATATAAATGTAGTGTATATTAAATGTAGTGTATAGTGTGTTATGCAGCCTCCTGGATGTATTCCTTACTAATCAGTATTTATACCTACTGACTGTAATCAGTGTCTTTGATTATATTGGTGGTATATTGTTTCTTTTTTCTGCATACATGTAAAAGAACCAGCAACAACAGCTTCTGTTAACAACATCTTTTCCATCCTTGAGATTATACGTCTCAGTTAGAGCTGGAGGGACTGAACTGGTGAACTACTTAGGAAGCTACTGTAGCTGCACAGAGATGGAGACTGGTGTGATGGTTGATAGTGGGATCATAGTGGGATCATTAATAACTAAGGAAACCATCATTCTCAGTGCTGAATACAACATTTAACTCCAAGGACTTGTCTTTGTCTCTGTGTGGACAGACGTGATGAGAGCTAATTGTTGATGGTTGGTCCACAGAGTCCACCAGCAGAGCTCAGAGGTTCTCAGTGGTCAGTCTGCCCAGCAGCATCAGACACAGCTGGACTCCATCTTTCTGGTCTGTACATGTACAACAACTACTTTCCATCATCTCCATGCTGCACTTTGTAGACCAGTGGATTGTCAGTGTGTCCAACATGGATCTGATGTTTGTCTCCATGATTTCAGTCTGCTTGTGTCATTCATATGGTATTCTGTTCCAGCTGCTGGAGGACAACATCATCACTTTTGTGAAGAACCAGCTGAAGAAGATCCAGAAGGTTCTGAGTCCAGATTACCCAGAATGCTCAGAGAGTCAGAGGGAGGATGAGGAGGTGTTGGAGGGTGAGGATGAAGAGCAGAGGAGGAGCAGCAGAGATTTATTTGTGAAGATCACAATGAACTTCCTGAGGAGAATGAAGCAGGAGGAGCTGGCTGACTGTCTGCAGAGCAGTAAGAGGATTTCTCTAAACATTGAAGCTGCTGGAGAAATGGGACATTTACTAATGTCTCCAGAGATGAACCAAGATATATTCACACACTCATTCTTTAGAGCAATGACATGTTGGAATATTTACTGGAGACTTTATTCATTCATCTTATTTCTTGTTTCTTCATTCAGGACATGAAGCTCCAGTTTGTGGACGTAAAGTTAAATGTGCTCTGAAGGAGAAGTTCCAGTGTGTGTTTGAGGGGATTGCTAAAGCAGGAAACTCAAGCCTTCTGAATGAGATCTACACAGAGCTCTACATCACAGAGGGAGGGACTGCAGAGGTCAATGATGAACATGAGGTCAGACAGATTGAAACAGCATCCAGGAAAGCACACAGACCAGAAACAAGCATCAGACAAGAAGACCTCTTTAAAGCCTCACCTGGAAAACATGGACCAATCAGAAGAGTGATGACAAAGGGAGTGGCTGGCATTGGGAAAACAGTCTTAACACAGAAGTTCACTCTGGACTGGGCTGAAGACAAAGCCAACCAGGACATCCTCTTCATATTTCCACTGACTTTCAGAGAGCTGAATGTGATGAAAGAGAGAAAGTTCAGCTTGGTGGAACTTGTTCATCACTTCTTTCCTGAAACCAAAGAAGCAGGAATCTGCAGGTTTGACGAGTTCCAGGTTGTGTTCATCTTTGATGGTCTGGATGAGTGTCGACTTCCTCTGGACTTCCACAAGACTGAGATCCTGACTGATGTTACAGAGTCCACCTCAGTGGATGTGCTGCTGACAAACCTCATCAGGGGGAAACTACTTCCCTCTGCTCGCCTCTGGATAACCACACGACCTGCAGCAGCCAATCAGATCCCTCCTGAGTGTGTTGACATGGTGACAGAGGTCAGAGGGTTCACTGACCCCCAGAAGGAGGAGTACTTCAGGAAGACATTCAGAGATGAGGAGCAGGCCAGCAGGATCATCTCCCACATCAAGACATCACGAAGCCTCCACATCATGTGTCACATCCCAGTCTTCTGCTGGATCACTGCTACAGTTCTGGAGGATGTGTTGGAAACCAGAGAGGGAGGAGAGCTGCCCAAGACCCTGACTGAGATGTACATCCACTTCCTGGTGGTTCAGACCAAAGTGAAGGAGGTCAAGTATGATGGAGGAGCTGAGACAGATCCACACTGGAGTCCAGAGAGCAGGAAGATGATTGAGTCTCTGGGAAAACTGGCTTTTGATCAGCTGCTGAAAGGAAACCTGATCTTCTATGAATCAGACCTGACAGAGTGTGGCATCCATATCAGAGCAGCCTCAGTGTACTCAGGAGTGTTGACACAGATCTTTAAAGAGGAGAGAGGACTGTACCAGGACCAGGTGTTCTGCTTCGTCCATCTGAGCGTTCAGGAGTTTCTGGCTGCAGTCTACATGATCCACTGTTACACCAACAGGAAGACAGAGGTGCTGGAGGACTTCCTGGGAGGAAACTACAATAACTCACCTCTGGATGAATTTCTGAACAGAGTCATGATTAAATCCCTGGAGAGTAAAAATGGTCACCTGGACCTGTTAGTTCGCTTCCTTCATGGCCTCTCTCTGGAGTCCAACCAGAGACTCTTAGGAGGTCTGCTGGGTCATAGAAAGAACAGTCCAGAAATCATCCAGAGAACCATCAACAACCTGAAGAAGATGAACACTGATAAAATCTCTCCTGACAGAAGCATCAACATCTTCCACTGTCTGATGGAGATGAACGACCTCTCAGTTCATCAGGAGATCCAAGAGTTCCTGAAGTCAGAGAACAGATCAAAGAAGGAACTCTCTGAGATCCACTGCTCAGCTCTGGCCTACATGCTGCAGATGTCAGAGGAGGTTCTGGAGGAGTTGAACCTGTATAATTACAAAACATCAATGGAGGGAAAACAGAGACTGATCCCAGCTGTGAGGAACTGCAGAAAGGCTGTGTGAGTCCTGATGTGATCATTAACAGAATCAATCAGTGGAGATTAGTAGTTTAGTTCTTCAGACGTTCTCATTCTTCTTCTAACAGTGTTCCACTTGTTGACTGCAAACATCACAGTCAGTTGTATTTAGTCCCAGATGTTCTCCAGCTGTTTAAAGCTGTTCTTCTAGTTATTGACTCTTTTCTTTCTATTTCTCTGTCTTATTATTCTCTCCATCAGTAAGTTAGTTTAGCTGAAGCAGCCTCTGAGGCCTCACGTTACAATGATGAGAGGATATTGAAGGCTGTTTCTAGAGTACAGAATAATCCTGAAGTCAGTGAAGTGGCTCCACATCAACATCTATCTAAAGCTTGTTAAGATCAACATGAACCACCGTAAACTACTGATCATCCCACACAGAGACTGACCCATCAATGGAGCATTTTATTGACTGAGTTCAACGTTTCATTTGAAGGAGAGAAGTCCATTCACATGGTCTTGTTTTTACGTCTTTCTTTCTATTTGTTTCCTGTCTTGTTGCTGTAGAGAAGAGTTGAAGCAGGAAATGCTCAGAGGTCTAAATATATAAGAGCAGAACGGTAGAAGTCTGACTTGTTAAAGAGATGTGAAACACACAAAGGTCAGAGTTTAGTTTGACAGATAAAACCCTGAGTGTAAAATGTCAATGGAATGAATGAATAACAGGACGCTTTATATGAACATTTACGGTAAACTTATTCCCAGGCCGTCTCCTGCTCTGTGACCAATGAGCTGACAGCAGGAATCCCTCTCATCTCATTGGTTGAGGTACTGTTGCTTGAGAAGAAGATACCAGAAGACAACAAAGCAACAACTTTTCCTCACACTTTCTGTTTGCACTTTTCTTATTGCTCTATTACAAGAGGAATGTTCTGCTTTCTATTGTTTTCTATTAATTTCTACAGTTTTAAGTTCAGCAGGACAGGTTTCTGTTTTATTCTGTTCATCTGCACATTCAACTAAACAAAGGTCTGAGAGAGATGATGAGAATGATTGTTTCCTGTCAAACACAGTCAGAGAAGATGAGCTGAACCACTGATGTGGAGACAAAATGTCCAACAGGATGTGTCCAACTGTCCACTCATCAAACCCATCATGTTCATAGAAATGTCTTCTTCCATTATAACCGATTTTATTTATTTGTCTCATGACAGACTTTCTTACTGTGGACTCTCAGAGAGTCACTGTGAAGTCGTGGCCTCAGCTCTGAAGTCCAACCCCTCCCATCTGAAACATCTGGACCTGAATTACAACAACCTGAAGGATTCAGGAGTGAAGCATCTGTCTGCTGGACTGGAGAGTCCAAACTGTAAACTGGAGACTCTGATGTGAGTTTTCATTTATTTTCGTCTCAGGCTTCTGAAGAATGGAGATCCAGTTTAGATGAGTTCTCTTGTCAGGACTGTCAGATAGAAAAGGAGCTCAAAGAGTTTAAATGAAGGAGCATCATGTTCCTGAACATCAGCAGGTATCTCCTCAGTCATCAGACGTGCACAGGTACGGGCTATTGTTGCTCTGGAAACAGCCCGTTTGCCCTTAGTAGCTGAGCTGCCCCTCTGGAGAGAGTGCCTTTTTATTTGCTGTTGTGTCTCCATCAATACAATGAGCCCATAACTGGTAAAGTAGAAGTGTTCATTCATTCATTCATCAGCTGGAACAGCTTGTTCCTGTGGTTGAACAGGAAGTGATAACGTGATCACCAGAGGTGGGAAGTAACCAAGTACAAATACTTTGTTACTGTACTTAAGTAGATTTTTCAGGTATCTGTACTTTACTTGAGTATTTCTTTTTCTGATGACTTTTTACTTTTACTACATTTGTACACAAATATGTGTACTTTCTACTCCTTACATTGTAAAAACAGGCTGGTTCCTTTTTTAACCTCCACGGATGACAAGACGTAAAAGACGTGACATGATGGGACATGACTAGAGCATGGGACTAGAGAAGGAAAGTCAATGATGTGCTCATAAAATGAGCGGCCTGTTGGTGATAGCTGTTGACCTGATGCTGATGCTGAAGGTGCCTGTTATCAATCCATGGAAATTGACAGGGGACTGACAAACTGAGCCTAGAATTAGACCAGTGGCTTCATATTTAGTAAAAAGGTGATCTATGCACATGAACACAGTTGTAAAGATAAATACCCTCTGATACCCTCCATCAGCTCTACACCTGTGTTCCTGTCTTCTTCTTCTACTGGGTTGAACAGGCAGCCTGTTGACAGCGTTGCCAAGTCAGCTTATTATAAGTGACTTTGGGCTTGTTTTCCTGTAAAGTCTCTTACAAATATTGGTCGTCACGGGTCACGGTTTCTTGGGGCTGGTTTCTAAAGTGTAGTTGCTTATTTGGGCTTGTTCCCAGATCCATAATAAGTTGTCAAGCAGATGTAACTCCTTGAAAATTACAGTTGGGTTTATTGCATGTATTTTATTGTTGGCTGGAGCCACTAATTTCATTAAGTGTGAGTTCCTTAAGAGAGCTGTGTCGAGACTGTAGTTGCTTTGAGTAGCCACAAGGTGGTGCTTCATGTATAGTCGATACGGGAAATTCAGTGAAGGTGCGCTTTGCATGCTGGGAGCTAGATGCTAGTCAAGCCCGACACCGATGCCACAGCGATCTTTTAGGAGCGAGACTATGAACGTTTATGGGAGGAATATTGTTTTATTTTCATGGACACGAGTTGCAAGTTGTTTTTTGAGTGTTTATGAGAGTTCCAGGACGACTGCGACCGGAGAAATTGCTGTGATTGTTTTCTTTACTGAGGACTCCGGTGAGTTGTCTGGTTGTATGCTATGTGCTAATATGCTAGTCGATAAGCACATTTTCAGTCATTGTGGATGTTAATATTGAACGTTGTTAAAAATAAATGTTGCAAACATGTTTCAATGGGTAATATGCTGAGTTGAGTTGTAAATGTAATTGTTCACATGACGACCGTAATTTGCACTGCGCCATTTTTTTAGACGCCATGTTCAAGGTTGATGAGTGTAAATTGTCCGCTAAGGTTTATGATATATTTACTAATGTAAACACTGTGTTAAGTTCATTTTTTGAGATGGTTGAAACACGATATGATGAGATGATGAACACTATGATACAGATAAGAGATAATGATTTATGCAACATGGTTCATTTAATACTGTAAAAGACACATTAATGGTGACTTGAGGTTTTTTATATATCTCATAATACAGTTATTATAGGTTGCATTTGAGTATAAGAAATATAATTCTGAGCAGAAATTAGTTGAAAACCTGATTATTTGTCTCGTGAGATCTGGCAACACAGCTGTTGATCAGTTTGAGCTCTGCTGCCACCTAGTGACTGGAGGCTTGTAAACTGGGTGTACAAGGGGGTGTAGTTGTATATGTCCATCAATTTACAGTGTTTATCAGCTCCATGAATAAAGTGCAGTGATATTGAGTCCAGTTAAGGCTCAGAGTTGAGCAGGCGGATGGCGTGTGGATAGAAACTCTTCTTCAGCCTCTCAGTCTTTGTCCTCAGGCATCAGAAACGCCGGCCTGATGGCAGTAGAGAGAAGAGAGAGTGTCCGGGGTGACTGGACTGTTTCAGGATCTTCTTGGCCTTTAACCTGCAACGAGGAGTCCAGGCCCAGGCCATGCAGCTTAGCAGCCAGTCTGGAGGGAACTATGGTATTGAATGCTGAGCTGAAGTCAACAAACAGCACTCTCACATAGTTTCTCTTACCAGTGTCCACGTGGGAGAGGGTCTTGTAGAGGAGGAGGTTTATGGCGTCATCTGTGGATCTGTCCGGCCGGTATGCAAACTGTAGTGGATCCAGGGTGGTGGACAGTGTGGAGGTGATGAATGTCTTGATGAGTCTCTCCAAACATTTCATCAGCACAGATGTGAGGGCTATGGGCCTGAAGTCATTGGAGCTGCTGGGGTGTGGTTTCTTTGGGACAGGGACTATTGTGGACTTCTTGAAGCAGGTTGGGATCACACACTGTCTGAGTGAGAGGTTGAATATCACTGTGAACAGAGGAGCCAGCTGATCAGCGCAGGTTTTGAGGACACGCCCACTAATCCCGTCTGGTCCAGCTGCTTTCCTGGTGTTGACAGGATGTCAACATTGTCGGGAGAGAGTGTGGACCTCTTAGCTGTCACTATGTCCCCTGCTGTTGAGAACACTCTCTCTGATGGTACTGAAGATCCTGGCACAGCGAGGCAGCATCTTTCCATCTTTGCAAGACAAGGGTATTTGCATTCATTGGTTTTCCACCATGTCAGTGGATCACCATCCACTGACATGCCACCTGCTGCCTGGTAGGATGCCGCCTCCTCTTTGATGAGGTCAATGCCAGGAGCCTTGGTGTACGTCTCTTTGCTGACAAAGGTCTCTCCAAAGAGCTCGGCCATCGCTGATTTCTTTTGAGGAGGAGATGTGTCCAAGTCTCCTCCTGCTGACTCTGCAGCTTGACCCTGCAGAGAAATAATAAAAAATGCTTGTAGATTTACATTTATAATTTTTAAATAATATTCTTTTTCTTTACCTCATCACAGTCTTCAGTACCCAGACGGCTCACAATCTCAGTGGTAAGGTCATTGTATGTCTTCTGACGTAGGGCAGGGTCCATGTGAGACAGGGACTTGAATCTGGGATCCAGGGCAGTAGCTCTGTGAAGGTAGTCCTGCAGAGTAGGGGCTGAAGTGTATCTGGGCTTCAGGTCCTCTCTAATGGCAGCCTTGACATCTTGTGTGATGGTGCTGTCTTCCACACTTGGAGCCATGGATTGTAGAATCCTTGTTTTCAGCGGCAGGATCATTGATACAGATGGTGAAGTTTCAGTGCTCAGCAGAGATGTGACAGTTTGATGATGTTCTTTCCTCAGGGTTTTCTCAGTCAGTGCAGAGTATATAGCTGCCTGCTGCTCCAGATAACGCTCCACCATATCATAAGTGGAGTTCCACCTTGTTGGTGCATTATGTATGAGCTTATGATTGGGTAGCTGTAACATGTCTTGCTTTGTCTTGAGCACGTGAGCAGCTGTTGTGCTTCGGTGGAAGTAGGAAACCACCTTCCTGATTCTCCCAAGGAGCCGATCCATTTTATTGACTGAGATTCCCTTTTGTGACGCCAAATTCGCGACATGTGCAAAGCACCCTATCTGTGGGCCCAGTCCTGCCATATTCACTGCATTTATCTGATTTTTTGCATTATCAGTTGTTACTGGAATATTAGTACTGGGCCTCCTTAACTTCCATTCTTCAACTGCTTGTGTCAGTACCTGAACAAGATGAGTGCCTGTGTGACTCTCGTAGAGGGGGCGTGTCTGCAGCACTAGACTTCTCATCTCCCAGCCTTCAGTGATGAAGTGAGCCGTTATCGTCACGTAGCTCTCCGTTCCCCTGGACGTCCACCTGTCTGTTGTGAGCGCAACAGCCGACGCTCGGGATAGTTCATCCACAACTTTTTTCTTCTCCCGCTCGTAGAGATCTGGCACTACCTTCTCACTGAAGTGTGTGTGCGATGGGATGTCGTAACGCGGCTCAAGCACTTTCAGCATGTTTTTAAAGCCCTCGTTTTGCACAACTGAATATGGCCTCATGTCTGTAGCTATAAACACGCCGATAGCGTTTGTGATAGCTTTAGCCCGGTCGGATTGCGCAGGGAGAGGATGCTTAAATGCTGAGGTGATGAGCGGTTGTTGGCCAGCTTTCGTTTTCGACCAGTGAAACACCCGGGTGATGTCGCTTCAAATGAGTGAACATGCTCGATGTGTTTCCACTGTCATATGGCTTTCTTGTGCCACAATGCCTACACACAGTAGCAGTTTTGTCCACTGACCTCTTTCCTTCGTCATCATAGTTGACAGGGAAGCCAAAATGCTCCCATACAGGGGATTTAAGTGTCGCGGGGCGTTCAAGCTCCTCCTTTCCTACGCTCGCCATGTCTGCTCTCCTCCTACTTTCTCCACTGGCCGCAAGCTGTATGCGGACGGAGCACAACTGTTTTTTTCTTCCCCCCCTGGAATCAATCCGCGTGTGTCCTGAACTGATGACGTCGATCTGAACGGATCACGGATCAATGATGATCCGTTGCACCACTACCAGTTTCTGACACTGACCTCTCATTTTATTTTTACTGGACAATCAAAACCTTTACATTTTATTTCATTTAGTAAATAAATACCTGAGGAGGAGGATTATTGCATTTAAAGTAGAGCTGTGGTCATTTATTAAAGTAACCTATATTGTTAGAGTTACATACGTTATAAAAGTGACATAGAAAATAGTTGACATGACATGTGACTTGTTGGAAGACACACTTGAACATGTCAACTTGTCCTTTAACATTTGAATGACACAAACCTCCTGAGACACCAAATCCAGGAAGAAGAAGGTCCTGGAATCAAAGAACTAATCAACAGTTTGTAGTCCAACATGTGTGAGGAGGAGATATTGATCCTGTAATGAGGTCAGCAGCATCTTATTGATCTGTGTTGACATGAATAGTTGTCTGAATGTTGTGCTGACGTTTGGATGATGTCTGTAGAAGGCTGACATGATGAAGATCCACAATAACACAAGGACAAAGTCACTCTAGTCATTTTAGAGAACAGCTCATTGATCAGGACACATTTCAGACCTCAACACATCTGATTGATCATCAATCATTTCATCTTTTATTCTTTATTCAGATTGATTTACTTTTTCATTTCAAATTATTTTAAACATTTAAACATCTTTGGTCCAATAAGTCTTTGGTACAGGCTAAAAGCGGTTAGTGTGTAACCACAGACAGTACCAGGACCCCTGACTAGTTGGTCTGAAGTGAGTTTATAAATCAAATATAAATGTAAATAATGCAAACTAATACTTTGTTCTAAACTCTGTGATAATGTTTTGGATAGATGGCGGTATCTAATGCTGCTGATTCCATTCATGGGTAAATGTAACAACAACTGATGAATCAATATGAATCCTTTTGTTCCAAAGAACCATATATATTGTATAATCACCTTATTATCATTCCTATGTATATAATATATATTCTTCCATCTCTAGTTTTTGTACATTTGTTCATATATTAATTCTGTAAATATTTTGCTGATACTATTTTTATTTATTTTACTCTGAAGAACAAAAATGGACACAACGGAAGAGAAAGTTTGGTCAGAGCCAAAACCCTAGACAAAGGGATGTACTTAACATGTTCTTACAGACCTACATAGTAGCTCTACATTAACTGTGACATAACATAATTAGCGTTAGCATTGATAGTCGTTACATTTATATACCTGATCTGTCCGTATCTGCTGATCCGTATGCGTAGGCTTAGACACTCGTAAGCCAGGAAGTCTTTAGAAAACGAAAAGAATGAGCTTTGTGAAGTTGAACCATCTGATTTGTGAATTTTTAAAACAATCACACACATTCAGATAGCTAGGTACGCATTAGTGAATGTCATGTTTCACGTGTGGATCATGGAACATGCATTTGTGACCATTTTGAGACTAATTTCACTCCATATTCATTCCTGGTCAACACACACATTGATGAGGACACATTTAAAACCTCAACACATCTGATTGATCATCAATCATTTCATCTTTTATTCTTTATTCAGATTGTATTGCTGCAGTTTGTCAGAGATCAGCTGTGATTCTCTGGTCTCAGCTCTGAAGTCCAACCCCTCCCATCTGAAACATCTGAACCTGGGTAACAACAACCTGAAGGATTCAGGAGTGAAGAAGCTGTGTGGTTTTCTGGAGAGTCCAGACTGTAGACTGGAGAATCTGGGGTGAGTTCACTGTCTGTTACTGTTGTAGATCTGATATTAGGGCTGGGTGACATGGACCAAAAGTCATATCCTGATATATTTAGGCTGAATATCGATGTATGATACTCTGTCCCGCGAACCAATACGAGTCAATGGAGGGAACTTTATTAAGTGTCTGCTACTAGGTGCTATAAATGAATTCCTCTCATTTACACATTCACATACAGACGTATATATTCAGAAAACTGTTAGGAACATAAAACAACGTCTGTAATGGTCTCTGATGATTCTAAACGTGAACTATTCTTGATATGTTCAGTGTACAGGTCGGCATCAAACCACTCCATGTATTTTATAATTTGATCTCGTTTTCACGAGTGTTTAGCTGCTACTGTGATGATACAAAATACTGAATCTGTGTCTATAATAACCACCTGACATGGAAATGAGACATCTGTATTAATAAACAGCACCAGCATTTACATGCTACTGATTTTGATTAATCGGTTTTATATTATAACGACTAATATTGACAATCATTGGGACAAAAAAATAACAAAATGAACAAAGTCTGCAAATCATAATAAAATAAAATGAAATAATAATAATGGCATAAAATACTGCGATTGCCTGGTCTAAACCATACTCTGATTTCTTTATTTATTTTAGAAGGAAACAGATTAAAGAACATGTATACTTATATTTATACAGCAGTATGTGCAAGGAAACAGATTAAAGAACACATATATCAATACAGCTTTACTCATTTATTTTCTATACCCAGTTATTCCTGTTAGCCACATGCTAAATAAAAGGATAAAATATTGTAATGATCTCAGAGTGTAATACAAAATACATCAGAGTCCTTTTATTATCACTGAACAAGTGTACATCAAAATTCTAGCACAACATCCGAGTATTACACACAACATAAATAAGAGTAAAAAGTACAACAGTGCAAATATAAGTTCTGTTCTGTCAAAGTCCTCCGGACTAAAATACTCACTGCAGAGCCTGGATGGCAGGCTAGCAGAAAACCCTTCCCTTCTCAAAGTAATTTCCCACCGCTTTCTCAGCCCTTCATCTTTGGGAAACCTACATAGTATGAGAAAAGTTTGCTAATCAACTTTGAACACTCCGAGTAGTTAGTTCGGGGCAATTTAGTTAAATACGATTGACTTCTTGGTTGTTTGAAGGCTGGTTTTAACGCGGGACTTCATAGTATTATGCGCAGGACTTGTAGTATCAACAAAAGTATACATATTCTGATCTCAAAATGATGTAATGATCACATACAATCAAAAGTAGTTGTTCTGTCTTACTTGTGAAAAGTAATCCCGTGGGATCGGGTTTCGCTTGTCATTCGACTGAAACATTTCCAAGCAGCACAAGAATGAGGCATCTTTCGCCGGGTGATAGCTGCAGTTTGCCTCCCCCAATATGGCGGCGACGTTGACGTACGGCACAGCGCTCAATGAGGCGTCTATGTATATATGTCTATGGAGTGAGCCACCGAGCGAACTGCTTTACGTTAAACGCAAACTGTTAAAAAAAAACGACAAATTATAGCTAACCAAGACTATACACAGAGTATTTTTGTAAATAAACTGGTTAGTTTATATATGTTAGAAATGTTTAATAGCAAGTTACTGCTAACGTTAGCTTAGCTTGTTTGTTTGTTGATACAAAAGGATCCAGCCTTCAAGGCTGATTGCAGAGAGTGGTGCCTTGCAGGCTGGTTATTAGGCTAATGATGATTTCATATTGCATGTCATTATTAGGATCATTTCTACAATCAGCCTTGAAGGCAGCTGACTGAATAATGGCTTGCAGTATGAAATCATCATTAGTTTCACCCTGGAGCCTGTGGTAGACTTGTAGTCAAGACCGCCTAAACCAAGACCAAGACACTACCAAGACCACAGAGTAAGACCAAGACCAAGACAGACCAAGTCAAGACCAAGACTAGTTCAGCTCGAGACCGAGGCCAAAGAAAAAAACCTAGTTTTTGTTGTCATGATAGGCTCATAGGGCCACACAGAAGAGGACTTAAGTCTCAACCATTATACATACCACATCCAACATTTAATAAAATAAAATATATAGTAATAAAATAAGGCTGCATTGCATGTTGATCATGTAGGCACCACCACCACCTATGTTAATGACATTTGAATGAAAATGAAATGCTATTGAATTACATTATTATCATTTTAAAAATGAAAGTGACGGTAAAAATAGATTATGAGGGGATTTTTATGAGCCTGTCAGTCAAAATGAGAGACAACTAAAAAGTCTAGCTCAACCTCTGCATATAACGTCATTTTGTTGCTCATCTGATACTTTGAATCTGAACCATCTCCAAATTACTGAGCCACTGCTTTTTCTTTTACTAACCAGTTTCTCCTCCACACACTCTGCAGACGTTGTTGCTCCTCCTCTGTGCATGAAAGAGGAGGGACGGGGGGAGCAGTGCAGAGAGCTCCGGGTCAGCAGCTTGATGGAGCAAGGATCACAGCGCTAATTTGAACTATATCCATATACCAGATATAGTTTAAATACTGTATCACATTAAAACATAGATCCATATATTTATTAATGTGATATATCACCCAGCCCTATCTGATATGTTTAATCACCAAGTGAATTTAATGTATTTGATGTAAAACTTTATTGTTCCTCAAAATGAAGACAAATACAAACTCATTTAAATAACTGTATAATGTTGAGCTTCATTCCTGGTCAACACACACATTGATGAGGACACATTTAAAACCTCAACACATCTGATTGATCATCAATCATTTCATCTTTTATTCTTTATTCAGATTGAGGAGATGCAGTTTGTCAGAGATCAGCTGTGATTCTCTGGTCTCAGCTCTGAAGTCCAACCCCTCCCATCTGAAACATCTGGACCTGAGATTCAACAACCTGAAGGATTCAGATGTGAAGCAGCTTCTTGATCTTGTGAAGAGTCCAGACTATAAACTGGAGACTCTGTGGTGAGTAGAGGGTTCCAGTCAGTCCATGCAGCTTTCATCAGTATTGTCCTAAACACAGTTAGTATCAAAGATCCAGTGTTTCCTGTAAACCTGCAGCTTCTCAGTGAAGCTGTGAGAGGAGAATGGAGACAGGCTTCAGGATTGGACAGAAAGACAGAGAGAGAGACAACAGTCAGCCAATCAGATGAGCCAGAAGCTTGTTGTGATCATGTGTTTGAGTTGATGTGAAGACGACTGTTGTTGTTGTGTTGATGTGTCCAGGAAATAAAGCTGGATTCCAGCTGACAGCCTTCCAAGATGTATAGAGACAGTGGTGGTCATTCATCAAATGTGATGAACAACTGATCACAGCTCTGAGATCAGTCTGACTGAAGCCTGCACATCACAGAAGCAGCATTACATTTAGTAACCATGAGCAGAGTCATCACATGTGTCATTAGTTTGATCAGATCTCTTCAATGACAGCCTCCATGTTTATTAGTCAGCTGATCTTTGTTTAAATGGAGCAGCAGTAAATCCATCACTAAAGTGTTGGTGCAGTAATGAAGCGTTCAGGACTCTCAGCAGTTTATTAGTGAAATCTGCAGAGGAAACAGACTTGATGCTAAAAGTCTCTGCAGGTCTGTGTGTGTTCACTCCAACACGTTAACATGAAGCTGAAAGGAAGCTGGCTGAGCTCCACAGCTGCTCCACTGCTGCTCTGAACAGGACTGAAGTCCCTGCTGCTCTTTCTACTGGATGTGATGATGAAGGGAGACTCTGGAAACACTCCTTCACCTCCTCTCTTCTTTCTCCTCCTCTCTACAGGTGGAGGACATACCAGTAAACAGGACGGTGTGTGTTGTGAGAGGATGAGCTGTGTCCTGATGATCCAGAGGTTGAAGCAGACTCTGACTGGACCATGTTACTGGGAGGTGGAGAGGAGAGCTTCATCCACATGGTCTCCATTTAAGACCATCAACAGAGCTGCACTTCAACTCTTCACAGAGCTCCAACAAATCAAGTCCAGTCCCTCATGAATGATTCAGACACATGTCAACCTGCCAGCATCAACAGTCCTTCCTGTTGTTGTGGAGATGTTTGTTCAAACTAGATTCCATGGCAGAGGTGTTTAAGCTCTGTGCAGTTTCTGTAGCTTAAACACCAGTGTTAACAGTGTTAAAGTAAATGTGTACATAGGTTAGTGATGTTTTGTTTGTCTTTATATGAGATAAATCATGAGTGAGCACAATCAGCAGTTTAAAGTATAAAAGTACATAAAGTATATACTTAGATATATTAGAAGTACTGGCTCAAAGTGAAGGGGGAAGTATTCTAAGCATAGCAGCAAATGAAATTACTGGTAATAAAAAAGTTTAACTGTGAAGTGTTTGTGAATATAGATCTTAAGGAGTAGTAAGAGTCAAAAGAAATGTTGAGAGAGGAAAGCTGTTCCCACTTCTCCAATCCTGTAACTTAAAGCTAAGTTCTGCAGTGATCAAAGTGGAGATGAAGGTCTGCATGGGGGGCAGCTGTTTGTCATTGCATTGGGGTGTAAAAAAATCTTTGATATCTTTAAAATGTACAGTCAATAAATAATGTGGACATGTGAAAATTATAGTGAATGTGTTTATGTACTTGTCTTTGAGGCAGGGAGGGTTTATGTTATTTTACAAATTTTTTATAAAAAAAAAAAAAACAAGCTTATCCAGGGTTTTTGCATTCAGTCGATTTCTTTTTTTGATGCTAGTTCTCCAGCTTTAGAGAACACCCGCTCACATGGGACTGACGATGCTGGCGTCCATAATAACTGTAGTGACAGCCAGAAGAGGTGTGGATAGTTATACTTCTGGTCCAGTATCTTAAAGGATCATAGGATCTGGGGAGGTTGCCCTCAGCAAGATACCGCTGCACCTCAATAACTGAGTCTGCTGTGGCATTGCTGGTCTGCCTGCCAACGTCCTCATGGAGCTGCTGCCAGAGGTTATCTTAAAAACAACAGATTGGCATTTTAGTTTTAGTCATCAGTTACAAACCTGCACATGTTTTGGAAGCACATACATGCACAAATAAACTGATAACACTGAACATAACATGCCTGCAGTGGGTGCTGATAACTGCTGTGAAGACGGTCCAGGCTGTGGCTCGGTTGCTACGCGACCAATTACAGCTGCACATTCAGACTTTAATCTGTTCACTGCTTCACAGCATTTAGAGGAACTCTGAAAACCCAGTGATTTAAATCTGGGCTCTAGAAGTGTGGGTAGGGTCAGCACACTCAATGACTCCAGAGTGGAAGCAGTGTCTGTGACTCGTCTCCTAAGGTGTTGGTGTAGGTGTATGGCTGCCTGTGTGTGCAAAGCTGAAGCATTACGCTCAAGAGCATGACATAGCATTTTCATCATAGGGATGACCTTTGAACCTGAAACTCTCTGCTCCCCAGACAACTCCACAGTGGCTGGATGGAAAGGAGCAAGCACAAGAAGTGCTTCTCCTATGATGTTAAACTCATCAGCTGTTAGTGGAGTTATGTCTGTTAGTGAGGCCAGAGATCCCCACACTGGTTCCTTCTCATCATGTAGCCTCACCAGCATCTGATATGTGCTGATCCAACGTGTTGGTTCCTCATTTAGAAGTTTCAGTGTTGGCCGTCCCATCTGTTGCTGCACTTGAGCAAGCTTCTCTTTGGCTGTGGTGCTTGATCTGAAGATCACATGATTTTCTTACAATTAAATTTACAGTGTGTGCAATGCAAACCAAGTTAAGCCAAAAGCACGTCAATATATTTAAATTCTATATCACATTAATTAAATATAATTACTTCTGTAGACCTTTTCTATACAAACCTTTCTGGTTGGCTGAAGGAGTTCCCTGAAGGCCTCACTCTCAACCGTGCTGAAGGGTTGGCAGTCCTTGATGATGACATTTACTATGGCCTGGTCCACCACATGCTTCCTGGAAGCTTGATGGTCAAAAATGAAATAATAAAAACAACATATGTATTCATTAATAACAAAAGTGACCATGAGGAAGTTGTAAAATGTCTGTTTATGCCTGTTCAGGCCTACCTGTGTTTATTGCAGGTGTATTTGTGGCCTCCTCATTTTCGTGCCTAGCTCTATAGTGTCTCAGCATTGAGGAGGTGCTTTTATTTATGTGAGATAGTTCAGTGAAACAAATGCATCAGAAAATAAAATGAGTAATTTAAACTAAGAGTCCCTTTGAAATTGATTTTAATTCGGACAGATCAAGTGGAAACTAAGAGCAACTGGATGAAATAAAAACAAATCCCTTATTTGGCGATATAAGATCAAAATGGTCCCACACGGTGGAGACCTTCCTCTTTCTTTGGGGGTCCATATTCCAACTTGCTTTGATTCCACAGTTCCAGGATTTTTTTTTGGCAAACACCATCCTGTTCTTCTTCTTTTCATTAAATAAATAAAGCTTTCAGTCTCTCACTTGTCGTGCCCTTTTCTTCCAGAATTTCATTAACTGACTTCTCCCCTTCCATTTCTTGCCAGATTATTCTATTATCATTATATTTCTCACATTTAAAAAGCACTTGATCTACATCTTCTCTGACTTGGCATACCGTGCATAATCCAGCGTTTAATCCTGTATGTCCTACTCTAAGTCTATAAACCACTTCTTCTCTTCTGCTTAGCCTCAGTGAATTAACCCTTTTCCCTGTCACTCTTCTGATTTGTATGGTAGTGTCTTGCATCAGCCTTTGCATCCCATTCCCTTTGCCATTTTTGTATAATTACTAATTTGATAATGGATTTGACTTCTCCCTTTCACATTGGAACACTAATTCCTATGTATTTGTTTTCCAACATCTCTTTTGCAGTTTTATCTGCCTCTTCATTCACTTTAATGCCTATGTGAGCAGGAACCCAACAAAACTGAATAATGATTCCAAGGTTCCTGAGTTGTAGTAACAGATGTTTCATTTCAATAATCAAATCTTCCCTTGAAGAGTGACCTGTATCTAGACGATGTAAAGCTGCCACGGAGTCTGTACAGATTAACCTCTTCAATCCACCTAAGGGCTGTTATTATCCCAGTCAGTCGGCACCCTGCGCCCCGATGTTCCTAAAAACTTTCACGAGTTTAGACAAGTCCCCATTTGTTAGGGCCTGGCTCAAGTGGCCACAACAAAAAGGAGACACACCACGTCAGTTACAGGAAAAAGAAACAATTATTTATTTATTTAAATAATTAACAAAGGGTCGGCTTGGGAACCACACGAAGGCACCTGCAAGAGGGAAACAGAGAGTAAGCCTGTCTGGAGAGGGGCGTGATCTCTCACACAGCCTCTTTTAAACTGAAAGAGTGGTGGCAGCTAAAGACTCCTGGGCAACGGACACAGGTGCCTCGAGTTACTGCAATTAGCCTCAGAGAATGTGAGCACACCCACACATGCCCACAGGGGCATCACAGCAGGTACCTCAGTGGACAGCGCCTCTAATTTGGAGCAATCTCAGGGCACTCTACATCGTAATGTTGGGAGAACAGAACAGAACCAGTAAGCAGTTGGACGAAAGAATAATAATAATTTGTTCTTTATTATTAAACATAACTGCATTGAACATGTCGCTGGAATTTTTTACTGCAACACAATTAAATTTCATAAAAGCTGCTCATTGCTAGTGATGTGTTGTTTGTGAACGAGTCGACTCATTGGGAAGAGCTGAACCTTAGGCTTCTCCTGAGAATCCATGCAGGCAGACTTTATTTTGATAGGCACCCCATGCACCAATCATATGCAAGGACAGACTAGGATCATACCATTGTGTTAAAAATTAAGGGGGTGACAGGCACTCCAAAGACAGCAAGTAATGTGGTACAAGCATGGTACACACATAACAACAAAGGGAAAATTGCTTACCAACACACAAACCATTCATAATTGCTAAATTAGGCTAAAATATAAGGCTTCAAGTGAAACTAAATGATGAGGAATCAGGGAGCCGTAAGAGCCGGCTCTTCTAAGGGAGCCAAACAAAAAGAGTAAAATCTTTAAAAAGACCTGCACCTCCCATCACTACTGCACGTATTACGTCAATTATCTGCAGTGTCTGCTGCACTGGATACTTTCACATACTTAACTGTTTGCTGTTTTTTGTTTGATTTTCTTAAATAACAGTTTTATAATGAAAAAAGTCATGTGTCAGTCTACATCTTTATTGATTTTCCAGGCATGAAAAAGTGTTAAATAAGAAACAATGGAAGATTTTAGAAAGCTCTGCAAAACATGGGCTCAGTAATACTTAACGGTAGCCTGTTGCAGAAGAGTAATAGCGACATGGTCATACATGTTATATGTGCACCATGAATTTACAGTCTGAACGCACAGCTTTTTTCTGCCTCGTACCAGTTGAAAACGTCCCATGATGAAATGGTGGCATGAGGGAATGATGAATAGCAGAAGGCCAAATAAGATAAAATGTAGGAATGTGGATACGATTTCTGGTTTGTATTCAGTTTAGCAAGACCTTTGAAACTGTGCTGTTGATCCAAAACAACTAGTTGAACATGCATCACTGACAAAATATACAAAATAAATACGTAATACATAAATACAGTACCATAGACTGTAAATAAAGATAGATGTCAGAAGTGAAGTAAGGAGAGCTCCCCCTGGTGGCTGCATGCAGTACAGAGCATAAACTCCACCCCCTCCATGTTAGTGGATGGGACCGTTTGAGTTTGTTTTAATTCGTTATTTGAAGCTATAGAAACAGGATGTGACATCATGACGACTACCAGTTGCCATGCCAACCGCTCCGGTCCATAGGACCTCTGACAACAGGAAAAAATAAACAAATAAGTACAGTGTATGTTACAACCCGGCTCAAGAGGCGCAACATAAAGTGGAGGCAAATGACGGAGTTAGGAATATAAGCGTTTATTTAATTTAAAACAAAGACAAAGAAGACACCAGGTCTGACATAACGAGCCTCAGCAGCTGAAGTGATCCCTTTAATCAGTCTTCTCAGGTGTGACTGGTTAAGATAATTAAGCACAAGCTAAAGACTTGCACATCCAGTGGAGGAAGCAGAGGGGCGGAACATGTATAATACAGGATATAATCCTAACCCACTGATGAATAGTTCCAGTTGCCCCTCTGCTCTGCTCCTCTATGCCATCCTGATTCCTTTATGGGGCCCTTTTAAAAAAATTGTCATGTGTATCATCTCATTTCACCAATTTAAAATGTTAATCGGCTGCAATCACAAGATGATTAATTCACATCCCCAATAGCAATTTAATTCTCTCTGCAAATGGTGAAGGATGAAGAACATTAAACATTGTTATATGCTGCATTGTAGCCTGTAGATTGTCTGTTCATTCAATTAGTCCACACCTTGGGTGGAGGAGCAGCTAATGAGTCCTCAGCTGTCTTTCACCGCCATCATTATATGTGCCATGCACAGGCTTTGTGTTCATTGTCTGTCTACAGGAGAACTCCATGGTCAACATGAGGTTAATGCTGGGATGGGCCCTCTGGTAGAGTGCATACTGGTCTGCTGTGGTTGGACAGTGTGGAACTGGGACGGGAGGCAAGCATGTATGCTCTTATGGTATGTTGAATGTTGAATGTTGTCTTCTTCTATGTTGAGTGCTGTAACGTTGCAGATGTTTTATGTTGGTATAGATATTTGTTAACTGTCTATCACTGTCAAAAGTGAGCATCGTGTTGACTTTTTGATCATCCTCTTTGTAATCACACACGCCACCCATGTCATATTTCTCTCTGTTTGATGTGATCAACAAGAAAACTAATCTTTGTAAAAACTTTTAATTTACAGACCATCACGACTTAGATCACCATCACCACCATCATCCTCTGCATCGTGCCCTTCATCAGACGCCCACAATGCACCACAAACATCACAGGCAAAGAAGAAAACGCACGACAAACCTTCCAGAAAAATCCCTCCTCCCCTCCTACCTATGTCTGGAAACAACATCAGAGCTGGTAAGTGGGATAATTATTTGGACCTTAAGTTTCCATATGTCCATTAGAAAATGAATTACATGGTCATACTTGTAATTATGGCTGATAAGACTTTGTAATCTTTGTGTTTAAACATTTTTTGAATTTTAATCCTTGTTTTCTAAACGGCCATGACAGTGACAAACAGGGAGCAACCTTCTGTAGCCCGCCCAAGTTTCCATCAAAGGAGCAAGACTGGTAAGAAGATTTTATAGTTAAGCCTATGCATAATAATTTAGTCATAAAAGCTACACGGGGCTGTGTGTGGGCCCTGATGAGTGTGGGCCCTTAGAATTGTCATCACCTTATTGTGGTCAGCGGGGTTTCATGCCTCAGTGATCTATACTAGCAGGAGCTTAGTCTTCAGGTGGGACACCCAAGTTGGACAGGTCTGAAGGTAGAGGCCTGACAAAGTGCAATCCACTTCTCCAGGTTGGGGTTGGATACATAGCTAACAACCCAATTCAATAAAGAAAACACTGTTACCATAAGCACAGAAAGAACAAGTACTGAAGCATGATGTGTACACATGATGGCCCCTTAATATTTCTGACTGCCCCCTCATGTATTCCTACCTAGAAAGACTGGAATAAAGTGTTGTAATAAAGAGAAGAGGACTGCAGCCCTGGGGAGAGCCCCTGCTCACTGTGATGGATTCTTCATTGCATTTTCTAGAAAGATACACCAGAGGGCGCCAACGAGACATCACACAAAGCTGAACTATTTGACTCGAACCTGAATTGAATTGAATCCCTTTAACTTAAAACTGTATAAATTAATATAAAACAAAAGAAAGCAGAACAGTCCTCTTGTAATATGTGCAATAGGACAAGTGGAAACTGAAAGTGTGAGGAAACATTGTAAACATAAAACATTTGTGCCTCAAACGCCATCACTAGCTACAGTTCTAGCCAGTGGAAGAGGACAAACAGCCTGGATGTTGGGGAGGTCAGCTGCCTGAAGAACTTGCATCCACCTCTCTGCTGTTCCTCCAGCTCTGCTAGCTCCCTCTTCTCCCCAGTGACAGTGGCGTTGGTTGTACCGACTATATTCCACGATTCATTTATGACAGTAGATATTACGGGTTTTGTACGGTGAACGTTCAGCTCAACAGGTGGTAAAGTAGTGATGACTTTTTACTTGCTTTATTGTCACCATTACACACACACATTCTAACGTGACATTTGGCAGGCGTTCTCTCTCAAGTTCTCTCCTGCAGCCGACATCCGTGTGTGCGTGACTGGTCTGGTCTCTCCAGGTCCAGCACGCTACTGTGTTAAAAGGAGAGAGTGATTAGTGGAACAGGATGCAGGTGTGCCAATCACTCTCACCTGGTGCTGCTCTCACTCTCCCTCTCCACACCTCTCTCCTGCAGCTGATGCACCACGCCCCCTCCACACAAATATTAGGATGTCACATCATTATTTAAGAAGATGCCACAAATAATCCAGTATCAAGTAAAAAGTCACATTTGCATCCTATTTGTTTATTCTTTTGTTACAACATCTTCACCAACTTAAGTCATCTAAAACCGTGTATTGCATCAATATAACCTCAGGTATCCTTGAAAAAGGCCTTACCTTATCAGTTGACTGGGAGCAGGAGGGTGCATCATCCCTTGTGTAGACGTTTGTTGCTGTTAGGGAGGAATTTGTGGTGATGAAGAAGAAGAAGAATAAGTACCAGAGTCCTGTTTGTCTTATGCTGAAGGAGTTTATTTAGGCTCGATCGAGGAGAACAGAAGATTCATCATCACAATATAAGTGCATGAGTCCACCTCAATTCTAAGGGACAAACAGTAAACTCAAAGTCTTATACTAAGAGGGTGGACCGAGGCAGGGGGACATGTGTCAATATCCCATTGGTTATTGGACATAAACATGAAGATAAGGATTCACACCAAGTAGGAAATACAACTTGTCAGACAGTGACGGAGGACATCATCTAACTCTACAGCTGTGTCTGTTGACAGCCAGACAGTGAGACTGAAGACGCCATAAGAGGGACCATGGCCTTGGCATGTTCCTCAGAGAGAAAATAGGGCAGATACCTGACCCCAGCAGTAGGAAGAGAAATTATTCTCTAACAAGAACCAGGAAGTTGTAAAGATGTATGAGTAGAAAGACTGACTAACCATCACACTGGTGGTTGATAAATGGCAGGTGATACTTGTCAAACTCCAAACAATGCAGACTGTCATTATTATAACAGTGGGAAAATAAGTATTTGATACATCACTGATTTTTCAAGTTTCCATTACAAAGAATGGAGAGGTCTGTGATTTTCATCATAGGTACACTTCAACTGTGAGAGAGCAGAAAAATCCCATTGTATGATTCTAAATAATTCATTTGACCTGTTAGTTTGTCTCTAAGAAGCCCTCCTATCCTCCACTCGTTACCTGGATTAATTGCACCTGTTTGAACTCGTTATCTGGATCAAAGACACCTGTCCACACTCACCATCAAACTAATCACTGCATGTTCTTCTAATACTTCTTGAGAAGTCGTGCTGCTTTTTCACTTTGTTTTGACATTTCCCATTTTTCTAAAATTGCTTTCATCTTAAGCAAAGGCTCAGAAAAAGCATCCTAACCTCCTCTAGTCTTGCTGTGTGCCGTCACTGATGTCCGGTCAGAGCAGAGCTGATGGCTGAGCGCAGCACAGACAGGAAGTGCTCCCTCTCTTCACCTCTTTCTGTGGCACAAACCCAGGAGCGACAAGGACCCTCAAGGACAAAAGCGTGACGCACGTCTACAGAAAAGACACCTGGGTCATTTTTAGAGTCTAGACGACGAGTAAAATCAGCTTTAATCTGTATTCTCGCAGGTTTATTAAATCCAACACTGAGCAGAAACACAGAAATAATTTGTGCTCTTACCTTAGAGAGTCTGGAATCTGATCATCAGGACTCATGAGCAAAGCAGCATCCTGAGTTATTATCAGCTGCCTGTTTCCTTCACTGAGCTTCTACACACATAAA
>SRSE01000207.1:0-94202 GCA_005024645.1 Planiliza haematocheilus | reverse complement strand
TATATAATGTATATAGTATAATAGTATATCTACGAACATATCCTTTCCTATATGAATTCTATCACAGTTGAACATGTAGAAATGTTGTGTGTTCATACTTGAGTGTGTCCAGTCTCCAGTCTGGATTCTCTTTTAGATCAGACAGCAGCTTCACTCCTGAGTCTCCTAGATGATTGTAGCTCAGGTCCAGTTCTCTCAGATGGGAGGGGTTAGAGGTCAGAGCCAAGACCAGAGAAGAACAGCCCTCCTTTGTGACCTGACAACCTGACAAACTACACAGACATTAACAGTAAGTCATAGCATACATGTGATAGTAGCTTTAAACACTGAATAAAGCATGTTTAAATCAGCATTCAAACATCATCAACTACTGACTCCTGACCTGAGAGTTTCCAGTAGACAGTGTGGACTCTCCAGTCCATCAGAAAGAAGCTTCACTCCTGAATCCTTCAGGTCGTTATCACTCAGGTCCAACTCTCTCAGACAAGAGGACTGGGAGCTGAGAACTGAGGCCAGAGCTTCACAGCTTCTCTCTGACAGGTTACAATCACTCAACCTGAAAAGAAGAAAGGAAGAGGACATAATGAGGTTGTCTGTCAGTAGCTGATCTACTGTATGTTTATCACACTCTGTCCATTTCATCACTGATGACATTTTATTACACATTGTTCTAAAGAAAGGAAACCTTCAACCTCTTGTCTCATTTTAATGCTGCAACTACAATACATGATCAAATCAAATCAAATTTTATTTATATGGCACTTTACATACCTTTTAAAAGCAATAGCAATGACAAAAATCCAACCCTTCCAACCCCGCAAAAACACAGAGACACAAACATACACCCATGTAGATAAATATAGATAAAATGCTTTCAACTTGTACCATAAAAACATGTAGTTAAAGCATATAGTTAAAATTATAAAAAGTCTGATTTAAATGAGCAAGGATATTAAGAGAATCAATTAAAAGCCTGATTGAAAAGGTGGGTCTTGAGCCTCTTTTTAAAAACATCAACAGTCTCTGCAGCCCTGAGGTTCTCCGGCAGGCTGTTCCACAATCGGGGGCCATATTAACTAAAGGCCGCCTCCCCGTGTGCTTTTGATCTAACTTTTGGGATGGTTAAAAGGCCAGTGAGGCGGCACAGTGACGAGGTGGTTAGCACTGATGCCTCACAGCAAGAAGGTCACTGGTTCAAATCCATGGGAAAGCTGGCCTTTCTGTGTGTAGTTTGCATGTTCTCCCTGTGTCTGCAGAGGTTCTCTCCAGGTTCTCCAGCTTCCTCCCACCGTCCAAAGACATGCTGCTAATTGATTGGTGACTCTAAATTGGCTTTGGTGTGAGTGTGAGTGTGAATGGTTGTCTCTCTGTGTTAACCCTGCGATGGCGACCTGTCCAGGGTGTACCCCGCCTCTCGCCAGAGACAGCTGGGATAGTGACGCTTAACAGGACTAAGCGGGTATAGAAGATTAATGAATGAAAAAGCCAGTGCCAGAGGACCTCAGGGTCAGCGAGGGTTGATAGGGTAAAAGTAAGTCAGATAAATAAGACACATTACAATGATCTAAACCAGAGGCGATTGCTCTAAGACTACAGGGGAAGCTCAGCCTCCCCTAAAATATCACTGGCAATTTCGTCAAATACTACGAATTTACATTACTACTCAAACTAAAATGTGCTAGAACATGATCGACTTCATCTACTTCTTATAATATAATCATTAATAAGTTTTAGCCGTTCATCTATCGTGATTTTTTTCTCATTGCTGTAATGGCTTGGCAGGGCTACTATTAGTTTAGTAACTGTACAATACTTACTTTATACTCTTGATAACATGTTGTGCTACAAAGAGGTTGTATTGTTAAAGCACTTTGTAACTGTGTGATTCAAATCTGTATAACGGTAAATATCATGTATGGAGCTAACATACAATATGTTGCAGACTTTTTCACTTACAGAGCTCTTCTGGAGGCTTTGATGACTGGCAGCATCCTGAGCAGAGCATCTTCTGAAGCAGAAAACTTCTTCAAGTCAAACACATCCAGATCTTCTTCTGATGACAGTAACATAAAGACCAGAGCTGACCACTGAGCAGGAGAGAGATTCTTCTCTGAGAGTCTTCCTGAACTCAGGTACTGTTGGATCTCCTCTGTTAGAGAATGATCCTTCAGTTCATTCAGACAGTGGAACAAATTAAGGCTTCTCTCTGGAGGAAGATCCTTACTGACCATTTTCTTGATGTACTTCACTGTTTTTCTGTTGGTTGTTTGTCTGTTTCTTCTCTCTTTCACCAGGCCATGTAGAAGACTCTGACTGGTTTGGACTGAAAGACCCAGGAGGAAGCGTAGGAACAGATCCAGGTGTCCATTTGGACTCTGTAAGGCCTTGAACACAGCACACTGGTGGAGATGATCTAGGTTATGTTCATCCTCAAATACACTATACCAGTGAGGTTCTCCCATCAGATTGACCCGAATTAATGAATGTCAAATGAACATAGAGAGCAGCCAGAAACTCCTGAACACTCAGATGGACGAAGCAGAACACCTTGTCCTGGTACAGTCCTCTCCCTCTTTAAAGATCTGTGTCAACACTCCTGAGTACACTGAGGCTGCTCTGATATCGATGCCACACTCTGTCAGGTCTGATTCATAGAAAATCAGGTTTCCTTTCAGCAGCTGATCAAAAGCCAGTTTTCCCAGAGACTCAATCATCTTCCTGGTCTCTGGACTCCAGAGTGGATCTGTCTCAGATCCTCCATCATACTTGACCTTCTTGACTCTGGTCTGAACCATCAGGAAGTGGATGTACATCTCAGTCAGGGTCTTGGGTAGCTCTCCACTCTCTCTGGTTTTCAACACATCCTCCAGAACTGTAGCAGTGATCCAGCAGAAGACTGGGATGTGACACATGATGTGGAGGCTTCGTGATGTCTTGATGTGGGAGATGATCCTGCTGGCCTGCTCCTCATCTCTGAATCTCTTCCTGAAGTACTCCTCCTTCTGGGGGTCAGTGAACCCTCTGACCTCTGTCACCATGTCAACACACTCAGGAGGGATCTGATTGGCTGCTGCAGGTCGTGTGGTTATCCAGAGGCGAGCAGAGGGAAGCAGTTTCCCCCTGATGAGGTTTGTCAGCAGCACATCCACTGAGGTGGACTCTGTAACATCAGTCAGGATCTCAGTGTTGTGGAAGTCCAGAGGAAGTCGACACTCATCCAGACCGTCAAAGATGAACACAACCTGGAACTCTTCAAAGCTGCAGATTCCTGCTTCTTTGGTTTCAGTGAAGAAGTGATGAACAAGTTCCACCAAGCTGAACTTTCTCTCTTTCACCACATTCAACTCTCTGAAAGTGAATAGAAAAGTGAAGTGGATGTCCTGGTTGGCTTTGTCTTCAGCCCAGTCCAGAGTGAACTTCTGTGTTAAGACTGTTTTCCCAATGCCAGCCACTCCCTTTGTCATCACTGTTCTGATTGGTTTATCTCTGTGAGCTGATGGTTTAAAGATGTTTTCACATTTGATTCTATTTTCCAGTTCATCTATCTTTCTGGAAGCTGCTTCAATCTGTCTGACCTCATGTTCATCATTGACCTCTGTTGACTCTCCCTCTGTGATGTAGAGTTCAGTGTAGATCTGATTCAGAAAGGATGAGTTTCCTGCTTTAGCAATCCCCTCAAACACACACTGGAACTTCTCCTTTAGGTCTGATTTAAGTTTACGTTGACACAGTCCAGAAGAAGTTCCTGAAAGAACAAATGACATTTGTTATTAATGAAGGATTAATTGAACTGAAAATTTTACAGCAATCTTATACAGACATTTAAGTGTGACTTCTGCAGTTTACCACTCAGTTTTGTTCAGATTTAATTCATTTGAGTACAGACTGTCTTTATGCGAATAAAATGAAAAAGTAATCATTTTCTAAAGCATCTTACTACTCAGCAGACAGTCAGCCAGCTTCTCTTGCTTTATTTTCCTCATGTAGTGCAGGGTGATGTTCAGAAAAGCTTCTCTGATGCTCTTCTTCTCTTCCTCTTCACCATCCTCCTCTTCAGCTTTCCTCTGACTCTTTAATGTTTCCACATCTAGACTCAGGAGATGCTGGAATCTCTTCAACTCATCCGTCACAAAGCTGACAATGTTCTCTTTTAGAATCTGGAACAAGATGTAAACTTATTTTTTTACATGCAGTCAGGTCCACTTTTTTGAAGACTATTACACTCTTTGATATGTTAGATTTATGTTGTATTTATAAACAAAATGTGACTGTTTAAATTTGAGTGTAGTCACACCTAACTTTGATGGAAGGTGTAGGAATTACAGCGCTCTAATATGCGTCTCTCTTTTTCAAGGGTGCAAATAAAAATTGGTAATAAACTAAGAGGCTGTTTTATGAACAGATGAGGAATGATTCTTTGTTATTTTTCATTAATCTGTATAAGAATCACAGGAACATAAACGTATGGAGAATGTTTGGAATGACTCATGAGCTGAGTATACAACAAGATCTGTAAAACATTGGAGGCAGGTGGATGTGTAGATGGTACATGGCATCCAGTGGCAGTGAGGTGCTGAGTGAGTTTATTGATGATGAGTGATGATGATTTGGCTCATAACAATGTACAAATAATAATCATATCACACTATCCTCAGTAGATGTGGATTGGAGGTGACGTGTTTTTAGCCAGGAATAACTTGAAGAACATCCTTACACAGCGACTTTTGGGTGAAGTACATGTCATAGTTATTTCATTTGTTTGTGATTTTATTTATACAAATGTATCTTCTTATTATTCAGCATGTGCCCTTGTATCCGGGATCTTAGTCAGCTGAGGACTGAATAGGTTCTCAGCCAATCACAGGGAACCTGACAGAGCCATCGTGTATGTGTCCAGCTTGAGAGAGCTCCTGTGTGACGCTGAGTGTGTGCATTTCTGACTGAAACTATAAACCTCTTCTGCCTCCATTTATCCATTCAGGACAATATGTTGAATTTAAAGACATTTAAAGTCATGGGGGAAAAAACATGTTTGTTTTGTTCATTTGTCCAGGATATTTTTTCTTCAACCCTTTGAAAGAAAGCAAAGCCTGTACTGTCAGTCTGTGTTTATCACATAACTATAACTATAACTATAATATGTTTTGGTAACCACTTTAAAAAAACATTGACATCAGCACATTTCACCTTCTACACCTGGACTATTTTAGTCTTTCAGTGTGTATGGTGTATATGCCACATGACACTGACTGATGTGTGTCAAAAGTACAACATCCATAGCTCAGACAAACTATGTTACTCTTTAAAACCAGTATGTTAGTATTTGATTAGAGGCTTGTTATTTAACAGCTGGCTTTTATACACACCCGTAAATATAGAGTCCAGGTCTGTTTGTTGCTCCTGGGTAGACTGAACCCTGGGATCCTCTGAACTCTGCTGAACTCTGAAAAGAAAATAAGAAGCTTAAGATTATTACATAAAGACATAAGTTCCATGTTATGGAAAATGATGATAATACAACATAGAATAAAAATGCTACATCAACGTATGGTATCCTCTGTCAGGTATTTTGGATGGTAACATGAACAAGTATTTATTCCACAGAGACACAACTGAGAGTCTGAGAGAAGTTAATGAATGTAATGTGCTGCATAAAGAACACCTACCACCAAGAAGAAAATACTGATTTTGGATCCATTAATACTTCCACAGTTACTAGTTATGTTTCATACTATTGTGTTATGACATATAATTGTGTTGACTTACTTTGTTTCGGATGTTTTTTGTCCTTTAAAGGTAATAGGTTCAACCATGGACTCGTCACTCTTCAAGGACTCACAGCTGGGTGTAGGACAGTCTGTCCTCTCCTGTGTCTCTGACCTTCAACACAACACATCCAGATGTTTGACTTTCCTGATGAGACTAGAGTGACTCTGAACTCTGACATGAAGAACAGTTGTGGATTAGGATCCAGATCTCACCTGTGAGCTTTGGTTTGGTCGTCATATTCCTCACATGGATCTGGTTTAGAGGCAGAGAGTCCCTCCTCCATAATTTCAGGTATCTGAGGGCGGAGCTAAGATCTTATTACAGAACAGGTCTGAACACGTCTCCATGATATTATTCTCTCTTTCTCTCTGTCCCTGTCAGACTGGTTGTGAAGTTTGTCTTCGTCTCACTCATACATTGATTCTCATGCAAACACATCAACAGACAGACGTACTGACTGACACATTATTAAACATTTATCTTTGTTAATTTCATTAAAACTATCATCTACACTCTAAGACTACGTGTTGTCTCCCTCTTTTGTCTCATCTTTAGAGCCAGGCTGTCACATATTAAACTGATGTACTTACTAACTAGTATGGATCTCTACTGGAGGATGCACAGAGAGTATTTATGAATAGTCTACTGGAATGAATTAGACCTAAATATGATATGAAATCATTAAGGATTTACAAGTTGGTTCTGCAAAAATAATGGTTCGAATCCCCTGGGCGGAGAGGGATTGATTCTCAGGGTCTTTCTGTGTGGAGTTGCATGTTCTCCACGTGTTTGTAATTTCTGTGGTTTCCTCCCATCATCAGAAAACATGGGTGCTAGGCGCCGTGTCAGGTTGGCTCACAGTGCCTGGTCACTAACACTCCATCCGACCACGCAATTTCGTTGCACGTTGTGTGCTGACAAAATAAAACACTCTACTTACTTTACCTGTGGCCTACAGATCTGGATACGCTCTGACAGCTTCGTAAAAACCTTGACATACACTCTCACAAGTAAAAGTTTCAATCATCTTACCTGCACTAGGAAGGTGGATGTAGAGTTTAGACCAAAGTCATTTCAGGTTTAATCCTGGGGTTTGAGAGTCACGATGGTTGTTTACTTCTGAACAGTGTGTGTTCAGGAAACGTCCTGAACAACTTTACCTGTCAGAAACAGGTAGAACCTGATAGGAAAGAACAGTAAGTAGAACAAGTACTAACAAGAAAGAAATGAAAGACTCTTTAATGTGCAGTCTCACCTAGCTCTGAGTGTAAGATTCTCCATAAACAAACTTTAAAGCTGATTTTAATTTGATTAAAGACGATGAAAACAGTTTCTCCCTAAACACAGTCAGGAGGACACTAAGCATCTCCTCCAGAGAGACATACAAACATAAATCAGATAAGGAGTCTTAGTAGATTTATTTATGGCTACAAAACCAAGTGAAAGTGAACCATAAATCTTTCTGGTAAACCTTCAATCACTCGGCTGGTCTTCATTTGCCATTGTGAGTGTGTGTGTGTGTGCATGACAAACATTCAAACACACACACTCAAACACACGCACACACAAACACGGACCAGTTCTGTTAGGAGTGGAGGTTGTGGAGGTCGCGAAGTCCTATAAATACCTTGGGCTGTGTGTTAGGGTTAAAAAATAAAATTGATTCGATTGGATTAGTATTTTTTTAAGTAGTGCCAGATATTCTCTCTGGACACCTTCATGGTCACAAACGCCCCATAGACTTACATCATAATCACATTTTTTAATCACACTGCTATTACATTACAAATGTGTTTAGTCTGGGCACATGTGCGTGCGTGTACAAAGGAGACAGGGACAGTGAGTGAACCTGTAGCATGAACTGATCACTTCAGGATTGATAAATGTGCATCTCTTTTGAGGGATCTGGTCTCCACCTCATGCCAAGACTCTGCACTACATTCAGGCAGCCACCAGAGACCTGTAGGAGTGTAGCTCAACATCTCAGCATGAGATGGATGGAGCAGCTTTGCACATTCTTCGCTGTCCACTCACTGGCCCACTCCTGTTCAATCCAGGGGGACAACATCTGTGTTGATGAGCAGCTGAGAGTTTCCTGGCTTCAGAGGCCCCTCCAGTTTCAGATAGTATGTCCCCAGGAAGCCAGCGATGTATGGGTTAAAAATCTGTTCCTCTAAAACACACACATATATCACATATCACATATAGCCTTTGTTTACAGGCCATATGTTCTGTTGTGTGATCGTTTGTTGGGCTTTTCAAAGTTGTTGCATAAATAATAAATAAATATTCACATTGATCAATCAGGCTCCGTAATATTGCTGGCAAAAATCAAAGAATTTCATGCATCCACCTACAAACGGGAAAACGGTTGAATCTGGTGGAACTCAGACCATGATTTTACTCAAGCACCTCTTCAAAGACAAAAAGAAAAACAGCCCTCAGAAGAAGACCATCTTTCATCAACCCTGAAATGGTAAATTCATGCTACAGACTAAAGCTAGGACTAGGGTTAGAGCAAAGACTCGGATTAGAGCTAGGCACTTACTTGAGATAGTTAGGGTTCAGAAATATCTTTTGTCAACGTAAGGTCTGTACAAATATAGAAACAGCAGTTAGGGTTAGGTTTGGCTGTTTTTGACAGTGTCCTGAACGTGTGCTGGTACTAGAAGGATAGCTTATTATTTTACCACAACTAGTGTGTACAAGCTACTTCTTGTATGTCTGAATCCAAAAGACTGGAATCACTATGGCAAAAAAAGTCTCGTGTTCACAGCCAAAAGAGGAAATGATTTCTTGTACACTGATGTTTTGGGGTTTGGATTGTCTAAGGCAGTGTTGGTGTGGGATAAGGAGCAACAATGCTGGAGCCTGCATTTCCCACGATGCTATGTATTTTTCTGTCCGGTAACTGCTCGTGTCTTTCAAATTAGTTGTCCTCAGTTTGTAATGTGCATATAAAACCTTCATCTTAGCAACAGAAACATTTTACTGCTAAGTAGACTGGAGGGCTACACTATGTGAAAGGGTATGACACCATGGGCATCAGTGTGGTCTTGGTTGTCATTAATATTTATAGTGGCTGATCTAAAACTACTTGGCACAGCAAAGCCGATTGTAGATGGCCATCAATACTGACACTTTCTATCACAGTTGCCATGGGTGCCATGTTACTATGGTTACTTACCTTATCTTAACTTACGCTTTCACCAAGAAATAGATTTAAACCATTGACCGAGCCTGATCAGTCATTCTGATCAGAGATTCCAACCCAAATGTTTGCATGGACAGTAGATACATTTGAATTAGAGCAGAATTACCTTTATTGTCATTGCACAGTAAAACATCACAACATAATTTGCTTGTGCAGCCTCTAAAACAACACTCACACCCATACATAAATACATAAATACTTTAGAGCAACAGAGGTAAAAGGAATCACAAATTATTAACATATATTGCACACGGTCCCATATTGTTCTCATTAAGAACATTTTAATCAATGTCCTGGTATGTCCCTTCTTATTTAGGTGACCTGATTATTTTGATTGATACTGTAATCACGATTATTAAAGATGATTATTCACTGATTTAAGAGCAAGCATTTATTAAACTTTTATCGCTGGTAAAATAATATGTAAAAATAAAAATAAACACTATCTCAGATTTTGGCAGGGTCAGCGTGGTGATTTTGTTTTTCAACAATTTATTTTTAATGCAAGATTTGCAAACGACAGTACCTCGACCAATGAGATGAGCGGGACTTCCACTGTCAGCTCATTGGTCACAGAGCAAGAGACGGCAATTCTTTCGCGTACTCCCTACGTCACTCTGTGTACCCCAGATTGGGAATCACTGTCTTAGAGGGACAGCTGTGTGAGACATACATACGTAGATTATGTACTCTCATTGTTTTCTATTTATACTTGAGTGTGTCCAGTCTCCAGTCTGGATTCTTTAATCCATCAGACAGCAGCTTCACTCCTGAGTCTCCTAGATGATTGTAGCTGAGGTCCAGTTCTCTCAGATGGGAGGGGTTAGAGGTCAGAGCCAAGACCAGACAAGAACAGCCCTCCTTTGTGACCTGACAACCTGACAAACTACACAGACATTAACAGTAAGTCATAGCATATACATGTGAATAGCTTTAAACACTGAACAAAGCATGTTTAAATCAGCATTCAAACATCATCAACTACTGACTCCTGACCTGAGAGTTTCCAGTAGACAGTGTGGACTCTCCAGTCCATCAGAAAGAAGCTTCACTCCTGAATCCTTCAGGTCGTTATCACTCAGGTCCAACTCTCTCAGACAAGAGGACTGGGAGCTGAGAACTGAGGCCAGAGCTTCACAGCTTCTCTCTGACAGGTTACAATCACTCAACCTGAAGCGAAGAGGAAAATCACAAAGTTGTTATAGAGATATTCTGTTCTATGACACTGCCCTCTCAGTAGTACCATAAAAAACAAACTTTTTGGCTTTACAACAAAAAAATCATTATCTTACAATGACCGTTCGTACATTTAAACCGTGCTATGGGTTAACCCATCTTACAACACACACACACATGAACACACTACACACAGACACTAACTCACACTACACACATGCCCACCCACACACCCATACACTCAGAGCACGTTGGGATCTCAGGAGGTTAGATGCCTTGCTTTAGGGGCATCTAACCTCTGTTTCAGTCAATCCACTTTCCCACATTTGTTTCCTATCAGTCTTGGGATTGAAGCTGGTGACCCTTCAGTCCAGTTTTATGCAATGTGGACCAGACAGTCTTATCTTACTGGATTTAATATTTGGTGAGTGTGGTGTGTTGGAGTTGCCAAATATAAAGTTACCATTGACTGAGTGTTTTTGTCACACTGTTTGGCCAACAAAGCAACATGCAACATGCTAGAGTGGTGATACACTGGTTTATCTATGTTCTGTGAGATAACATTTTAGACTATTTTACATGTTACTCAGAAACCATAGCTTTATCTGTCAGTATAACACACAAGAAATGTATTACTTCAATTAACGACAAATGTCATCGTAACTGATTAGTTATTCAAATGTTTGCTTTAAATTATTACCTTCCCCGCAACCCTTGACAGGAATAAACGGATACAGAAAATTAACGTATGAAAAAAATTATTATCCTGTTGCATTAGCGTTTTACTAAAGATACTGCTCACATAAACAAGTAACAAGAAAAGAGTTGGATATTAATGTATTGTGTAGACTTACAGAGCTCTTCTGGAGGCTTTGATGACTGGCAGCATCCTGAGCAGAGCATCTTCTGAAGCAGAAAACTTCTTCAAGTCAAACACATCCAGATCTTCTTCTGATGACAGTAACGTAAAGACCAGAGCTGACCACTGAGCAGGAGAGAGATTCTTCTCTGAGAGTCTTCCTGAACTCAGGTACCGTTGGATGTCCTCTGTTAAAGAATGATCCTTCAGTTCATTCAGACAGTGGAACAGATTGAGGCTTCTCTCTGAAGGGAGATCCTCACTGATCTTCTTCTTGATGTACTTCACTGTTTTTATCGTGGTGTTTTGTCTGTTTCCTCTCTCTTTCAGCAGGCCGTGTAGAAGACTCTGACTGGTTTGGAGTGAAAGACCCAGGAGGAAGCGCAGGAACAGATCCAGGCGTCCATTTGGACTCTGTAAGGCCTTGTCCACAGCACACTGGTGGAGATGATCTAGGTTATGTTTGTCAAACAATCTATACGTTGAAGAGGATTTCTGTGATTCTCCCATCAAATTGACACCAGAATTAATGAATGTCAAATGAACATAGAGAGCAGCCAGAAACTCCTGAACACTCAGATGGACGAAGCAGAACACCTTGTCCTGGTACAGTCCTCTCTCCTCTTTAAAGATCTGTGTGAACACTCCTGAGTACACTGAGGCTGCTGTGATATCAATGCCACACTCTGTCAGGTCTGATTCATAGAAGATCAGGTTTCCTTTCTTCAGATGATCAAAAGCCAGTTTTCCCAGAGACTCAATCATCTTCCTGCTCTCTGGACTCCAGAGTGGATCAGTCTCAGCTCCTCCATCATACTTGACCTTCTTCACTTTGGTCTGAACCACCAGGAAGTGGATGTACATCTCAGTCAGGGTCTTGGGCAGCTCTCCTCCCTCTCTGGTTTCTAACTCATCCTCCAGAACTGTAGCAGTGATCCAGCAGAAGACTGGGATGTGACACATGATGTGGAGGCTTCGTGATGTCTTGATGTGGGAGATGATCCTGCTGGCCTGCTCCTCATCTCTCAATCTCTTCCTGAAGTACTCCTCCTTCTAGGGGTCAGTGAACCCTCTGACCTCTGTCACCATGTCAACACACTCAGGAGGGATCTGATTGGCTGCTGCAGGTCGTGTGGTTATCCAGAGGCGAGCAGAGGGAAGCAGTTTCCCCCTGATGAGGTTTGTCATCAGCACATCCACTGAGGTGGACTCTGTAACATCAGTCAGGATCTCAGTGTTGTTGAAGTCCAGAGGAAGTCGACACTCATCCAGACCGTCAAAGATGAACACAACCTGGAACTCTTCAAACCTGCAGATTCCTGCTTCTTTGGTTTCAGTGAAGAAGTGATGAACAAGTTCCACCAAGCTGAACTTTCTCTCTTTCACCACATTCAACTCTCTGAAAGTGAATGGAAAAGTGAAGTGGATGTCCTGGTTGGCTTTGTCTTCAGCCCAGTCCAGAGTGAACTTCTGTGTTAAGACTGTTTTTCCAGTGCCAGCCACTCCCTTTGTCATCACTCTTCTGATTGGTTTATCTCTGTGAGCTGATGCTTTAAAGAGGCTTTCATATTCTGTTCTATTTTCCTGTTCATCTATCTTTCTGGAAGCTGTTTCAATCTGTCTGACCTCATGTTCATCATTGACCTCTGTTGACTCTCCCTCTGTGATGTAAAGCGTTGTGTAGATTTTGTTTAGAATGGATGAGTTTCCTGCTTTATTAATCCCCTCAAATACACACTGGAACTTCTTCTTTAGTCTTGATTTGAGTTTTTGTTGACACAGTCCAGAAGAAGTTCCTGAATGAACAATTGACAATTGTAATTGCGACAGATTAAATAAAGTTAATAAATTTATTGAGCTTATTTGTCAAGGAAAAATTGTTTTGTGCTCAGCTCTGATACATATGAGTACAGAATTTTTACATGACTAAAATGAAAATGTAATGTTAAAAGTCTCTTACTACTCAGCAGACAGTCAGCCAGCTTCTCTTGCTTTTTTTTCCTCATGTACTGTAGCGTGATGTTCAATAAAGCTTCTCTGATGATGCTCTTCTGCTCTTTCTCTTTATCATCCACCTCCTCATCCTCCCTCTGGCTCTTTCGGGTGTCTTGGTGTAGACTCAGAAGATCCTGGAATTTCTCCAACTCATCCGTCACAAAGCTGACAATGTTCTTTTAAGAACCTGCAATAATTAACATTATTCTTTTTTATTTACAGTTTAGTTCATATAGTTTTTGGACAGATACACAATTTTTGCAATTTCTGCAGGGAGAGCTTTAACTTCCAACTCTGGAAGATCTTCTTATGGATCTTGGTGGAAGCTGTGACATGGAATCTGAGTGGGTCATGTTCAAATCCTCCATTGCAGGTTAGTGGAAGTTGTGGCCAGAAGAATTTCAGTGCATGCCATGGTGGCAACCTCTAAACTCACTGGAGGACACCAGGGGTAAGAGAAAATGTTAAGCTGAGGAAGGAAGTCTCTCAGGCCTGGTTGGCACAGGGGCTCCAGAAGCAGCAGGCAGGCACCATGAGGCCAGACAGGCTGTAACTTCTGCAGTTGCAGAAACAAAAACTTGGATGTGGGAGGAGTTTGGAGAGACTATGGAGAACTCCCAGTTGGCATCAAAGAGGAGATGTGAGGGGAGCGTGAGAGTTTGACAATCAAGTCTACATGTGTTTTGTGGATATGGAGAAGGCCTATGACTGTGTTTCCCAGGGAATTTTGTGGGGGGTACTGAGGGAGTACAGGGTGCAGGGGCCGCTGACGACCTCTAGCACGCTTTGGGACGTTTCCCAGCCAAGTGTGAAGCACTTGGGATGAGGGTCAACAGCTCCAAATCCGAGGCCACAGTGCTCTGCTGAAAAACAGATTGTTCCTACCGGCTTGAGGACACGTTCCTGCCCCATGCGAGGGGGTTTAAGTGTATCAGGCTGCTCTCGAGTGATGATAAAATGGAGCAGTTTGGTGCAGTGGTTGCAGTAGTACAGATGAAGTTTGGGGTTGTTGTGGGTTAAGCAAGAGCTGATCTATAAGGTAAGGCGTTGTATTTACCAGTTAATCCTCATTTCAGCCTTCACCTATGGTTATTATCTGTGGGTAATGACTGAAATAATGGCACTGCAGTCACAAGCGGCTGAAATGAGGTTCCTCCAAAGGGTTTGCATCCAAAGGGGTTAGCAGAGGTGTTTTGGGCATCTTTTAAGGATGCCTTCTGTGCGCCTCCCTTTGGAGGTTTACATGGGCTTAGCCAGCCAGAAAGAGACCCTGGGGTAAACCCAAAACTTGCCTGTATATCTGAGGTCTTGAACTGTAAGGACTGTGCATAAAACTGGTTGTATTTCTAAATGTTTTAGATTATATTTTTGTTTGGTCCCTTGAATGAAAGCTGAGCCTGCACTTTAAAACCATATTCATTATAAAACTATAACCTGAACATGTTTTGGTAACTACTTTAAATAAATAAAATTGTAATAAACACAGGTTTGCCCTGTTTAATCAGCTACTTAACATTTAAGAGCATAGCACAGCCAATGTGTGTTGCGCCATAAAACCAGTATGTTCGTTGAGAATTAGGTTTGTAGCTTTGAATTTAACAGCTGGGTTTGAATATACCGTAAACATAGAGTCCAGGTCTGTTTGCTGCTTCAGTTTGGGATCCTCTGAAAACTCCTGAACTCTGTGGATGAAACAGGATAACATCATTATATAATGGCTATGTCCTGGTGAATGCTGATTCATGCTGCTTAAAGGTGTATTACAGTATCACATATCTGTGAGTTACAGGTATGTTTCAAGGTCAAATCCATCTGTCCAGTGTTTCCATCAATGTAATGAGACTGGTTTAGTTTAAATAAATCAGGGATTTGTCTCAGACTGATCTGAACACATGTTTGTGGACAAAGGAGCTTTGTGAGGAGCTCAGAGAAAGAGTCGTTGTTGCTCATCAGGCTGGAAAAGTTTCCAAAACAATTTCTAAAGAGTTAGGAACCAACAAATAATCCACAGTCAGATTGAGAACAAATGGAGAAGATTTAAGAAAACTGTTCCCCTCCACAGGAGTGGTCCTCTCTCACATTGGCTAATGTTAATGTTCATGAATACACTGGACCACCATGGTGTGATGGACAAAGACAGTGCTCTCCAAAAAGAACATTTCTGCCCACCTACAGTTTGATCAATATCATATGGACACGCTGGATGACTACTGGGACAGTGTTTTGTTTGGAAAAATGTTTGGAGATAAAAAATAAATTAATTAAATAAATGATAATTAAATAAAGCATTATGAGTTCTACAAAAGAATGGTCAAAGAAGAACAAAACAAAACATGCAGAAATGTAGAAAATTCCAAGGGGCATCATTAAACAGCACTGTAAAATGCTGCGCCACATATATGATATATAAGTCAGTTGACTTACTTTGATTCAGAACATAAAGAATAGTCATGAACAGTTATAATCCTTCATCACAACGGGAACCTCAGAACTCTCCTGAGCGAATATGAATGTTTAGCTCATATAAGGATTTTCTTTGGTAACTGGTAACCAGGACCTAAAACTATTTAATGTTGCATTTGATGAAAGGAGGCTTACATAAAGGGTCTGTATAGGATAATATGTGATATGATGTGAATGATACAAAACTACAGTCTACGGTATGGAAGTCAAGAAATTCATTAAACAGTAGCTCAGTATGACCAGTTGTTCAAAAGTGTCAAAACAAGAAGAAGTATTTGGACTTAGTTACTTACTTGAATTTAGTGTTGGGACATGGACCTGGTGGTGAGCTATGGAAGCTCACCAGGCATAACCAAGTTAACATGGCTGTCCTTGTCTTGGAAACAAAGGAAAGCCCTGGAAACACCAAGTCCCACAATCCTTTAGGTGTGAAAACTGACTCAGCAGTTCACTGGCTGATAGTGGCATGTGACCTCTGAGGTCATCAGGTCATATAAAATGCACTGTGTGGCCTTTGTTCTCTCTCTTGCTCTCTTACTCTCTTACCCTCTTCAACTTCACACCACCACGTGGGGACCCCCAGATGCTCGGCTGCAGCTGGGTGCCAGGTAGTCTGCTAACAAAGAGCAACTACTCCAGGCCTCTCCATACAGCAGCGAAGCGAGTTCCTGCTGAGGAATCTACACCAGCTTTTAGCCAACAAACAGAAGGTTTGCAGGCTAAACCCCCAAACAACAGGAGCCACATGGCTGGTTAGCACAGAGCTGCTAACAAGCCACTTCAAAGGACTCAAGGAGCGTCCGGTTTCCTCCAACGTCTGCCATCAGGACACACAGCAAGGAATACAACTTTTCCCAGTCTGGCCTTCCATCAGGAATTGCCAACTAAAGGAGCAACATACCAGAAATGGACTTTCCACCAACTGGTAGTATGACCTGGGCATAGTCTAAGCTAAGCTAAGCTAAGCATAGTTAGAAATGTTGATTTGATGTGATATTTGTGTTTATTGAGTGTTTATAGTATAGTGGTTTGATGTTAGTTTAGATTATGCAACACATAGACTCAGGGTCCCCTGCATGCTAACTAACCACTCTTCCTCTAACCTGGCACCTCATAAAACCCTTATCACATTGCACACATCTACTGACCAGCACATGGTCTGAGCAGCCATTTTTCCTTTGTGTTCAAGACCTCAAGGCCCAGCGGCCATCTTGACACACCCACACTGGCGGCCATCTTGGCACACCCACAACCAGCCACCATTTTGACACACATACACATTCACATACACATACACACACACACCTGTATAAAGTATTCTGTTTAGATTGTATGTTTACTTTTATTCTTGTTAATAAATGTCTTTTAAACATACCAGTTGTTTGTTTAATGTTGCACAAGAATGAATACTGCCAACCTCTACACTGCCAAGAACTCCAAATTCCTTCAACTAGTTGTTAACGTGGTAATTTTTTGGTAATCAGAAATCCAAATTGACAATTTAGTATAATTTATGAGACTAATTTGATTGATTGGCTATATTTTCCCTTCCTAGAAGGGTGGTGCCCTGAGGTGATCTTGTAATTCAGATCCGATTATTTAATAATAAATAATTATTTTGATAATTATTAATTATTCATGATAGCCAAACCCCAATATTGAGTGCCTTAATATCAAGGCCCAACATTAGTCTGATGGTTGGTTGGTGATCAGATCCTGGAAGTTGTTATGTGTTTATCAGCTGTTTTAGAGAAAAAAAGAAACTGAAGAGCAGATGCTGACATCTATACTAATCTCTAGCATGGCAGGGTTGCTTTCCAGCAGATTGTTTCTGCAGATATAGACTTATAAAAGTAAACAATGAAAATATCAATCAGCGTTACGCTCTTAGAGAGTGGCTCAACTAGCTGAGGTCTTTCTCTGTGGAGTTTCCATGCTCTCTCTGTGTCTGCTGTGTTTTCTCTCACATAGGCATGACTGTTAGTTTGAAGTGATTATGAATGGAAACATCTTTCCTGGTTACACTAAAAAGCTGAACTTTTGTTGAAGTATCCTTTGATAAAAGTTCAAGTTCAAAATGTGTTCTTATATGTCATCGTTATGTTTGAAAAACATTTATTAGGAAAAGTTCTGTTACAGTTTAGTAGTTAATCATAACATTAATCCAGTACTCGAAAAATAGTTGATACATTCATTTTAAAAAAAACTCACTGGTACATTAATCGATTTAAAATCTCTTTTTGTTTTTATTTATTTATTTTGCCGCCGTACTTCCAGTACCTCTGAAGCTATTAAATTTGTGCACAAACATAATGAAGCAGTTAGCATTAAGATTTGGTGATGTTGATAGAAAAATAAATAAAATTTGAATTTCAACATCCAACAAAAGTACTGATAATAACTCAAACGTGAGAAGCTTCTCCAGTTAAGCATTTTGACCTTAAAAATCAATTTGTCACCTTTCCTGGAAAAGCTTGTTTCAGACACTTAATGAGTGGACATCTGCATAAAGGGCCTGGATACAAATGAAAATATAGATCTGAAAATTAACATAATAGGGCTCCATCAATATATTACAAATGAAGTTACTAAATGTGTTAAATTATCTGCTGTTTGCTGACAACTGGACTTTTATTTTTGATCATGTATGAACCAGTACTAATAATAACTCAGATATAAGTAAGTACATCTACTTACTTTGTTTCAGATGTTTGTCCTTTAAAAGCAATAGGTATACCTATGGACTCGTCACTCTTCATGGACACACAGCTGGGTGTAGGACAGTCTGTCCTCTCCTGTGTCTCTGACCTTCAACACAACACATCCAGATGTTTGACTTTTCCTGATGAGACTAGAGTGACTCTGAACTCTGACATGAAGAACAGTTGTGGATTAGGATCCAGATCTCACCTGTGAGCTTTGGTTTGGTCGTCATATTCCTCACATGGATCTGGTTTAGAGGCAGAGAGTCCCTCCTCTCTGTCCTCACACTGATCCATGACAGAGCCGACACCTTAACACAAACACAACACATCATTCCATACTAATGGATGGATGCCAAACTCATCAGCTGATTGTTGAGGATCTCAAGCCAAACATCAGTGAGGTTTGTACCAATCAGACTAAGCAGCACATTGGACCTAATGAAGTTATTTCATGAGAATAAAATCTCACTGGTTTATGTTCAAGAAGAACTGAAGTCTGTCTCACATCATCAAACTAAACAAAGACACAGACACAGAAAAGTTGTTCAGTTTGTAGTCAGAGGTATTATTGATCACATCTGGGCTGATGTTGTACGTACAGTTGGTCTCTGGGTAAATGAATCATCTTGACCATTTTTAAAGACATAAAGGTGAATACAACCCTAACATTCTGGAAATTTTTGTGGTTCTGCAGTGTTTTCTTTCCTCTGAGGGCGGAGCTAAGCTCTTATTATAGATGTACCACACCTAAACAGGTCTCCATGGTATTTTTCTCTTTCTCTTTCTTTGTTTGTCTTTATCTCACTCATACATTGGTTCTCATGCAAACACAGCAACAGACAGACGTACTGACACCTCATTAAAACATTTACCTTTGTTAATTTCATTAAAACTATGGTCTACACTCTTTTGTCTCATCTTTAGAGCCAGGCTGTCACATATTAAACTGATGTACTTACTTACTAGTATGGATCTCTACAGGAGGATGCACAGAGTATTTATGAATAGTCTACTGGAATGAATTGGACCTAAATATGATATGAAATCATTAAGGATTTACAAGTTGGTTTTGCAAAAATAAATTAATAATAGCACTCTGACTAGATTATTACAAAAAAAATTGTACCTTACTATAAAGCATTTCCAAGATTAGCAACAGCTATCTGTTATACATGCATGAGAAAAAAATAAACAGCAGTATTCATTTAATAGTTTTTATCATTTCAGTCATATCAGTTCACCATGTCGACATTATATGAGCAGAGCTAATAAAATGCGTCACTGCACTGAAAACGAAAGTAGACCTGTCAAGTGTTCTGTAGAGCTGCTAATAAACTGAACAAAGACACAAAAACAAACCATCAGATGAATATTCCAGATTGGGCAACTTTTATAAAGACATCCTTAAACGTTCAGTAATATATTTTTTTCAGCTGGTTTTACCTCGTTTTTCCTGTCGCCTACAGACCTGGATATACTCTGACAGCTTCACAAAAACCTTGACATAAACTCTCACTCAAATGTAACAGACACCAGCTATATACGTATAACATTAAGTGAGGACAGAACTGAACAAAGACGCTAAAATAAATAAATTGGCAAAATATTTAAAACAACTTGTGATGATGTTTAGAATCTTACCTGCACTATGAAGGTGGATTTAGAGTTTAGATCAAAGATATTTCCGGTTTAATCCTGGAGTCTGAGAGTCACGATGGTTGTTTAGTTGTGAACATTGTGTGTGCTGGAAACATCATGAAAGACCGTACCTGTCTGAAACAGGTAAAACCTGATAGGGAAGTACCGCCCCCAAGCACGGATACAAAAAAAATCAGTATGTAGTCAGATGACGAGGAAGTAGCATCAGAAAAGCTTTAAAATGAAACTAATGGTGGATGACCTTAATGACTTCCTGCAAGTTTGCTTTTCACATTTTATGTCTCAAAATCATAAAACAAGAAACTAAATGAAATGTGCAGTCCCATCTAGCTCTGACACTGAAAATGGTTTCTCCCATAGTCAGGATGAGAACACTAAGCCCCACCTCCAGACACGCATAGTTGTACAACTTCACATCCATACACACCGTCACCTGACGCCAACACGTCCTGACTGGATCTGAAAAGCTGACTACAGTGTCAAAATATCAGGAACACGTGTCCCACAACCCACAGAATCCACAATAAAAACACAGATGGATCATCATCTCTCTCAGTTGTTTGAAACTAAACCAGAACCTTCATGAGGTATTAAATCTATAGGACATGACTCTCATCACGGAGTGTCGGGTTAAACACAAGACTGGAGACAAATGTTCTGTCTTCTTTTTGCTGTAGTCTTGTTAGTGTATGTGTGGTCCTGTAAAAGCAACTAGAGAGAAAAATAATCAGCTCAATTCACCGAATACCTGCCTCTTTATACCCTTTATAACAAGGGTAGTAAATCAGCCTTCCACTAGGTGGAGCAATTGTTGTAGAGAAGGAACCAGGGACCTTTTATCATCGTATGATCAGAATAAGAAAGACATATATGAACAGAACTATCTCCATAAACAAGACATGACATGATCCTGTTGATGCCTTTTGATGTTGATACCGTGGACATTATACAGAATACTGGACGTTTTATGGCTGGTATTTGGGACCTCCAGCCCAGTTCTGGTTCTTTCAAACAAAACAATATACAGTACCTGATCAAGAAAAAAAAAAAAAAAAGGTAAATGCCTCCTATTTGCATGGCAACAAGTTATTTAACCCCAACTGATGCAATGAGTGTGGTCATCCTCTGGTCATGAAAAAGATGTTAGTCTGTTTGAGAAGGGTCAAATCATTGGCATCAAACAGAGAAAACATCTAAGGAGATTGAATAAACTACTAAAACTGGGTTAAGAACTGTCCAACGCATTATTAGAAACTGGAGAAGCATCGTCTTAGAGGAAGAAAGGTGGTCGGAAAAATATCCTCATTGATGGTGATTGGTGATCACATTTGGTGAAATCAAATGGAAGAAAACCACCAGTAGAACTCAGGGCTATGTTTAATAGTGAAAGTAAGAACATTTCCACACGTACAATGTGAAGGGAACTCAAGGGATTGGGACTGAACAGCTGTGTAGCCTTAAGAAAACCACTAATCAGTGAGGCTAACTGGAAATAAAGGCTTCAGTTTGCTAGGGAGCAGAAAGATTGGACTCTGGAGCAATGGAAGAAGGTCATGTGGTCTGATGAGTCCAGATTGACCCTGTTCCAGAGTGATGGGGGCATCAGGGTAAGAAGAGAGGCAGATGAAGTGATGCAGCCATCATGCCTAGTGTCTACTGTACAAGCCTGTGCTATGGGGCAGTGCTATGATCTGGGTCTAGGTTCATTAGCTGACTACCTGAATATACTGAATGAGCAGCTTATTCCATCAATGGATCATATTCCAAGATGACAATGTCAGGATTCATAGGGCTCAGATTGTCAAAGAGTGGTTCAGGGAGCATGAGATGGATTGTTCCACCACAGAGTCCAGACCTTAACCCCATTGAGAATCTTTGGGATGAGCTGGAGAAGCTTTGAGCAGTGGTCAGACTCTCCATCATCAATACAAGATCTTGGTGGAAAATGAATGGAAATAAATCTTGTGACATTGATGAAACTTATTGAAACAATGCCATGGAAAATGTGTGCTGTGATCAAAATTAAAGGAGGTCCAATGAAATATAGTGTGGGACCTTTTATTTGGCCAGGCAGTGTATACAATGCTGCTTACATGTTTTTCTACATAAATATGACTCAAAACTTCACAAAAATCAAACAAATGAAACTAAAATATTACACTTTTTAAATAAATCAGGGATTTGTCTCAGTCTGATCTTCACAACATGTCTGTGGACAAATGAGCTTTCTGAGGAGCTCAGAGAAAGAGTTGTGCTGAGGTCAATCCCCGAGTCCGTAGATAGCCCAGCAGGAACGAGCACAGAGTCAGAGTAGCAAACAGTAGATTACCTTTATTCAATCAAGAAATCTTGGAGAGCTCATCATCAACCAATGTTCTTACAGCAGTGTCTCCGTTGAGGTGTGACTTAAAGATTACAGGCTTGTGCTCTTATACTAAGTCTAGGGCGTTTATGTGAAGCAGGTGGGAACACTCATGCAAGCTTCTCGCCTCAGCACTTTTCTACTGGTGCTTATCGCCTCATGACCGACGGCATTGGCTGAAGAAGCAAGAGTGCGACCATCAGTCCCGCCATTCTTCCTATTACTGTGAGTGCCGAATCACCCTTTAGTTAGTACCTGAGACGAATAACTGTGTATAGCGTGTTCCTGTTGCAAAAAGCACGCATACATAACATTCATTATTTCTAAATGTACTGGCACCACTCCTTATATGGCATAGTACATTGCATACCCTATCTTCCTTACCAACACCTAGGTCGGCTACAAAGCATGTCCAATGGTTACCCCTCAGTTGTTGTTGCTCATCAGGCTGGAAAAGGTTCCAGAAGCATCTCTAAAGAGTTTGGAAGCTACAAATAATCCACAGTCAGACAGATTGAAGACGACTGTTCCCCTCCACAGGAGCAGTCCACCAAGATCACTCATTGAGAAAATGTTTTGTGGTGAGATGAGACCAAAGTAGAATTGTTTGGTCTACTTTAGCACTCCACAGATATGTAATATTGGCTCATTTTCCAGAATAAACTAATTTTTTATTTATTTATTTATTTTTGTCCAAACCCTTATTGACAGTCCTAAACGTCTAGAGTAGAAGAAGACGAACCACGATGCCTCCATATCTCCAATATTGCTGTCCACATTGATTCCAGCTTGGTTCATCTTTTCAAACACTTTTCAACAACTTGTTGTTTCTACCTCCATCTTTCTGTTTCCTCCTGGAAACTGTATCTATTTAGATAAAACAAACATCTGACCTAATGCAAACGCACTGGCAAGTAAAATGAAAAAACATTCATGCAGGACTGTGGTGCAAGACAATACAGTGCAAGGAGACATAATAACAATAAAACTAAATAATAATAATAATAATAATATGATAAAATGAAAAATAAGAATTGAATTACTTTGACAACTGAGATGGAAGTAATGTGTACTGCCCTCGCAGTGCGTATGCTTGTGCACGGCTAGACAGTCAGCTAACCTGTCCTTCAATAACTGAAAATTATTACAGACAGAAACATAACTGTTACACACTGTACAAGTAAAGGAATGCATAAGTATATTTAAATCAGCATCTCTAATCAAGAGAAATAATGAAATAATGAGTTAGCGTCTGCTAAAAGCTAGCAAAGTACGTTTTTCACCACCATAAGAAATTAAATATCCGTCAAACATTCCTCACACAAAAATACACAAACATTTACACCTGCCTACATATACATTAATACTTACAGATAATTATTCTCCAAGGCAAAAGCGTAGAAAACACTTAAACAGCAACGATTTGCCGTCTGCTTGCTAACTCGACTCAGCGGTGAATGCAGCGATAAACACGACACGGTACAACATAGCTGGAAAATAAAGGGAAGAGCGCTCACTCTGACGCAGTTTATCTAAACCAAGAAATACAGATTTTTAACATTTTTTAGATTTGTAACTTCTTCAATTATTAACTTATTTAGCTTTAAATCTTTTAACATTTTAAGGCAGCACATAATGGAATAAAAAAAAATTACAAAACAATTTACATAGTGAGAAAGAAAATCTAAATGATCAGGCAATATGAACTATATACTATCAATCAATCAATATTTATTTATATAGCACCTTCCAGCACCCAATGGTGCACAAGGTGCTTTCCAGGGTAAAAACAAGAATAAAAGCAATATTACAAAGAACAAAACAATATTACTAAAACATAATTCTGACTCAGCCGCACAGCAAAAAAAGTGCTCAAAGTGCATTCAAGTGTAAAACAAGAATAAAAGAATAAAAGCATACTAAATAAACTGTAAATGGTCTGTATATGAAATTACTTCTGATCACCAATAGCCAGTCAATGGAAGCAGTACTAGCCAATAGAGATCACAGGGTCTCATTTTCTGTGCTTCAATAAGAGCTAAAAAAAAAATCACTTTTTTCCATCAGTACCTCAGGAAATATGTAGAAAATAAACAGCGTACACAGTCTTAACACATAAAAGTGAACTAATAAAGACCTGATTTCCTCTGGAATAAATCATGAATCATTTTTGTAAATTAAAAAAAAAAAAAGTAGAAACAATGTAGAATGTGCACAGAACACCAAGTTTTGTCTTAATTTCCATGGCCAACACCTGTGTGTGATGTGTCAAGAGTCAGACTGACCAATCATTGACTATGTTCAGTGAGCAGTGTGTTTCTTGTCTACAGTTCACAAATAGTCACAGAGGAGTTGTATCCAAACCCAAATCCAGGGTAGAGAGGTTCAGTGAAGGTGGAGTGGAAGGTGTGGATAGGAAACAGTTCATCATTTGAGACTTCATAGAAGGAGATGGTTCCAGCAGAGTAGTTCACATACACTGCTACTCTGTGAGATACAGGGACGATCAAGAATGGAAGCTCTGTTTCTGTTTTCTTGTGCCAGACAGAGTAACCACTCTCAGAGCACTGCAGACTCCAGGACTGACTGTTCCTCCCAAACCAACTGTCTTCAGTGTTTCTTCTCCTTCTCATTGTTTTATAAGTCACTGCTATGAACACATTTCTTTTCCACTCTATCTCCCAGTAACAATGACCGATCACTCCATCTGTACACAGAACCTGACAGTGTTTACATTTCTCTGGAGTAAATGCCTTTGCCTTTGTGTTGTTGTCAGACAGCAGGAGGTACCTGTGTGCTGTGTCTGGATCCAGTGTGAGTTTACAAGCATCTGATTGAGAAGACACATATATTTATTAATGGAACAGATCAGCGTTAGTGTCCTAGGTTTATTAAATGAAAAGTGTCACTATGATTAATTTAATTATTCTGGTGAATCAAACACACACTTACACTTTCTCAGACCAGGTTTCATTCTCTTTGCTCCACCATGATCCACCCTAAAAAGAAGAAGCAGTCACAACACAGTTCTTTAATTATGAAACAGTATATACAGTGGTATGAAAAAGTTTGGGTACCCCTTAGGAAAATCATTGCATCAGTTTGTCACTTGCTGAGCTTTTGAAGCAGCAACTTTATTTGAACAAATGTTATACCTTATGGAAACAGAAACATCTCGGTAGTGAAATCATTTTCATTGGTCCAACAGAAACATTGTTATGAATATTTAAACAAAAATAGGCATGTGCATAAATGTGGGTACCCCAAAGAAATAATTCCATTAATATTTAATAGACCCTCCTTTTGCTGCAAGAACAGCCTGTAGACGCCTCCTATAGCCACTGACAAGTCCCTGAAGTCTGGCAGGTGGTACTTCGGCCCATTCCTCCAAACAAAACGCCTCCAGTTCAGTCAGGTTTCTTGGCTTCCGTGCGTAAACAGCCTGCTTCAAATCAATCCATACATTTTCAATGATGTTAAGGTCTGGGGACTGGGATGGCCATTCCACAAGATTGTACTTGTGCTTCTGCATGAATTCCTTGGTGGATTTTGAACAGTGCTCGGGATCATTGTCCTGCTGAAAAATCCAACCCCGGTGTAGCTTCAACTTTGTGACAGATTCTTGAACATTCTTGTCAAGAATCTGCTGATACTGAGAGGAATTCATGTGGCCCTCAACTTTAACAAGGTTTCTAGTCCCTGTGCTAGCCACACAGCCCCATAACATGATGGACCCTCCACCATATTTCACAGTAGGCAATAAGTTCTTCTCATGGATTCACTGTGTTTTTTTCTCCATGCATACCTCCTCTTATTCTGACCAAATAATTCCATCTTAGTCTCATCTGACCACAGTATTTCTTTCCAAAATGCTTCTTGCTTGTCCACATGTGCTTTTGCATACCTCATGCGACTCTTCTTGTGACGAACACTCAGGAAAGGCTTTTTGAGCATCAGCCTTCCAAAGAGCTTTTCCTGGTGCAAAGTGCGCTGGATTGTGGAACGATGAACAACTACACCATCAGTATCCAGATGTTCTTGTAGTTCTCTGGGGGTGGTCTGTGGCTTGTCTGTGACCATTCTAACCATCCTTCGTCTGTGTCTTTCCAGTATTTTTTTGGCCTACCACATCTTTCCTTCACAAGGACTGTTCTTCTGGCCTTCCATTTCTGCACCACATTTCTGACTGTGGAGATAGACATCCCAAACCTTCTTGATAATTTCTTGTACCCTTCTCCTAATTCATGATAATGAGTTATCTTAGTTTCTTGGTCAGTGGAGAGTTGTTTCGATGCCCCCATGTTGCCAGGAGCATAGGACAAGCACAGCCAGCAATTACCTCTGTTAAATAGCCTTTTTCATGATTGGTTTTACCTGTCTTTGTAATTGAAGGTCTCACAAGCTAATCAAAGCCGTTTTGGGCTGCAACATGTCAGCTACAAATCCCTACAGGTCTTGAAATCAATGTGATTAAAAGGGTGCCCAAACTTTTGCACATAACATTTTTTACATTTTAATTTATTATAATAAAACTTTGTAATTATACTCTAAGAATTTTGGTCTGTAAAACACTTACATGTCTACATCTCCGTAGGAAATACAATCTTGTTGCTGTGATCGTCTTTTATAAAGTTAGAGCAAATTATTATGAAATCTTAGAGGGGTGCCCAAACTTTTTCATACCACTGTATGTAATATTGGCTCATTTTCCAGAAAAAACAAATACAGAAAATTTGTCAACAAAGTGGTTCTGCTGACTTTTTGTTTTGCCAAAGCTTTATTGACAGTCCTGAGTAGAAGATGAACCAAGATGTCTCCATGTTTCCAATGTTGCTGTCCACATATATTCCAGCTGCGTTCATCTTTTCAAACACGTGTTTCAACAACTGGTTGTTTTTCTACATCCATGTTTCTGTCCCTCCTGGAAACTCCCCACCTGATGTTTAGCCCATGTGGAGAAGACATGCTCAGAGAGAATGGATTTATTCAAACCAGAGAGAAACCAGTAGTTTAAAAGTGTACATGGTTATTAGCAGCTAATATACTGATGATTAATGGAATACATATGATACACTACTATGTACACTATCGACCCTAGACAGATCACCAGTCTATCGCAGGGCTAACACAGACAGAGATAAGATAATAATAATATGGCAATCTCAATTCACTGACACCTGCCAGTGTATCTATTTAGACTAGACAAACATCTGACCTAATGCAAACACACTGCCAAGTACAATGAAAAAACATTCCTTCAAGACTGTGGTGCTACATACACCTACACAACCAAGACAGAGCACAGAATTATATGTACAGACAGGGCAAGACAATATAGTACAAGGAGACACAACAACAATAAAATTAAATAATAATAATAATAAAATGAAAAATAATAATTTAATTATGACAACTGGGGTGGATGTAATAGGAAGAAAAAATTACAAAATAATTTATTTATTAAGAAAGAAACTAAATGCTCAGCCAGTATGAACTATTGGATGAATTGTAAATAGACTGTATATGATCACCAGTGGCCAGTCAATGAAAGCACTATTGGCCGATACAGATCACAGGGTCTGAGAGTAAAAACAAAGTCCTCCATCAGTTCCTCAGGAATAATGAACTTGTAGAAAATACACAGCATACACATTTGTAACACATAAAAGTAGAATTAATAAAGACCTGCTTTCCACTGTGATAAATCATAAATCATTTTTGTAAATTAAAAAAGTAGAAAAAATAAGAACATGCACAGGACACCAATTTTGAAGATAAATTATACTGAAGCTTCTGAGGTTCTGGTTAGACTATCTATTGTAAATGCTCTAACAAGGACAGCTGTGCAAGCTTGTGTGCGTAATCCAGAGAGTCACAACTCTGAAATACTAATAGTATCTTAATTTCCGTGGCCAAGCCAGAGTGACCCGGAGTGACAAGTCACTGACTATATTCAGTCAGCAGTGTGTTTCCTGTCTACAGCTCATGAATAGTCACAGAGGAGTTGTGTCCAAACCCAAAACCAGGGTACAGAGGTTCAGTGAAGGTAGAGTGGAAGGTGTAGAGAGGAAACAGTTCATCATTAGAGACTTCATAGAAGGAGATGGTTCCAGCAGAGTAGTTCACATACACTGCTACTCTGTGAGATACAGAGGACGAAGAGAATGGTTCCTCTATTTCTTTTTCCTTGTGCCAGACAGAGTAACCACTCTCAGAGCACTGCAGACTCCAGGACTGACTGTTCCTCCCAAAACAACAGTCTTCATCGTTTCCTCTGCCTCTGGTTCTTTTATAAGTCACTCCTATCAGGACGTCTCCTTTCCACTCTACCTCCCAGTAACCGTGATCAGTCACTCCATCTTTACACAGAACCTGACAGTGGTCAAAGCTCTCTGGAAGGATGTGAAATGAGTGCTTTGCTCTTATTATCGTCACTTTTGGGTCACTGTCAGACACACACAAGTGAGGGTGTTCTGTGTTTAGGTCCAGTTTGAGTTTACAGGCATCTGATTAAGAGAAAACAGATTTATTTGTTATCATGTCAACAGATGAATAGTTAGTGTTTTCATTTAATATTATTTCTTCTGGTGAATCAAACACACACTTACACTTTTCCTGACCAGGTTTCATTCTGTGCTCTCCACCATGGTCCACCCTGGAGAAAGAAACAAATAGACCAGACTGTTATCTTTAACTGTGAAAGATCCATCTGCTAACCAATATGAATCATATGACAGTTGAAAACTAGAAATGTGTTGATGTAACAATGAAACAGTGTGTGCTCTTCTGATCAATTCATACTTGAGTGTGTCCAGTCTCCAGGCTGGATTCTTTAATCCATCAGACAGCAGCTTCACTCCCGAGTGTCCTAGATGATTGTAGCTCAGGTCCAGTTCTCTCAGATGGGGGGGGGTTAAAAGTTAGAGCCAAGACCAGAAAATCACAGCCCTCCTTTGTGACCTGACAACCTGACAAACTACACAGAGACACAAACAAACTTGATGGCATCAATGCAACAGACAAGCTACTGGTAGTACAGATCAAAGTCACATCACATACAGTAACTGTAGTAACAAGAACATTACATCACAGTGAATCATTAGTGTTATTCATTTCATTTGTTGGTGGTTTTAATGTTGTGGTTGATCAGTTTACATGCCTGCGATTTTTGTTTTGTGGTTGTTGTCATTATTTTGTTTCTGTATACTTGATATACCCAAGTAGTTCCAGGCACCCATTTTATTTAATAGTAATAGAAACATTTTGCTAATAGCTCAGGGTTAAGAGCTCTAGGTAGTTCATATCAAGGATGAGCTTTGTTCCAGGTTACTATTTAAGATGTTTTTGTCATTAAGTGTTTGAGAAGCATTTTTGGATGAGTGACAGATAAAAATCTGTCTATCTATTGTACATCTCCAACCCTTCTAAATCAGTCCCCACAATAATTTGTTACATTAAATTCATTATAATGCAAAGGTTATTGGGATATGAAATTAATCTGTAAGCACCCAAATTCAACTGTATTGTTCTGAATGAATGCCCTTGCTGGCCATCAATCATTTGATACACTTTAAAGTTTCAAATCAATTTAAACTCTTAAATCACAAAAACATTTATAGGGAGAACTTCTTAAAACTATACAAATATGCAAGATTGGCAAAGACCAATACTAGATTCTGCATGTTGTTTTACTCAGTTGGAAACAGAAAACTGCGGCAAACCACTCAAATAAATTCTCTCTGAAGAGAAGAGAGGAGATATTTTACAAAATCCGTCAACCCTTCAGTGATCACTTCTAACAAATGAACGAGTCCTAAAGCTATACGGTTACTTAAGCTCAGAGACATGAACATACAAAGAAAGTCTCAATCAGCCTGTCTATTGTCAGCACAATGTACAAAGAAACAGTCTGAAGTCTGCATTAACCTGTTTACTGATAGAGACTTCAAAGACAGGCGGCACAGTGGAGAGGTGGTTAGCACTGATGCCTCACAGCAAGAAGGTCACCGGTTCGAATCCATTTCTGTGTGGAGTTTGCATGTTCTCCTTGTATCTGCGTGGGTTCTCTCCAGGTACTCCAGCTTCCTCCCATCATCCAAAGACATGCTCATTAGGTTAATTGGTGATTCTAAATTGGCTGTAGGTGTGCATGTGAGTGTGAATGTTGGCCCTGCGATGGACTGGCGACCTGTCCAGGGTGTACCCCTGCCTTTATAGGCTCCAGCAGACCCCCCGTGACAGGATTAAACGTGTATAGAAAATGACTGACTGACTTCAATGACATTAAACAGAATAAACTCCTGACCTGAGAGTTTCCAGTAGACAGTGTGGACTCTTCAGTCCATCAGAAAGAAGCTTCACTCCTAAATCCTTCAGGTCGTTATCACTCAGGTCCAACTCTCTCAGACAAGAGGACTGGGAGCTGAGAACTGAGGCCAGAGCTTCACAGCTTCTCTCTGACAGGTTACAGTGACTCAACCTGAAAAGAAGAAAGTGAAGAACATTGCATCATTTTTTTTTTTCAAAATTCCACATTTATATTTCAGTGATTATTGTGCAGTATGTCTGCACTTAATTATGGATATGTGCTGTTCCCAAACTGAAAAATCACACAAATGTCTTTACCAGACACAAGGAAAAGAAAAATCATCATTACTTTTTATCTATAACACCTTACTGTTACAGTTTCTGGAATTCCATCTATTTCTTTACTCATTTAAATATTGTAAATATGATACAGCTCCACAAGTCTTGTTCATCCTTGGGTACAATTTCCAGATGCTTGAAGGTGCCACATTCATCTGTTCAAACAGTTAAACGCAAGTATAGACACCATGAGAATATCCAGCCATCATACCGCTCAGTAAGGAGGCATGTTCTGTGCCCCAGAGATGAATGTGTTTTAGCTAAAGACCTTGTCAAGATGACGGCTGAAGCTGGTAACAGAGTATCATTCTACACAGTAAAACGAGTCCTGTACCGACATGGACTGAAAGGCCACTCAGTGAGGAAGAAGCAATTACTCCAAAAGCAACAAAAAAAAAGCCAGATTACAGTTTGCAAATACACACAGGGACAAAGACCTTATGTTTTGGATGTCCTGTGGTCTCGTGAAACTAAAGAATTGTTTGACCATAATGACCATCGTTACATTTGGAGGAAAAAGGGGGAAGCTTGTAAGCCTGAGAACACCATCCCAACTGTGAAGTATGGGGGTGGTAGCATCATTTTGTGGGGCTGTTTTGCAGCAGGACAAACGAGTGTACTTCCTAAAATACACGGTGTAGTGGATTTCACGGTTCAAACTGGAGCCACACAAATCCCCAGGAAACTGAGATTGCTTATCTTTTAGTTTATTTGTCTCATGCTTTAGTGCTGATGCTACCAAGTGCCATGGTTCTAAAAGAAAGGGCAATGTAAATCATGCTTGATAAATGCATAAATGCAACAATATACTAGCAAATAAAATACCATTAATATTCTAAATCAAAACTGCTTAAGGAATCATCCATAAAGTAAATCCGCACTGCTCTCTAAATTTTAAATTATGGAATTGGTCAACTGATCTCTGCAATGCAATTGACAGAATCTTTTCGACGAGAGGACTGGGTTCGGGGGAACCTGTCTGCCCTGACGGAACGTTTGCCGCTGGATACATGATGGACTCCTGGGTGAAGTGGAGGGTCGTGTGCATGGCAATTCTTTCCGTTGAGGACATCAAGGATTTTTACATATTCTGAACCATGATAACAGGCTTTCTGCTGATTGGATTAGGGAAAGTCGGAAGACGGGGTCAGTAGTCCAAAGCCCCATGAAGCTGCCCAACGTTATTATTGATGGAGTGAGCAGAGCTGTTAGCGCTCAGACTGTGGTCCTTAACTGCAACATGGAAAACACCTTGGAAAGAGCCAACAGCACACTGACTGTGGTTATAAATCGCAACATGAATAACATCTTGGACAGAGCTGTTAGGGTTCAGAGTGTGGTCATTAACCGCAATATTGAAACTATCTTGGAGAATATGTTTTCAGCTTTGCTAAGGCAAATTTGGAGACCAGAATGGACAAACAGCAAGAGTAAATTGTGTCTATTGAAATGTGACTACTCGCCCTAACCCAAACAATCATTATCTAATCCGCATTCTGGCCCCTGAGCAGCTCTGTCCTATACCTCCCGCCCTTCCCTCACACCTGTTGATTGTTGACTCCATCTGGGACTTGATCACATGCACATATGCAGTACATATGCAGTACACCTCCCGTCCCCCAAGCCCATGCCTTCGCTGCTTTGCCCCACACCAGTGCAACAGGCGAGGTCTGCTGGCGGCACCGAAGGGCTGTATCGTCTGTATATGTACGGACGGGTTGAGTGCGGTAATTTCGCTGTACTTTTTATTCTGACAATAAAGTTCATTCCCAAATGAGTCTTCCAAATGAACAATGACCCAAAGCATACTGCCAGAGTAGTTACAAAGCGGCTTAAGGACAACAAAATCAATGCTTTGGAGTGACCATTATAAAGCCCCAATCCCAATTAAGGATGTCTGATAATGTCGTCTCTCCGATATAATCGGCCGATATTGAGTTAAAAATGTAACATCGGGAATTATCGGTATCAGGTTTTTATAACCGATGTTTGTTCTGTAGGGTTCAGCATTTCCGAGTCTGCGTGAACGCAGCATGGGACGTTAACAGGCGCGTGCTTAATGACGTATAACAACAACAACACGCTAGTCTCGTAGGTTGCTAACCGTGGCTAACAAGCTAGCTCGCCCGGTGTATGAGATGTCCGTGGTTTGGAAGTATTTCTAAGTGTCACTTACTAACAGTAAATTTGCGATTTGCAATTTGGTTATGAGAGGAGGAAACAAGGCGTCTTTCTTTAATACATCAAAATTTGATCACCCACCTCAAGAAGAATCATGCGGAGTTATACGTTACATTTGTCTTCCTTGTTTTGATATTGTCTGTAGTGTTTGAGGCAAACTTATTTTGCACAGACAGTGTTTACATTTGAAAAGCCATGTTATGGTTGCATCCAGTGGGACATCGCAATGAAATTAGGCATGTGTAAATTCCATAATAAGTGATATGTTATGTTGTTACCTAACAATTTTGGTGTAAAAAGACTGCATATATCGGTATCGGGTGATATCTGTATCTGTAATTGGACAATATCAGAATATCGGCAGAAAAGACAATATCGAGCATCCCTGACCTCAATACCATAGAAAATTTGTGGGCAGATCTGAAAAGATGTGTGCAAGCGAGGGGGCCTACAACCCTGACTCAAGTTACATAAGTTCTGTCAGGAGGAATGGACCAGAGTTCCAGCAGACTATTGTAGTAACCTTAGGTCCTCTCAATTCTCCCCCTCTCTGGAATGTGAATTTACGGAGTTGTTTTGCAGAAGAACTCTTCTAACAGATCAACCTTTTACACCCATAGCTATAAATGTGCCATGTCCAGATGCTGGACAGACCCACGCTAACGGAACTCCCTAATGCTGAGGACGTCACCTAAGCCAAAATAGACAGATTTACACTTCTGTAGAATTTCCCCACTCTGGTTTCTAGACTAATTAGTTCTGAATCGAAAGAACATTAATGCGATATCGGAACTACAAAGACTGATTTAAATGACTTTCAGTTCATGTGGATAAAGTCTAGAAGACTTAATGTTATTTTATTATGTTTATTATCATGTTTTAAGCTTGTGATATACTAATTCTTCTTTTTCAGAGACACACACACACAAACATACCAAACACTTGCTTGCTCCCCTCTCCAAGAATGACCAAGGAAGTGGGTCGTAAATAACTTCCTCCCAGAACCAGACTCTCGTCTGTATTTCTCGTCTCTAAAAAGAGCCTTTGTTTAATAATATGACTATCGAAATTGCAATAACCTGGTAAGTTATATATTGTTGTTCAGAAAGTGCTAACGATCACAATGAGACTATTTTGATCATTGTACGATAAAGTTAGCCCAAATTCATATAATTGGTCACACAAAAGAAGTATCAACATTGCCATCAAGTGGCTATCTTTAAAACTATTTTCCCTCTCTTTTAATCATTGTTGAAATTAAAGCATGTCGAACTTTAGATGTTCTTATACTAGTAGCTATTGTGAAATCATCACTACGGGAATTGTTATTTTAGAAACACAACCTTTTAGTATTAGCAAATTGTCACTGTAAAGAGAACATGAGTTATTAATTAATTGATGCTTTTGAATTATTTTGATTTTACCGTTCATATACGTCATCTTGTTATGTTGTAATGTTGAGTGTTGTCACATGCGAAAACATTGCTAACGAGCCATGATGAGTGATGGAATGGTTACATTTAATAAAATAGGTTAAGATCAGGCAATAAGACGTCTGAAGACAAACGAGTGGGCGTTCTCTTCCCTTCCCGCGCGAAGAAGTTGGAAATCCGATCCACACACGCCCTGAATAATTAACTCATAAAACCAGAGAGATGCTCCCTTTTCTCCGCACTTTTACCTTTACTTTTTCTTCAGGGCTTCTTTGACTTTTTCTTGGACACTTTCTTTTACCACTTTCCTTTGCACTTTCTTTTGTACTTTAACTTTCTAGTACATTCTAGTTTTCATTTCCATTTTCCGTTTACGTATTTACGTTTAAACTTAGTAACTTGTTTTAAGAACAACTTGAATATTTCAAGCTCTGTTTGTTTCTCGTCAGATGTTTTTCCCTGACGTACGATTTTTATTGTGACGTAAATAGTTTTCTAGCTTTATTAATTTTTATACTCTACCAACCGAAGTACTAACCATCATCGTTCATAAGTTAGCCAGCGTAGACAGCTGGGATATCAGAGAAAGACCCAATCTCTTAGCAACGATATTAAGAAGACGTGACTAGCCGGATTCTTTCTTCAAACACAAAGACATTGCCAAGTGTCATCTACTGCCTTTGACTGAACACCTACAACGCTCTCAAGCGAAGCTGGGTGTTGGAGTTGCAAACCAAGCAACGAGTCCTATCTACCGGTCCAAGAGAGGCCCGCATCAGCTGTGCCGTTACCGTCACCAACTCGTCACACCGACGCTCCTCCATCACCGACGCCGAGAAGACTCTACGGAAAAGTAGGCTGAATCGTTCCTACCGCTTAAGACACAGAGTTGGTGTCACTACTTTGAAACTCCCTACTAATATCTTTTAGAGAAGATTGATTAGATTAGGTATCATTCCTTTTAGATTAAACCTTAAAACATCTCTATCTCTCACCATCGCTCCAGAAATTAATAATTCCATACCTTATTATATTCGTTTTATTTGATTATCTATGCATATATTCTATTAGTCCCTCATTTACTCATAGTTGTCACTTTATTAAATAAATATTCATTCACACTTAAGAAGTTGTTTGTGGTGTTGTTTACGGCAGAGAATGACTGGTAAAATTTGTAGTAAAGGATTCATCCTTCAGATATGCAAATTATTTAACCAAGACTGAAACTGATTTAAACCGTGTTCTTCCTACGATAACAGGAGGTGGTGCCCTAACGAGACAATTTAAAAGTGTATGGTATCCTACACTATTGTGAGAAGCTTGTGGAAGGATACCCAAATGTTTGAACCAAGTCATACAGTTTAAAGGCAATCCTACTAAATCTGAAGGAAATGTATGTAAACTTTATTCTTAGAAATTATCTCTCTCATTGTGTCTGTGTAGGTTCTCAGTCATCCAGGTCATGGTAATCCAAAAAAAGGTTTCAAAAAAGGCAACTGGATTTGTAGATTTTGGAGAAGACGTTTCACCACTCATCCGAGTAGCTTCTTCAGTTCTGAGGTACTGGTGGGAAGTCTGAGGTTTAAATAGGAACTCCTCCTGAGAAACATTGCTTGTTATGCTAATAACCAGAAACTGGTGCAGCTATTCCCACTAACGACTGGGTACTTACCTGTTGTGAGGGGGGGACAGTTTTGGTCTTACCTATGAATGGTTCTCTAACGACTCTTGTCCATCAAGGGCTCCAGTGTCAAGGTGTGAAGGAGACTGAAACTTCTTGGGGACAGAAGTTAACACTGTATTGTAAATAGATGGCAAATTGAATCTCAGTCCACCTCCTCTGTTTAGTGAAGGTTTTTCCAGTCTGACATAGATGGCTTCCTTAACTCCTCTTTCAAACCATCTGTTTTCTCTGGCTAAGATTTGGACGTTGTTATCCTCAAAAGAGTGTACAGACCTATACATTGGGGAAACTAAACAACCTATCCACAAACGCATGTACCAGCACAGGAGAGCCAGCTCATCAGGTAACGATTCAGCAGTCCACCTACACTTAAAGGACAAAGGACACTCTTTTCAAAACAGGACCAAAACTGTCCCCCCCTCACAACAGGTAAGTACCCAGTCGTTAGTGGGAATAGCTGCACCAGTTTCGGGTTATTAGCATAACAAGCAATGTTTCTCAGGAGGAGTTCCTATTTAAACCTCAGACTTCCCACCAGTCCCTCAGAACTGAAGAAGCTACTCGGATGAGTGGTGAAACGTCTTCTCCAAAATCTACAAGTCCAGTTGCCTTTTTTGAAACCTTTTTTGGAATATCTCTCTCATTATTGTGGCATTTAACAAAGAGAAATAATTTTGGTAATTTTAACTGACCTAAAACAGGAGAGGTTTAGTCTGATTTAACTTCAGACAGTGAGGAAAAAGGGTGTATGTGTCTTTTAACACAATGCATGTAAACATCTAGTTTCAACTGTATATACACTTTAGCTTTGGCAGTAGTGGCATTAGACAGTTTGCACCATGTCCTTTGGCTTTGTTTTTTGAAATAGCACTTTTCTACCTACTGGTAATCAAAATGCTTTACAGTCACAGACACATCTACCCATTTGCTTACATAAGCACACATTCACACACCAGTGCCGTGCACTGGGAGCAACTGGGGGTTCAGTGTCTTTGTCAAGGACACTTCAGCATGTGGTTCATTCCAGGGGCCTGAACCAATAATACTCTCGTTCAGGAACAACTTGCTCTATTGTTAAAAGGGTACTTTGCCAGTTTCTACAATAGTCCTTTGCCCACCAGAATTAAGGAAGTAGACAACATGTTGTTTCATATGTGGCGGCTGTGGCTCAGTAGGTAGAGCGGGTTGTCCACGAACCAGAGGGTTAGCGGTTCGATCCCCGGAATGTGCCACATGTCGAAGTGTCCTTGAGCAAGACACTGAACCCCCAGTTGCTCCCAGTGCGTGGCACTGGTGTGTGAATGTGTGTATGCTTGTGTGAGTGAATGGGTAGATGTGTCTCTGACTGTAAAGCGCTTTGAGTACCAATAGGTAGAAAAGCGCTATATAAAAGCAAGGCCATTTACCATCAAGGCCATGTGTTGTCTTGGGTGTGGTTTCATGTGACATCTGGTTCTCTAGATCCCATTCAGAATCCACTATTATGAAGGATAGATTGATATCAAAGTTTTGCCTTTAACTTTGTAATCTATGTTAATACCACACAGGTACCATGAAAACATGTTTGGATATAATGTGTAAACTTACAGAGCTCTTCTGGAGGCTTTGATGACTGGCAGCATCCTGAGCAGAGCATCTTCTGAAGCAGAAAAGTTCTTCAAGTCAAACACATCCAGATCTTCTTCTGATGACAATAACATAAAGACCAGAGCTGACCACTGAGCAGGAGAGAGATTCTTTTCTGAGACTCTTCCTGAACTCAGGTACTGTTGGATCTCCTCTATTAGAGAATGATGCTTCAGTTCATTCAGACAGTGGAACAAATTAAGGCTTCTCTCTGGAGGAAGATCCTGATTGATCTTCTTCATGATGTACTTCACTGTTTTTCTGTTGATCGTTTCTCTGTTTCCTCTCTCTTTCACCAGGCCGTGTAGAAGACTCTGACTGGTTTCGACTGAAAGACCCAGGAGGAAACGCAGGAACAGATCCAGGTGTCCATTTGGACTCTGCAAGGCCTTGTCCACAGCACACTGGTGGAGATGATCTAGGTCAGCTTTGTCTTCAAAGAAGCTATACCAGAGGGAGGATGTTTGTGATTCTCCCATCAGATTGTCACCATGATTAATGAATGTCAAATGAACATAGAGAGCAGCCAGAAACTCCTGAACACTCAGATGGACGAAGCAGAACACCTTGTCCTGGTACAGTCCTCTCTCCTCTTTAAAGATCTGTGTCAACACTCCTGAGTACACTGAGGCTGCTGTGATATCGATGCCACACTCTGTCAGGTCTGATTCATAGAAGATCAGGTTTCCTTTCTGCAGCTGATCAAAAGCCAGTTTTCCCAGAGACTCAATCATCTTCCTGCTCTCTGGACTCCAGAGTGGATCTGTCTCAGCTCCTCCATCATACTTGACCTTCTTGACTTTGGTCTGAACCACCAGGAAGTGGATGTACATCTCAGTCAGGGTCTTGGGCAGCTCTCCTCCCTCTCTGGTTTCCAACACATCCTCCAGAACTGTAGCAGTGATCCAGCAGAAGACTGGGATGTGACACATGATGTGGAGGCTTCGTGATGTCTTGATGTGGGAGATGATCCTGCTGGCCTGCTCCTCATCTCTGAATCTCTTCCTGAAGTACTCCTCCTTCTGGGGGTCAGTGAACCCTCTGACCTCTGTCACCTTGTCAACACAGTAAGGAGGGATCTGATTGGCTGCTGCAGGTCGTGTGGTTATCCAGAGGCGAGCAGAGGGAAGCAGTTTCCCCCTGATGAGGTTTGTCAGCAGCACATCCACTGAGGTGGACTCTGTAACATCAGTCAGGATCTCAGTCTTGTGGAAGTCCAGAGGAAGTCGACACTCATCCAGACCGTCAAAGATGAACACAACCTGGAACTCTTCAAAGCTGCAGATTCCTGCTTCTTTGGTTTCAGTGAAGAAGTGATGAACAAGTTCCACCAAGCTGAACTTTCTCTCTTTCAACACATTCAACTCTCTGAAAGTGAATGGAAAAGTGAAGTGGATGTCCTGGTTGGCTTTGTCTTCAGCCCAGTCCAGAGTGAACTTCTGTGTTAAGACTGTTTTCCCAGTGCCAGTGTTGCGTGGCGCAGAATGAGACTGTCCTCCGCTACACATTTAATTTTAAAGTTGCTTTATTTTTGTCTGCAAAGAGCAAAAATATCATCAATATTCGCTACACTCATTCAGACACATTCAACGTCCGTGTGTTTTCTCGTTCACTGAACGTATTCACGCGAGATTCACAATCATGTACAATCAATATTTCAACCAATACACACTTACAATCAATCATGTTTAAACACATTCCAATTAATCATGTATATACCGTAACCTCTTTATTTATTGACCTCTGAACTACGCGAGCAGTCCGGGCGAGCCCGGCTCATTGTTTCCCTGTTGCTCGCCGTAACTAGGCAACCAGTGCTAACTACCGGCTAGCAGTTTTCGGTACTGACTAACAGCCGTTACGTACATAAACAATAGTACAATACATCCGAACGGGATGATAAACCAACACATAACACATTCATTCGTTCCACAAGTCTAACTCTCCCTTCTTACCTGCAAAGAGCAAAAATATCATCAATATTCGCTACACTCATTCAGACACATTCAACGTCCGTGTGTTTTCTCGTTCACTGAACGTATTCACGCGAGATTTCCCGTGTATCGCTCCTAAACACACACACAGTGTAGCGAATACGCCCGGTGCTGGCCGGAATTAGGTACTCCATACTGTGAGATAACTACATTGTTTCAAAACAATAAACTATAATTTCCTTTCCATAAATGTACAAACAATTATTACCACGCTCTGAACATAAGCTATACTAACTGTAAATCATATAAACATGTAAATAATAATAATACTATAGGTCTATTAATCACTGATGGCTCTGTATGCCACACTCTCCCCCCCAATAATAAATGTCTCCAGACATTTCTGATACTCACAGTGTACCTTTTTACAACATATTGAATTTTTCTCACTGAAAACATGGCATTACTTATTTCAAAGTGGCACTTGACATTAAATTCCATTAGTAGCCATTTATCAAAGTATATGACCCATTTAGACCTATACCACCATACATCAGTTACTGTACTCTGTGCCCCAAAATCAGGTCAACTCTCAAATGTAACAGAACTCATATCGGCCTCAGTTCTTTTAGTCTGTTACCAGTCTCTTATTGTACAGTATCAGTTCAATATGTTCTCCTGGAATTGTTTCTTCTTCACAGTCCATAGAAGTTCACCTCTCTCCTTTACAGAGTCCATTTTCCCTGGGATAGAGTCATGTTTGTGTCATGTGAGTTCAACCTGTTACTTCAATGTCTGGTGATGCCCACGGTCGCCACATGACCGGTGGGTTGCAGGCTGGGGCCATACTCACGGCATGCAGGCTCTCAGCACCTGCTTTCACCCATGTCGGCTCACCCAAGGCATTGTAGGTCAGCATCTGGGGACGGTGCCTGTGTCGCTGTGGGTAGCTGGTCACTGGAGGAGGGTCAGGAGCGGGATCATCTCCCTCTGATGACTCTTGTAGACTTTCCCCAGGCTCTGCGTCGTTCTCACCGTCTCCATCCGCTGTGATGCCTCTGTCGTCAGTCTCTGTCTCCTCTTGAGCAACCGTTGCATCTTCCAGATCTGATGCTTCCTCTTGCATCGTCAGAGCTGGTGTAAATGGCTCTGCCTCAGGGTTCAAGTCTGTAGCTCTCTGACTGAGTTCTTGGTTGTCTGGGAAACGGCACACCAGCTCCACTTCATCACTGCTTTCGCTGTCTGAGTTCTCCTCTTGTTCGCTGATTTGATGTTGTCCTACTCTTGTCCGTGTCCTTCTTCTCCTCTCTTGTGTTGCAGGGGCAGGTTCTGGTTTCCCCAAAGGCAGACTATCACATGGGAGTAGGAGGTTTCTGTGCAACACGCGACTTTTACCTCCTCCCTCCGGTGCTACTTCATACACCGGGCTGTCACTGCTCCTTCTCTTCACCACCACATGCACTTTCGTTTCCCAATAGGACCGCAGTTTACCAGGGCCGCCTCTCTCTGACAGGTTACGCACAAGCACCCGTCCACCAGGCTGTAGGTCAGCTCCATGTGTTCTTTTGTCGTAGCCTTTCTTTCCTCGTCGAGCTTCTCGGGCCGCTGTTTTGGAGGCGATCTCATAGGCTTGTCGCATTCGGTTTTGCCAGTTTTGTACATACTCAGTGTAAGTCTCTTTTGCCTCTCTGGGCTGCAGGTTGAAAAGCAGGTCTACGGGTAAACGAGGTGATCTTCCGTAGAGCAAGTAGTAGGGAGAGAACCCTGTGACCCCACTGCGGGTGCAGTTGTACGCGTGCACCAGTTTTGTCAATGAGCTCTTCCAGTCAGCCTTCTGTTCACTTGTGAGGGTGCGGAGCATTGATAAAATAGTTCTATTGAATCGCTCACACTTCCCGTTGCCTTGGGGGTGGTAACATGTTGTGTGAGACCCCCGCACATCACAGCTCTTCCGTAGTTGGTCCATCAGCTGGTTGTCAAACTCTCGCCCCATGTCGTGGTGAATTCTCTCTGGGAATCCGACTCGGAGTGCAAAGTCATTGAATAATTTGTCAACCACAGTTTTGGCAGACTTGTTTTTCGTGGCGTAGGCTTGGGCGAAACCAGTGAAATGATCGATCACAATAAGAATGTACTCAAACCCCTGTTTGCATGTCTCTAGGTGTAAAAAGTCAATGCATACGAGCTCACCTGGGCGTGTTGTGACAATGGTGGTCATGGGAGCCCTGGTTGCTTTGTGAGGTCGTTTTGCCTTGAGACATTCACACTCTTGTGTGACAAAGTGTTCTATGTCAGAGTACATACGAGCCCAGTAGAATCGATCTTGGATCAGGTTCAGAGTTCTCTCGACCCCGAGATGTCCCATTTCTCTGTGAAGCTCGTGGAAGACTGTTTGATGATGCTCTTTTGGGAGGATAAGCTGTTGTTTATCTCCTGCTTTCCTGAAGAGAATTCCATCCTCATTAACATACAACTTTGCCCATTGTCTCATTAATACTCTGACATCCGCCGGTTCTGCTTTAAGAGCTCTTCTAGATGGGTGCTGCTTTTCCCTCTTATAATGCAGAACTATCCCTATGACAGGATCTCTTTCCTGGCTGTCTCGTATCTGTTCTGGTGTCAGGGACTGGGTGAGAGGGTGTGCACTCGCATCTCTCACTAAGTCTAATGTTTCTATGGGGACTGCTGCTACCCAGACTGGAGGGGTGTCTCCCTGCACACTAACCCCCTGCACTGCTGCACTGAACACTTCCTGACCCGCTTCCTCTGTACATTGTGTCATGAACGCATTTATGTCTACTGGCATGCGGGATAGGCCGTCCGCATCTGCGTTACTTTTTCCTGGTCTATACTTAATGGAAAAGTCAAACTCGGATAGCTCACCCACCCACCTATGACCCGTAGCGTTTAGCTTAGCTGTTGAGAGGATATAGGTTAAGGGATTGTTATCTGTATATACCACAAAGTGTGGGGCATGGTAGAGATAATCCCTAAAACGTTCACATATTGCCCATTTTAGTGCTAAAAACTCTAATTTTCCCGAGTGCATGTGATAGTTCTTCTCAGGTGGTGTTAGAGTCCTGGAGCCATAGCCGATAACTACCATTTTGTCGTTCTGTCTCTGATAAAGAACTGCTCCCAATCCCTCCTGGGATGCGTCGGTATGGAGGACGAATGGTTGGGTCATCTCTGGGTATCCCAGCACGGGAGGCTCTATCAGTTTGTCTATTAGAGAGTTCAATGTCTTTTGGTGGTTATCTGTCCACTGTATAGGAGTGTTAGGTGGGAGGTTACCTTTCTTCCTGGTTGGGGCCTTGATCTTTTTTTTTTTCATTTGGTCAGGTGTTGTTGAGAGCAGCTGGTAGAGAGGCTGGGCTATTCTGGAGAAGTTTGGGATGTATGTTCGGTAGTATGAGAGGAATCCCATTACTCGTCTCAGCTCTCCCACCGTTGTAGGCGCTTTCTCCTTTAAGGCTTGGACTGGGGCCACCTCAGATGGGTCCATAGTGTAGCCTTGTCCAGACACCAACCGTCCCAGAAATCTCACCTTCCTCTTCAACACCTCACACTTGCGGGGACTGAGCTTAACCCCATGCTCCTGATATCTCTGTAACACAGTTCTCAGGTGCTCAATGTGGTCCTCAAAACTTGGGCTATGGACCAGGTTGTCGTCCAAATACGGTTGACACATGACGTCCCTCAAGCCCCGCAAACAGTCTTCCATGTTCCTCTGGAATTCCGCGGGCGCTGCACTCAACCCGAACGGGATTCGGACCCACTGGTACAGGCCCCAGGGGGTTATGAAAGCGGTCAGGGGCTGGCTTTCCTTGTCCAGGTACCCCTGGTGATAAGCCTTCCCCTGATCCAGTACAGAGAACCAGGAGCTGCCAGTGAGGGAGTCCAGCATGTCTTGGATTCTGGGTATAGGGTGGCGGTCAGGGACTGACTTTTTGTTCAGCTCCCTGTAGTCACAACACAGTCTTAAAGTCCCATCCTTCTTTCGCACACACACGACTGGTGAGGCGTACGGAGAGCGTGAAGGAGTAATCCAGCCCCGGTTCAACAAGTCCTGGATATACTCTTTCACCTCCTGATGTAGTGGCTTTGGGACTGCCATGTATGTTTTTCTTACGGGGGTGGTGTCATGCAGGGTGATGTGGAGTTTCAGTGAGGGGATGGAGCCGATGTCATCATCATTGTATGCGAACGCGTGACACTCCTCTCTCAGCAGCTGCTTTGTGATCCTCCTTTGCTCCTCGTTCAGGTGACTGAGATCGACTGGCGGGTCCCACCAGGTGGGTTTATGTTTCTCTGAATTGTCACCGCCTGGGGCTGATGCTGTGTGAGTCGGTGGCTTTATTCCCTCTCCCCGCTCTATCTGTTCAACACTGGCTGCATAGGCAGTTTTGACTGTTTGCAGGTGACCAAAAACAGTGCGTGGGGCCAGGGTTACACTGTGTTTATTTGTGTTGGCGATGGGGACTGGTATATAACCTGACCTGTTACTGGGGACACGGACTAGACCCTCCTCTACCACTACCCCCTCTGGCAATGTTGGCACTTCACTTGGAACTAAAAGCAGGTCTTGGCCATGATACTGAGCCCCAGTGTTGACGTTAACATACACTGTGGTGACCTGTCCAGCACCTAGGGTCAGTGTTCTTTTTCCTGTGTGTATAATTCCTACATCTTCCTCACTAACAGGGGCATGGATAATCTGAAGCACTGCTTGTGCTGTCTTGACTGTTATCTGGAAGGCTTGACACACAGTATGGATGGTCTCCGTCTTTGTTGTCTGACTACAGTCTCCTGTTATTTCTTCTATCACATTGTAACCAATTATGGGCTCTGCTGCTACATGTGGGTCACTTGACACTAAAATAGGGACTAGAAGTGGCTTTGTCAAAGCAGATTCTTTTCCCAGTCTAAACTCAACCTCCACCCAGCCCATGAAGGGGATCTCAGTCTGGTTGGCTGCCACTCCCAATAAGATGTCTGAGCCCAACAGTTCACTGAGAGGTCGCACTGTGCTGTGTGGTAGGTGCAGCTTTCTCCACTCTTCATTAATGATGGTCGCCTGAGCACCTGAGTCCCATAATGCTACTACTGGAACCGTGTCCAGCGTACAATGGACAGTGTGTCTCTTCGCAATCAGCTTGATGAGTCGTTCCTTGCGTCGTGGTGGGAGGTAGTTGACTGATGACAGTTGCGGTGGTGCTGGAGGGGGGACAGGTTGCTGCATGTTGAGACTGAATGATTCACGGGCTACCGAGGGTCCCGGCTCGGCAGCCCGGTCTCGTTTCCCTGCTGCTCTCTGGTCCGTCGACATCCTCTGGAAAGATGCCCCTCTTGCCCACACTTAAAGCAATGTCTACAGAAGTCACCTATTTGAGCTTCCTGACACGCCCTACAACCCCTGGGCCGACTACGGCTGGGTGTGAACATTTTCTCTGTCGGGCTAGCTCGTGTGGCCTCCACTGTTTGTAACAACAACTTTTTGATTTCTAAAACCTCAGCTTTGAGCGCTTCTATTGGATCTATCTCGGTTTTGGGTCCCTGACTTTTCTTACTCTTTCCCCCTGCTTCACGGTGAGTAACTGTGTCAACCGCTGCCGCTGAGGCATCAGGTGAATACACCTCCGCCTGCACTTCACTGACTTTTGGGGGCTTGTTTAGGACTGTTTTTCTCAGTTTTTGCTGTCTCTCCTGTTCTAGGTTTGCAGCCTCACTGATTCGCTCAATTAGCACTTCATCTGTGACAGTACGATTACTGAGATACGGCTTGAGTTGGAACTTAACCGCATCACTGTAAAGACCGGTCTCTATGGAGCGGAGGAATTTTCTCTGAATTAGCTCTGGGCTAAACTGCTCCCCTTCCTCACCTGCATCCTCATCACTAGATTTTCTCATTAACTTCTCTTTCAGTTCTATTGCTCTGAATAAGAAATTCTGTGCTGACTCTTTTGGATCTTGTGTCATGTTCATCAGGTGATGTAATAAGTCGGAGGAGGAGTCCACTTTGTAGTGACCCTTCAGAATAGTCTTGAGGGTGTGCAGTGTCAGCTCTCGCTTTATTTCCAACATCTCCCGCAGATGAAGACCTGGACTCACCGCACGTGTGACTGCTTCAATTATCTCCGCTTCTCCATGTCCTTTCCGCTGTCCAGACTCGATCTGGTTGATGAGGCTTGTGTAGGACAATTTTTCCTTTTGCCCAGCTTCACCAATCTGTCCAATGATCCGGAACTCCCGCCTCAGTGTCACCTCGGGCAGTCTGGTTGGTGCTGTGGTGGCAGTCCTTGTGTCCTCTTCCTTTGCAGTCACGATGACAGGCGCAGTGTCTCCTCCTGCTGCTTGTGTCTTTCGCTTAATCTTTTCCTCCAGCGCCCCGATTTTCTCTGCCATCTGCTGCTGTAACTCCTGGTACTGTATTTTCAGCTTTTCTAACTCACTTGTCTCTGGAAATACAATCTCAGCCTCAGTTTCCTCCGGTGTCGACTTTAAGGAGGCCAGGTAGGACAATATATCCAGCAGACACTGGTGATACGATTCGGGCTCCTCACTCTCCTCGATTCCATCTAACGTCGTTTCCACCAACCTGATGAGGGTGCGTCTTGTTTTGCTGACAAACCCCCCGGCAGGTGTGCTACACTTTAGATGCTCACACAGGGTGATGACCTCCTTCTCGTCCAGCGTCTGCAGTATCTTGCTTACTTCGTCCCTTTCTTTCTCCATGGTCCTCCTCTGCTTTGTTCGTCTCTGCTTCTATGCGACTGGGCCGTGGGCTGAATCAACCATCCTCTGCTACCAAAATATGTTGCGTGGCGCAGAATGAGACTGTCCTCCGCTGCAAAGAGCAAAAATATCATCAATATTCGCTACACTCATTCAGACACATTCAACGTCCGTGTGTTTTCTCGTTCACTGAACGTATTCACGCGAGATTCACAATCATGTACAATCAATATTTCAACCAATACACACTTACAATCAATCATGTTTAAACACATTCCAATTAATCATGTATATACCGTAACCTCTTTATTTATTGACCTCTGAACTACGCGAGCAGTCCGGGCGAGCCCGGCTCATTGTTTCCCTGTTGCTCGCCGTAACTAGGCAACCAGTGCTAACTACCGGCTAGCAGTTTTCGGTACTGACTAACAGCCGTTACGTACATAAACAATAGTACAATACATCCGAACGGGATGATAAACCAACACATAACACATTCATTCGTTCCACAAGTCTAACTCTCCCTTCTTACCTGCAAAGAGCAAAAATATCATCAATATTCGCTACACTCATTCAGACACATTCAACGTCCGTGTGTTTTCTCGTTCACTGAACGTATTCACGCGAGATTTCCCGTGTATCGCTCCTAAACACACACACAGTGTAGCGAATACGCCCGGTGCTGGCCGGAATTAGGTACTCCATACTGTGAGATAACTACATTGTTTCAAAACAATAAACTATAATTTCCTTTCCATAAATGTACAAACAATTATTACCACGCTCTGAACATAAGCTATACTAACTGTAAATCATATAAACATGTAAATAATAATAATACTATAGGTCTATTAATCACTGATGGCTCTGTATGCCACACCAGCCACTCCCTTTGTCATCACTGTTCTGATTGGTTTATCTCTGTGAGCTGATGGTTTAAAGATGTTTTCACATTTGATTCTATTTTCCAGTTTATTTATCTTTCTGGAAGCTGCTTCAATCTGTCTGACCTCATGTTCATCATTGACCTCTGTTGACTCTCCCTCTGTGATGTAGAGTTCAGTGTAGATCTGATTCAGAAAGGATGAGTTTCCTGCTTTAGCAATCCCCTCAAACACACACTGGAACTTCTTCTTAAGTTTTGATTTGAGTTTACGTTGACGCCGTTTCGAAGAAGTTCCTGAATGAACAAATGACATTTGTTATTAATGAAGGACATCGTACCCTTCTGTTTTTTTAGATCAAAGCAGAGAGTACTGAATATATTTAGGCAACTAAAATACAAATGTAAAAGTTGTCAAAAGCCTCTTACTACTCTGCAGACAGTCAGCCAGCTCCTCTCTCTGTATTTTCCTCATGTAGTTCAGGGTGATGATCAATAAAGCTTCTCTGATGATGTTCTTCTTCTGTTTCTCTTCACCATCCTCCTCCTCAGCTTTACTCTGGCTCTTTAATGTCTCTTGATCTGTACTCAGAAGATGCTGGAAATTCTTCAACTCATCCGTCACAAAACTGACAATGTTCTCTTTAAGAACCTGGAACAACATGTTTAATTAATTTTGTGTAAACAGTTAGGCCCACCTATTTTGAAGTCTGTTACACTCTCTGCTTTTTTAACTTAGATTCATGTTATAGTTATAAACTGAATATGCCCTTAACAAACAGACATTTCAAATTTGAGCATATTCACGTCCAAGGCAAAGGCGTAGGATATGTGCTGACTGGGCCTTTCTGTGTGGAGTTTGCATGTTCTCTGCATGTTCTCTGCATGTTCTCTGCATGTTCTCTGCATGTTCTCTGCGTGGGTTCTCTCTGGGTACTCCAGCTTCCACCATTATTAATTAACTGGTGATTCTAAATTAGCTGTAGGTGTAAGTGTGAATGGTTGTCACCTGAGTGAGTTTATTGATGATGAGTCAAAAGACAAAGGCAGACAATGACCCACAAAATAAATAAACCGCAGTGGCACATCCTGCAGTGGCCACCTGATCACGCTGCATTGTATCTGCTGAAGATAAAACTAAAGACAGAAAAACCCACAAACAACATAAATGTAGAAATGAAAATGAGTGCTGGGATATTAGTGCCACTGCCATTTTTCGGCCTCCCCCACAAATCCTTCCATAAGCTTCAAACAGTCCAGAACAAACGGTCCCGGCTCGCATCATCACCAAAACCCCCTCGTTTCACCACATCACCCCCGTATTGCAGCATCTCCACTGGCTCCCAGTCAAATTCCGCATTGACTTCAAGATTCTTCTCCACACCTTCAAGGCCATACATAACCTCGCCAACCCTTACCTCTCGGATCTCCTCCATATCGTCACCCCCTCCCGCTCCCTCAGATCCTCCTCCTCTATCCACCTCTCTGTGCCCTCAGCCCGTCTCAGTACCATGGCAGAGCCTTCAGCTGCTCTGCTCCCCAACTCTGGAACTCTCTCCCACCAGACATCCGTAACATTGACTCTCTTCCTCTCTTTAAATCCAGACTCAAAACCCACCTGTTCCAGAAAGCCTATCCACCGGGACTGCAATGCTACATTTGTTTCTTCTGTCTTGTTTTGTGTCTGTATGTTTTTGTAAAGTGTCCTTGGGAGTCCTGAAAGGCGCTTATAAATAAAATGTATTATTATTATTTATAAACATCTCTTGTGTTTTTGAAGTTTTTTAGTCGAGCTACAAAATTATCCATTTTCTTTCACAACAACGTCCATACACTTGGCATTATAATATATTGCTCTCAGTAGTTGGCTCTTGTGGATAGAAGCTGAACTGTTTTAGCCAGAAATAACTTGAAAAAATAAATAAGGGGCAGGTCCAGGCTAGTCATAAGCTGTGAGTGAACCTGTGTCCAGTTTGAGAGAGCTCCTGTGTGTTGCTGAATGTGTGACATCTGCCTTCATTCGTCCATTCACTACAGTATGTTCGATTCATGTTAATGTGTATTTAAAGAGAATTAAATTTGTGGGGGAAAAGGAAAATTGTCTTATCAACCAAAGATTTCATGACCCCCTGCAGTACCTCCGCTGACCTTTCTAGCTGGTGGACCCCATGTTGTTGACCTCTGGCTATATGCTTCAAGCAGTCAATGCTTGGAAAGGATTGTCTAGAAAGTAAAAGTGAGCATTTTATTATTTATCATGTTAATTTGTCCAGGTGCATCTGAGAGCTGGAAAACTGTTGGAATTCTTAATGTTTTAGATATTTTTTTCAGCTCCTTGAAAGAAAGCTAAGCCTGCATTGCACTGTGTCAGTCTGTGTTTATTGTGTAGCTGTAACTATAACTATAACTTGAGCATAAAAAAAACACTGACATCAGCACATTTCATCTACTGCATCATCATATTTTAGTCTTTCAGTGTGTATGTGTATGCCATATGACACTGACTGATATGTGTCAAAAAGTGCAATGTTCATAGCTCAGACAAACTGTGTTATCCTTTAAAACTCCAGCAAGTCCCCCAATTTATACGACCATATAGGTCGTGTGTACATGCTCTCAAATACGACCCATGGGAGCGCTTCTTGTAATAGCGCTCCTACCGGTAACAGAGAGAGAGAGAGTATTGTGGATTGCGGGGATTAATCTGCGTCATCGATATGTCATAGTTGGACAAATTAAGGTAAGTACAGCAAATGTGTTTAATTGACATTTGAGAACAATATAACATGTTGTCAGCTCGTTTTAATGTTGTTTCATCGTCTAGTGTACCATCTAGAATTACTACAGGGGATAAAATGAACGTTATAAAGATTTAACATTAAATTAAAGCAACGCTTGCCAAATGTTATGTAAATATGACTTTCAGAAGACATCATATCAATTAATAACTGTCCTATGTCTGAAATCACTATATGAATACCTGTCAAACTGTTTCAGTGAGAACAGTCTCATTCTAGCCTTCTCTTAACCCATAGCCTGCATCACTGATTGATTGGCCATGATTTCTACAAAGGAACATAACATGAATATAACAGTAAGATACTGACTGGAAAATAAACATGAAGTTAAACAGACAAGTAGCTCCTTGATTAGACAGTTTTACTGATGTCATCCAGCATCAAAAGGACTTAAAGTCAAATTCAATTTTATTTGTATAGCCCAAAATCAAAATTTCAAAGTGATTTTGTTATTGTTGATGTGTTTCATTGTTTGTTATTGTTGCTGTGTTGTATGACAGTTATGGAGACTGACAGGGGATTATCTATTCTTTGATATAACTGCTTTATGATCTGCTTGATCTTTGAGGAGGCAGGCTACATAAATGATAAATGTTAATGTCTGGTAATGTTTTAAAATTAAATACCTGCCACCTGTCTCTGTCTGTGATCATTTCTATTCACTTCAGTTTCATGATCGTTTACAGTTTATAAATTAGCAGCATGAATAGGTTTGTTTTCGGTAACAAAGGGTAAGGGGTTAACAGACAACTTCAATCACACCTGTTACAGTAGCTTAGCCAGCATTAAAGAGCCCATGTTATTGAGCAGTACATTCTTACCCATCAGCTGAATGTTTGTGCTTATATTGCTTGTTAATTACTCAGAATTGATTTAGTTTTGATTAACATTTATTGTTAAAGGCATAGGCTGTGAATCTGTAGTTCCACTATAGGTGAGGATTGAAGTTACAATATTCTGAAATCAAGGAATGCCCCTGTTGCATATCCTCAGTAGTGTTTTGTTGAGATGCTGTTTCTTCATTGAAACACACAGATGTCAGAAATGACCTATTGGACATCATAACAACAGTAGGTGTAACTGATTTACTCAAAGTCCCTTGACAAATGGCTGTTGAGATGTTAGTTTACACACAGATTCAAAATGTCTGGTGGAATTAATTACTTGGCAAAAACAAATGAGCAGATACAATATAAATGACTAATTCAGTCAGATATGATTACCGTACATGATTTTTGTAATTTGCTATCCTTCTATCATGGGCTGAGCCCTCAAAAGCCTCTCTGAATCTAAGCCTGAGCATAGCTGTGTTCATGAAATGTGAAAATGCATACTTTGTTGTAGGACTATAATAAAGATATCATTGGAAAGGTCTCAACCTGGGGAATAACATATGTCAGTTAGTGGACTGTAAATGGCTCCTCCTTCTCTGAAGGGCTGTAATTCTGCATCAAAAGGGGCTACAGATATAGGATAAAGTGTTCTAGAAAGCTAATGAACTCAGCCGTGTGACTATACCTAGTGGATATAGACAGAAAGTGGGGGCGCTGTCCAAAGTGGTAAATATAACTTTTTCACCCACTTAAATTCTGGTCACAGAAATGTGTTTCCCACACCTTTAAACCCCTGGGTGTGTATTTATTTTATTATTTATAACCTCCTATTTTAGGAAATCACTAATCATTGTAGAAACTACAAATCCCTTGAGCTGCGACATGTAGCTTGATACAAAGTCACATGATATTTACATACAGCCACAACCACATAAACATATCTACATAGAGGCCTCATTGAGTGCTGTCGTCTACTGGAGCGGCGTGCCTACAGGGCGGCCATCTTGGAACAGGGCCACTCGCGCCTACAGTGCATTACATCTATGGAGGAATGGTGTTTCTACACAATAAAAGTCATCATAAATCACTCAGTTGAAGTCCGGCATCTTTTTTTTTTTTTTTTTACAATCCTCAGTCAGAAGCTAGTCTGCTGATAACATTAAGTAGAATTTGTATTTGGGTAGTAAAACCATATTTTTTATCATAGCTACATTTACACTACACTTCACACCCTCTCTCTTTTACTAATCTTCCTCTTCTCATCTGAGAAGACATCAAACACAACCCAAGGAATTAAAGAGGAATCTTAATGAAAGACTCAACTTTTGGATTCGAATGGACACAATCAATAAGCCTTAATGTGATACTGTTCATGTTTTAAATCTGTATTCATTAATTCTTCTTTTCAGAGACACACACATGTAAACGTACCCAACAATGTCTCTGAGAGTGACCAAAGGAGTGGAACAGATAAGGGGTCGTAAATAACTTCCACCCAGAACCAGACTCTGATCTGCATTTCTCCTTTTTAAAAAGAGCCTATGTTTGATAATATGATCAAAATTGCAAAAACCTGGTAAGTTATATATTGTTGTTCAGGAAGTGCTATCATAATGAGACGATTTTGATCCTTGTACGATAAAGCTAGCCCAAATTCACATAATTTGTCACAGTAAGGATGGATCAGCATTGTAATCAAGTGGCCATCTTAAAAACTATTATCTTCCTTTTAATTATCGTTGAAGTTAAAGTATATAGAACTTTAGATAGCTACCATTAGCATAATAACCTATTAGTGTAAGCTATAATTGTTGAGATTGTTATTTTAGGAACTATAATCTTTTATTATTAACAACTTGTCATTGGGAAGAGGACTTGAGTATATTACCTTGCTGATGCTTTTGAGTTATTTTCATTATGCCATCCAGATATGTCATCTTATCTTGTTGTGATGTTGACTGTTACTGCATAGGAAAACATTGCTGACGAGCCATGATGAGTGATGGAATGGTTAAATTAAATAATATCAAATAGGTTAAGAAGATCAGGCAACAAGAGCTCTCAAGACAAAGGAGTAGGCGCTCTCTTCTCTTTCTGCGTGAAGAATTTAGAAACCCAATCCAAACAGGCCCTGAATAATTAACTCATACAACCAGAGTGATGCTCCCTTTTTCTCAGTTCAGTTCTTTCTCTGTTCTTTCTCCGTTCTTTCGGCACTCGTCTACTTGTGCTTCTATTTTTGGTCGAGCTCGCTCTTTTCTTCTCTACGAACATAGTTACATTTATATATAATAGCTTTGTTTTAAAACAACTTGTAATTATTCCGCGGCAATCTCAAGCTCTGTTTGTTTCTTGTCGGATGTTTTTCACGACGTACCAGTTTTATAGTGACTTTAATATTTTTCTAGTTTTATTCTTTACTAAACAAAGTACTAACTAGCATCCTTTATAAATTAGCCAGCGTAGTCAGCTGGGATATCAAAGAAAGACCCAATCTTTTCGATGGACTCCAAGAGACGGTTGCCATAGCAACGACACCAAGAAGACGTGGTGATCCAGCTTTTTCTTTTTTGAAACAGACATTGCCAAGTGTCATCTACTGCCTTTGACTGAACACCTACAACGCTCTCAAGCAAAGATGGGTGTTGGGGGTTGCAGACCAAGCAACGAGTCCTATCTACCGGTCCAAGAGAGACCTGCATCAGCTGTGCTGTTATCGTCACCAACTCACACGACGCTCCGCCATCACCGACGCCGAGAAGACTCTACGGAAAAGTAAGCTGAATCGTTCCTACCGCTTAAGACAAAGAATTGGCGTCACTGCTTTGAAACTCCCTACTAATATCTGTTAGAGAAGATTGATTAGATTAGGTATCAAATCCATACCCTTTAGATTAAACCTTAAAACATCTCCATCTCTCACCATCGCCCCAGAAATTAATAATTAGTGCCGAGTGCCTATGTGCCTCTGCGTGTTTCTTTGCAGTTTTGATCCCGAATCCCATGCTATTACTTGGATAAGCGATCGGTGAGTTTTTCGCGAATTTATTCCCATTGAAATGAATGGGAGACCCCGAAAAATCAACAGGCATTTTCTACAATCAACTGCTCTGGCATACTTACACCCAGACACTTCATTTAAACTTTAAAACGTAGACACTCTTGTCTTCTCTTCAGAGATTCCCTTCACTTATCGACACCTTTTACCATTTTTTAACTATGAAGCCTCAAAGCGGTGTAGGTTTTTACTCAAATTTCTGTGTTTATAATGGGTGTGTATTGCGCGGAATGTTCGCCCTAGAGTGGATGACATCATCAGCTAGAGTGTGGAGAAGAGAAGAACATTAGGCAAAAAATAAAATAGAAACTGCTCCCGTGGCCACAACTTTCACACCACAGACATAATTTATACATAGAAACGTAGGAAAATTTGTCTTCTTGCTCACAATTCATCTGCTAAAGCTATAAGTCTTATAGTTTTGGCGTGAGACGCAAAGATGCGCCAGCAAACCCCTTCCTCGCTCCATAGACTGCAATGTTAAATTTCTGGAGCAAAGCAGAAGCAATCCTTTCTTTTAAATCGCTTTAAATAGTTCACATTTCTTCATTTTACCCACAAACTGCATATCTAGATGTTCAGGAAAGCCTCAAGATGCCCAAAGTGAAGTCGGTTCAACGGTTGGACACACGGTTTGGCCACAAGGCCTTCCTGTTCGACGCCGTGGTTTCAGCCTTTTCGCTCACTCTAGCCGTTTTCTAACTGAAATTCAAACTGGTAACCGTGGCAACCAGGGGCTCCACAGAAAGAGGCGGGAAAACATAAGTAACTGGTCTGTAGGGCGGCCATTTTGGGGCAATGTTAATGGAAACAGCCCACTCGGGAAACTTCTAACTTAAGTAACTGGTCTGTGGGGCGGCCATTTTGGCTTTTGGCACCCAAGTTGAACAATGACAGGTGTCTGTCTGTCATTGGCTAGCGCGTCATGCTAATTGCTAACATTAGCGGCTAATGCTAATTTTTAGAAGCTAGAAATTGGTGGTAGCATTAGTGGCAGCATTAGCATGTTGGCGAATAGCATATTAGCAATTAGCATGTTAGCATTAGCATGCTAACAATTAGCATGTATTTAATTTTTAGTGTCTAAAGAGACATGCTAACACTAAACTAATGCTAAAGTTAGTGGCTAGCGCGTCATGCTAATTGCTAACATTAGCAGCTAATGGCAACAGCCCACTCGGCACTTCAAAAATTTCCGCGGGAATTTTCTAGTTCCATATCATATTCATTTTATTTGATTACCCCTGCATATATTCTATTAGTTTCTCATTTATTCATAGTTGTCACTTTGTTAAATAAATATTTGTTCACACTTAAGAAGTTGTTTGTGATGTTGTTTTACAGTCGAGAATGACTGGTACAAATTGTAGAAACGATTCACTCCTTCAGATATGCAAATGATTTAACTGAGCCTGATAAACTGATTCAAACCGTGTTCTTCCTACAATAACAGGAGGTGGTGCCCTAACGAGACATTTTAAATGTGTATGGTATCCTACAAAGGGGTATTCAAGTGATTTTCTTATGGTCTTTAACTTTTACCAAAGTTAATTTCAGTTACTTAGTGTTTTTTTCAAGTACTTTATACACCTGTGTTACTTTACCGCTAGAGGTCACTTAACTTGGAAATGTAACATGCGGTTGAAATACTTTGCTTGTAAAAACGACCTAAAACGACCTACGTATGTGGGTTTTTTTGAGGAGGACAGTCTCAGTATTTCATCAGACTTGTTATTTAACAGCTGGCTTTTATACACACCGTAAATATAGAGTCCAGGTCTGTTTGTTGCTGCTGGGTAGACTGAACCCTGGGATCCTCTGAACTCTGCTCAACTCTGCAAAGAAAATAAGAAGGTTAACATAATTACATAAAGATATGTTCCATGTCATGGAAAATTGTGTTAAACAGCATAGTATAAAATGTTGCACCAAGGTATGATATCCTCTGTCAGGAATTTTGGATGATAACAACTGAAGAATAATGTATACAGTATATAGAATGATGTACAGTATGTATGCCTCAAAGGATAACAGTTTTCCTAAACTAATTTCAGGAATTTCAGGAGTTCTGTGTACCCCGCGACCCTTAACAGGAACAAGCAGTTACGGAAGATGAATTAATGAATGGGTTCTGTGTAGTCTGACAACACCTTGCTATTTCATGTCATATCTTTTCACACCCATCAATAACATCTGTATTATGTTCTTGCTCTGATGTAGCTGCCAGAGAAAATCTACTGCACTACTGGGTGGTGTTTGTTTGCTGATTGTGTTATGTCATTTAATTTACTTACTTTATTTTAGAGGAATGTTGTCCTTTAAAGTCAAGAGGCTCAATGATGGACCAGTCACTCTGGGACACACTGCTGAATGTAGAAGAGTCTGGCCTTCAACACAACACATACAGAGCTTTGACTGTTAATGATGAAACTGGAGTGACAAAAGTCATGAACAATTACAGTATCTCATTCACAGTGGATGAATGGTAGGGGTACATAAAGGCTTTGTATGAGATAAAAGAATATGTATAAAGTGTGAATGATGCAAAGCTACTGTAAAAGAGTCCCATAACAGAAAATATGGAGCTAGGAATGAGTTAGCCTTTGTGTTTTGTGGTGTTGATCATAAAATCTTGAAATATATGAACAAATACTGATGATCAAATATAAGAAGGTTTATCCACTTACTTTGTTTCAGATGTTATTTGTTTTTTCAAGTCTAGAGGCTCAATCATGGACCAGTCACTCTTCATGGACACACAGCTGGGTATAGGACAGTCTGTCCTCTCCTGTGTCTCTGACCTTCAACACAACACATCCAGATGTTTGACTTTTCCTGATGAGACTAGAGTGACTCTGAACTCTGACATGAAGAACAGTTGTGGATTAGGATCCAGATCTCACCTGTGAGCTTTGGTTTGGTCGTCATATTCCTCACATGGATCTGGTTTAGAGGCAGAGAGTCCCTCCTCTCTGTCCTCACACTGATCCATGACAGAGCCGACACCTTAACACAAACACAACACATCATTCCATACTAATGGATGGATGCCAAACTCATCAGCTGATTGTAGAGGATCTCAAGCCAAACATCAGTGAGGTTTGTACCAATCAGACTAAGCAGCACATTGGACCTAATGAAGTTATTTCATGAGAATAAAATGAGGTCTTACTGGTTTATGTTCAACAAGAACTGAAGTCTGTCTCACATCATGTGTACGAACTGAAACGGGTAAAAAAGCATTCAGTTTCTCTGCCCCCTCTGCTTGGAATGCCCTCCAATCTGAACTGAAAATGTCAGAACTTATTTCAATGGAAGCATTCCGCTCTATTTTAAAAAAACGTCAATGGAAATCGTTCGAGCAGTGCCTATGTTCTTAAATTTTTACTGTACCAGCAATCTCTGCACTTTATTTCTTGTATCTTAAATTTTCGATTTTTTATGTTTTATCTTTTACTGGTTGTTTGTCATAATTGTTGTTTGTCTGTACTGATCACCACGACGTGTGCTGCTGCCTTTCTTGGCCAGGTCACCCTTGTGAAAGAGGTCTTGATCTCAATGGGTTTTTATCTGGTTAAATAAAGGTTATAATAATAATCATCAAACTAAACAAAGGCACAGACACAAAAATGTTAAGTTTGTCTAAATTCTCCTCTTTATAAATGAATGGTTGCTGTGGAGCATACAGTTGATAAGTGATAAATGTGAATATAAACCTAACATTCTGGACATATTTGTTCTTCCACAGTGTTTTCTTTCCTCTGTGTTTCTCTTTCCTGTTTTCAGGTATCTGAGGGCGGAGCTAAGCTCTTTTTATAGACACACTACCTGAGCAGGCCCATGTGATGATCATTACAAGGGTTACGTCGCATAAAAGCGAATCTGTACCTCACTGTGACGCATTTCCAAGATTAGTAACCTTAATCTTTTAAACTTGCACAATAAACAACATTAAACATTATTATTAATTTATTTCTGTTGATTCTGTCGATGTCATGTGAGCACATCTTTAAACTGCGTCACTGCTCTAAAAATTAAAGTAAACCTGCCTGTCTGCGCAGAATACAACAAACTAAACACTAGCTCAATAAACAAGTAACAGCTGTTATACATGCTTGAGAAAAAAAATAGCAATATCCATTTAATAGTTTTTATCATTTATTAGTTCACCATGTCGAACATATGAGCAGAACTAATAAACTGCGTCATTGCTCTGAAAATGAAAGTAGACCTGTCAAGTATTCTGTAGAGCTGCTGAACAAAAAAAATAAAAAATCAGATGAAGATTGGGCAACTTTATACATACTTCTAGACATCCTTAAACATTTATTTTCACCTTTATTTATCTTGTTTTACCTGTGCCCTACAGACTCCAAATAAATCATTTGGCAAAATATTTAAAACAACTTGTGATTATGTTCAAAATCTTACCTGCACTATGAAGGTGGATTTAGAGTTTAAATCAAAGACATTTCAGGTTTAATCCCGGGATTGGAGAGTCACGATGGTTGTTTAGTTGTGAACATTGTGTGTGCTGGAAACATTATGAAAGACCGTACCTGTCTGACACAGGTAAAACCTGATAGGGAAGTACCGCCCCCAGACACCGATAATCAGTATGCAGTCAGATGATGAGGAAGCTACATCAGAAAAGCTTTCAGATGTATGACTTTAATGACGTAACAAAGATTATTTTTCTTCATGTAGTGAAATAACTGTACCTGCAAGTTTGCTTTTCACATTTTACCTCTCATAATCATAAAATAATAAAATAAATGAAATGTGCAGTCTCACCTAGCTCTGACAATTAAAATGGTTTCTCCCATAGTCAGGATGAGAACACTAAGCTACACCTCCAGACACGCATAGTTACATAACTTCACTTCCAGACACACTGCCACCTGACGCTAACACGTCCTGACAGGATCTGAAAAGCTGTCGGAATATTAGGAACATGTGTCCATTCAATAGTCCTACAACCCACAACCTCCACAATGAAAACACAGTTGAATCAACGTCCCTCTCAGTTGTTTGAAACTAAACCAGAACTTTCATGAGGTATTAAATCTCTAGTAGATGACTCTCATCACTGAGTGTCAGTAAAACTGGAGACTGACAAATGTTCTGTCTTCTTTTTGCCGTAGTCTTGTTAGTGTATGTGTGGTCCTGTAAAAGAAACTAGAGAGAAAAATAATCAGCTCAGTTCACTGAATACCTGCCTCTTTATACCATTTATAACAAGGGTATTAAATCAGCCTTCCACTAGGTGGCGCAATTGGTGTGGAGAAGGAGCTAGGAAGATTTTATCATCCTGGGCCAGTTGTTCAAAATAAGTTATCTGGATAAAAATTATCCGGATTTGGAAATCCCATTTCTTGCTATCCAGGATCAGGTAATCCGTCTTACTTTTATGCCGGTTTTTCAAAGCAACATTGGATTGGATCATCCTGATCCAGATACACAGTTTTTGAGTTTACCAAATCCGGATTGCCAGTGCTTTAAAGGGGAAAACATAACACAATGTGAGCTACCGGCAATGTAAAGAACAGGTAAAACAGCCAACATGCTTTTTATTTTGAGACAAAACACAAAAATAAGATAAACATCCGCTTCTATATTATGTTTTTTTATGATCACTCAGCTGAGCAACAACAAATAAATACATTAACACACCATGGATATTTTTGAAAAACTTAAATTGAAAAAAGGCTAGATGTCCAATCATTAACTGAATAAAGAATGTTCAGGGTTCTTCATCGGAGTATGAGAGACCAGCATTTTCAAGCCCGGCTTTTAGGAGGCGGATCTGAAGTTTAGCCCTGGTTTGCTGCACTTTGGCCAACTTGATTTGTTCTTCTGCCAGGAGTATCTTTGCTTCTGCTCTTTCAGTTTCTCGTTTAATGAGTAATTCGTATGCATCATTATTAGTTACCTGGGCCCGCTGAAGAACCAGACCAACCTCTGGCGTTCTGTCAGGATGAAGGACTGACTGGACGTGTAGCGAGGGACGCAATTGTTAGAAATTATTTTTGACAGGGTCATCTCTGATGAATGTTTTTCAATTAATATGCAGTGATGAATCACAGAAATACCGAATATATTATTTTTGTTTGTTATTCAAATCTGTTTGGGGAAATCCGTTTATGTCTTGGGGTCAAGATCATTTTTATTTTATTTTTACTTTACTATACTGAAAGGGGTAATTGGTAGACTATGTGTACTTTATGTACTTTATCACTACCAACAAACAACAACAAATCAAGTGCAGAATATAAATAAAAGTATATACACAAAATGATACAAATTTATCATTTGACCAATTGTACAGTTTTGCTACATTTTCTTCCTGAAATCCACCGTGAAATCCTACCCCCTGTTGGGATCAGGATAATCCTGCTTTTTTGGATCAAAGTTATCCACATCCTACTGAACTGCTTTGAACAACACAAATTGAAGGTTTGATCCGGATTCAAACTAGGATTGGATTACATGATCTAATCCGATTTCAGAATCCGTCTTTCCCTTTTGAACAACCCATTTTCAAGATTTGATCCAATCCGATAACCAAAATCCAATCAGATTACCTTTGAACAACTGGCCCCCTATGATCAGAGTAAGAAAGACATCTATGAACAGAACTATCTCCATAAACAAGACAATATGTTGATGATCCTGTTGATGCCTTTTGATGTTGATATCATGGGGCCAGTTGTTCAAAGGTAATCTGATTGGATTTTGGTTATCGGATTGGATCAAATCTTGAAAATGGGTTGTTCAAAAGGGAAAGACGGATTCTGAAATCGGATTAGATCATGTAATCCAATCCTAGTTTGAATCCGGATCAAACCTTCAATTTGTGTTGTTCAAAGCATTTCAGTAGGATGTGGATAACTTTGATCCAAAAAAGCAGGATTATCCTGATCCCAACAGGGGGTAGGATTTCAAGGTGGATTTCAGGAAGAAAATGTAGCAAAACTGTACAATTGGTCAAATGATAAATTTGTATCATTTTGTGTATATACTTTTATTTATATTCTGCACTTGATTTGTTGTTGTTTGTTGTTAGTGATAAAGTACATAAAGTAGACATAGTCTACCAATTACCCCTTTCAGTATAGTAAAGTAAAAATAAAATAAAAATGATCTTGTCCCCAAGACATAAACGGATTTCCCCAAACAGATTTGAATAACAAACAAAAAAAATATATTTGGTATTTCTGTGATTCATCACTGCATATTAATTGAAAAACATTCATCAGAGATGACCCTGTCAAAAATAATTTCTAACGATTGCGTCCCTCGCTACACGTCCAGTCAGTCCCTCATCCTGACAGAACGCCAGAGGTTGGTCTGGTTCTTCAGCGGGCCCAGGTACATCACAAACATCATCACAGAGAGGGACATTGCGCCTGGTAGCGATGTTGTGCAGGACAATACATGCAAGTATTATGTTGCATGCTCCCTGTGGTTCCACTCGCAAGTAGTTAAGGCATGCAAAGCGTCTCTTCAGAACTCCATTTAAACGCTCAATTGCACATCTTGTTTTGCAATGAGCATTGTTGAAGCGCGCCTGTGCAGGTGTGGTTGGTGCAAAAAAAGGAGTCATCAGCCATGGTAAGAGTGGATAGGCACCGTCTCCTAATATTATGCCATCCGGTCGGTTGGTCTGGAGCTCTCTGTATAAAGCACTCTCCCGCAGGATACGTGCATCATGGACAGACCCAGGCCACTTCACAACGCAGTTAGTGATGATGAGGTCAGCATTACCCACAAGTTGGATGTTGATGCTGTGCCTTCCCTTTCGGTTGATGTACTCCCATTCCCTCTCATGAGGTGCTTGGATATGCACATGAGTGCAGTCAATAACCCCAATAGTATTGGGCATATTCCCCAAAAGAAAAAACTTGTGCTTGGTCTGGGCAATCTGGTCATCCTTTGGAAGTGAGACAAACTGACTGACCAGGCTGGCCAATGCAATTGACACAGCTTTTACTACATCACTCACAGTTGATTTGTCCACTCCAATATTGTCACCCACAACTTGGTAGAAAGTCCCAGATGCATAGAAGCGCAGAGCAATTAGGACTTGTTCTTCCACTGACAGACTGTGACTCCTTTTTGTTCTCCGTTGAAGTTTTGGCCTGACAAGGTCTGCAATGTACTTAATATCAGCAGTCCCAAAGCGAAAGCGAGCATACAGTTCTTCAGTGGTTTACTGCTCCAGTGGCTTTGCACGCTCAACATACACCCTTTGACGGTACCCTCTTCCACCAAAATGGTGGTAGCGATGGACAATATCTGCCATGTCAGTGCCTCTCTGTAAGTCCTCTGAGAAAGGCTTAACATAAGATGGCTGTCAAAAACCCACCCGCTCATCAGTTGACGCGTTTTGGCTTGTGATCAATTAAGTCAATCATGCTCAAGGCCTATAAATACTGAGTTCCCTACAACAGAGGAGGTGGAAACATGGACTCAAAAGGACCCAATTTCACTGTGGCAGAAACCCATGCACTGCTGGAGGGTGTGAAGTGCCATTATGCCGCAATAGTAGGAAGTTCTGTTGTGGGTGGAATGGTGACAAACAAAAGGAAGAAAGACATCTGGGTTGAAATCTGGCAGAACGTCAATGCAACGGGGTCTGGCCAGAAGAGGACCTTGGAGCAAGTGAAATTCAGATGGAAGAATCTGCGGGCCAAAGCCACAAAGGACCTTGCTGAAGCAAAAAACACCCAAACAGGCAACAAACCCTTTAAGAAAGGTGAATACACAGATGTGCTTTTGGACATTATTGGAGGTGAGAACTCTAAAGCTCTGCATGGGATTGAAGGTGTTGTTGGGGATGGTGAGCCTACAATTGTAGAGGAAATTGAGCCAGTTCCTCTCAATGCAGAGGAAACATTTATTCTGGATCTCAGCCCAATCGCTGCAGAACAACCTGGACCTTCACCTGTAGAGCCACCGGGTACAGGAACTCAGAGAAGAGGCTTGAAGCGTCCATTGCCAACTAATAATGATGCATACGAATTGCTCATTAAACGAGAAACTGAAAGAGCAGAAGCACAGATACTCCTGGCAGAAGAACAAATCAAGTTGGCCAAAGTGCAGCAAACCAGGGCTAAACTTCAGATCCGCCTAACCCTAACCCTAACCCTTGAAAATGCTGGTCTCTCATACTCCGATGAAGAACCCTGAACATTCTTTATTCAGTTAATGATTGGACATCTAGCCTTTTTTCAATTTAAGTTTTTCAAAAATATCCATGGTGTGTTAATGTATTTATTTGTTGTTGCTCAGCTGAGTGATCATAAAAAAACATAATATAGAAGCGGATGTTTATCTTATTTTTGTGTTTTGTCTCAAAATAAAAAGCATGTTGGCTGTTTTACCTGTTCTTTACATTGCCGGTAGCTCACATTGTGTTATGTTTTCCCCTTTAAAGCACTGGCAATCCGGATTTGGTAAACTCAAAAACTGTGTATCTGGATCAGGATGATCCAATCCAATGTTGCTTTGAAAAACCGGCATAAAAGTAAGACGGATTACCTGATCCTGGATAGCAAGAAATGGGATTTCCAAATCCGGATAATTTTTATCCAGATTACTTATTTTGAACAACTGGCCCATGGACATTATACAGAATACTGGAAGTTTTATGGCTGTTATTTGGGACCTCCAGCACAATTCTGGTTCTTTTAAGTAAAACAATATAATACGCAGAACCTTGAACCTTCATTATTTAATTGTAAATTCTCCATGTGTTATACAGTATGTAGAACATACAGTTTAAATTAAAATGATGTAAGAGATAAATCAACAGGTACACAATGAAAGTATTAAGAATAGAAAAGGTTTTGAATTGTACAAACATATGAGAGTAAATTATTGATGCACACAAATTCTAATTGACTAGATAATAAATCAAATGTCGAAAACTCATGCACAAAACTTCAAGTTAGTTTTCAGAAACATTTCTCTTTTTTTTAAAACCTATTAATACAAATCACATTGTCACAATCATTTCATCAGAAGAGGTGTAAACTATTTGATTCCAACAGCGTATATATTATATAAAACACCTTTAGTGGTGTTGGGATAGTGTAGCAGGTATTTCTCTGTACTTTATCAAATAGTTGATGTGCAGCCTCCTCCTCTCTGTTACCACAGGATGTTTGGTGAAGTCTGAGTGCTGTCCAGAGGATTTGGACTCTCTCCTCTGCTAGCGTTAGTGGATGTCTTTTCAGATGCATTGCAGTAGTACTTTAGTTGTGTTTCAGTTGTCATTTCTCACCCACTGGACTCCTCACCTGTCTTCTAGTAGGCATCCATGTTGTTATTGTCACATGATCAGAGACTAGTTGACGTGATACTTAAAGAGTCATGGTACAGAAGCAAAGATATAGCTTGATATATTTATTATGATAAACTGTCCTTCATGATGGCAGCAGATTTACAACTATAAGGTCACAGGTTCAAATCCTCTCTACACCCATGGCCAAGATTCCTTGAGCAAACCTCTTCAACGTTCAAACTACTTCCTCAACAGCTGTATTCAGTCAGCAGCGTGTTTCTTATTTGTCTACACAAACAGTAACAGAGGAGTTGATTCCAAACCCAAAGCCAGGATAGAGGGGTTTAGAGAATTTGGAGTGGAAGGTGTGGAGAAGAAACCGTTCATCATTAAAGACTTCATAGAAGGAGATGGTTCCAGCAGAGTAGTTCACATACACTGCTACTCTGTGAGATACAGAGAAAGAGAATGGAAGCCATGTTTCTTTTTTCTTGTGCCAGACAGAGTAACCACTCTCAGAGCACTGCAGACTCCAAGACTGGCTGTTCCTCCCAAACCAACAATCTTCAGTGTTTCCTCTCCTTTGGATTGTTTTATAAGTCACTGCTATGAGCACATTTCCCTCCCACTCTACCTCCCAGTAACAGTGATCAGTAACTCCATCTGTACACAGAACCTGACAGTGGTCAAACCTCTCTGGAGTAAGATGACGTGTCTGCTTCTGTCTTAGGGCCTTTGCTTTTGTGTTATTATCAGATATCAGGAGGTACCTGTGTGCTGTATCTGGGTCCAATGTGAGTTCACAAGCATCTGATTGAGAAGACACATATATTTATTAATGGAACAGATCAGTGTTAGTGTCCTAGGTTTATTAAATGAAAAGTGTCACTATGATTAATTTAATTATTCTGGTGAATCAAACACACACTTACACTTTCTAGGACCAGGTTTCTTTTTCTGCTCTCCATCATGGTCCACCCTGAAAAGAAGAAGGCTTATCTTGTTATGTTGTAACTTCATCTAATTCTGACAGAAGTATATCTATGACCATTTCCTAAAGTAGTTGCCATCCAATATGAATTCTGTCACAGTTGAAAATGTAGAAATGTTGTGTGTTCATACTTGAGTGTGTCCAGTCTCCAGTCTGAATTCTCTTTTAGATCAGACAGCAGCTTCACTCCTGAGTCTCCTAGATGATTGTAGCTCAGGTCCAGTTCTCTCAGATGGGAGAGGTTAGAGGTCAGAGCCAAGACCAGAGAAGAACAGCCCTCCTTTGTGACCTGACAACCTGACAAACTACACAGACATTAACAGTAAGTCATAGCATATACATGTGAATAGCTTTAAACACTGAACAAAGCATGTTTAAATCAGCATTCAAACATCATCAACTACTGACTCCTGACCTGAGAGTTTCCAGTAGACAGTGTGGACTCTCCAGTCCATCAGAAAGAAGCTTCACTCCTGAATCCTTCAGGTCGTTATCACTCAGGTCCAACTTTCTGAGACAAGAGGACTGGGAGCTGAGAACTGAGGCCAGAGCTTCACAGCTTCTCTCTGACAGGTTACAATCACTCAGCCTGAAAAGAAGAAAGGAAGAGGACATAATGAGGTTGTCTGTCAGTAGCTGATAACTGTTTGTCACACTCATCACTGATGACATTTTTTACACACCGTTCTACAGAAAAGAAACCAGAAAAAAATGTTTTAGTTAGTTACTGCTACAACTTTCACACTACCTTCAACCTCTTGTCTCATTTTAATATTGTAGCTACAATGCATGATGCATGATTACTTAGATGAGTACAGTTAAGGTCGCAAGTCTACAAGTCATAAAAACATGACATGGATATTGTGTTTAATCATAGCTTTGTTGGAGTTTAAAGATGAGGCTTATAATGTGATCATCCACAACATTATGACCACTGACAAGATAAGTAAATAACCATCTTGATCCAGTTCAGTGTTCTGCTGGGAAACTTCTGGACCTGGCTTCATTCATTGGTGTGGATGTTACTTAGACATGTAGCACCCACCTAGACCAGACCAGACACCCCCACCCCATAGCAATGACACTCCAGGTCAGCAAAAGGTGTTGACCTGGCCTTCAAATTCACTAGATCCCAAACTGATCAGTATCTGTGGGATGTTAAAAGACACATAAACCTTTTTTCCTCACTGTCTAAAGTTAAATCAGACTAAACTTCTCCTGTTTTAGGTCAGTTAGGATTACCAAAATGATTTCTATTTGCTAAATGCCACAATAATGAGAGAGAGAATTTCTGAGATAATTTTTTATTACTTTCTTTAAAGTCAGAAGTTTACATGTATTTCCTTAGTATTTCATAGCATTGCCTTTAAACTATGTGACTTGGGTCAAACGTTTTGGTATCCTTCCATAAGCTTTGTAGGAACCATGAAGGTGTTTATTATTAGTAGTATCATATATCATTGATTATTATGGGATGTTAAGTATGATTTAATAGTTTATGTTTGGGTTACTTGGGTTTTATATTTTGTTACTTTTTGTTGTTTATTTTCATATCACAGTAATTGTGGGCTGTAACATTTAATTATTTTAACGACATGTGCACGGGCGGAAGTAACTAGAGAGAGAGAGGGTGAGTTACTGGGAGGCCATATTTCTTGTTGACCGCTGTTTAGTTGCTGGGTTTGCTTTGAGTGCTCTGGATCTTTTTTTTTTTTTTACTTTGGGCATGTTGTGATTAAGTTGTACAAGCCTACTTCTTCAATAAACCTGTCAAACGCATTCTTGGATCTCAGCGGATACTTTGTTTGGACAGTGTGTCAGACAATCAGCTAACACCCATACCTTAGCCTCTCAGCGACTGCTTTGCTTTTCGATACTAGTCGCTACAAGATTCTTGCAATAGTCTGCTGGAATTCTGGTCCATTCCTCCTGACAGAACTTGTGTAACTGAGTCAGGTTTGTACAGATGAACAGATGAACATGGCACCTTCAAGCATCTTGAATTTGTACCCAAGGATGAAGCAGACTTGTGGAGCTCCACAATTCTCTTCCTGATTTCTTTTGACTGTCCCATGATGTCACTCAGATGTTGTCCTTTTAACCTATCAGAAGCTTCCAAACCCATGACATCATCATCAGGACTTTCCTTCATTGTTTAAAGACATAGTAATCTTTATGTATGTAAACTTCTGACTTTGAAGAAAGTAATAAAGTAATTCTCTCTCTCATTATTGTGGCACTTGGCAAATAGATATAATTTTAGTAATCCTAACTAACCTAAAGTAGGAGAGGTTTAGTCTGATTTAACTTCAGACAGTGAAGAAAACATGTTTATGTGTCTTTTAACACAGTTTAAACTCATTTGAATGCTTTGCATTTAGTTGATTTCCACCAGGCCTGTAAATGATAATCTTTAACTCTTGACAACATGTGCTCCAGAGAGGTTGTATTGTTAAAGTACTTTCTAGTCTTGTGATTTAAAGAGCTGTCTGTATAAAGGTAAACATCATGTATGGTACTAATACACTGTATGTTGCAGACATTTTCACTTACAGAGCTCTTCTGGAGGCTTTGATGACTGGCAGCATCCTGAGCAGAGCATCTTCTGAAGCAGACAATGTCTTCAAGTCAAACACATCCAGATCTTCTTCTGATGACAGTAACGTAAAGACCAGAGCTGACCACTGAGCAGGAGAGAGATTCTTTCTGGTGAGTCTTCCTGAACTCAGGTACCGTTCGATCTCCTTTGTTAGAGAATGATCCTTCAGTTCATTCAAACAGTGGAACAAATTAAGGCTTCTCTCTGGAGGAAGATCCTCATTGATCTTCTTCTTGATGTAATTCACTGTTTTTCTGTTGGTTGTTTGTCTGTTTCCTCTCTCTTTCACCAGGCCATGTAGAAGACTCTGACTGGTTTGAAGTGAAAGACCCAGGAGGAAACGCAGGAACAGATCCAGGTGTCCATTTGGACTCTGTAAGGCCTTGTCCACAGCACACTGATGGAGATGATATAGGTCAACTTTGTCAAACAATATACACTTTGAAGAAGATTTTTGTGATTCTCCCATCAGATTGACACCATCATTAATGAATGTCAAATGAACATAGAGAGCAGCCAGAAACTCCTGAACACTCAGATGGATGAAGCAGAACACCTTGTCCTGGTACAGTCCTCTCTCCTCTTTAAAGATCTGTGTCAACACTCCTGAGTACACTGAGGCTGCTCTGATATCGATGCCACACTCTGTCAGGTCTGATTCATAGAAGATCAGGTTTCCTTTCAGCAGCTGATCAAAAGCCAGTTTTCCCAGAGACTCAATCATCTTCCTGCTCTCTGGACTCCAGAGTGGATCTGTCTCAGATCCTCCATCATACTTGACCTTCTTGACTTTGGTCTGAACCACCAGGAAGTGGATGTACATCTCAGTCAGGGTCTTGGGCAGCTCTCCTCTCTCTCTGGTTTCCAACACATCCTCCAGAACTGTAGCAGTGATCCAGCAGAAGACTGGGATGTGACACATGATGTGGATGCTTCGTGATGTCTTGATGTGGGAGATGATCCTGTTGGCCTGCTCCTCATCTCTCAATCTCTTCCTGAAGTACTCCTCCTTCTGGGGGTCAGTGAACCCTCTGACCTCTGTCACCATGTCAACACACTCAGAAGGGATCTGATTGGCTGCTGCAGGTCGTGTGGTTATCCAGAGGTGAGCAGAGGGAAGCAGTTTCCCCCTGATGAGGTTTGTCAGCAGCACATCCACTGAGGTGGACTCTGTAACATCAGTCAGGATCTCAGTGTTGTTGAAGTCCAGATGAAGTCGACACTCATCCAGACCGTCAAAGATGAACACAACCTGGAACTTTTCAAAGCTGCAGATTCCTGCTTCTTTGGTTTCAGTGAAGAAGTGATGAACAAGTTCCACCAAGCTGAACTTTCTCTCTTTCACCATATTCAACTCTCTGAAAGTAAATGGAAAAGTGAAGTGGATGTCCTGGTTGGCTTTGTCTTCAGCCCAGTCCAGAGTGAACTTCTGTGTTAAGACTGTTTTCCCAATGCCAGCCACTCCCTTTGTCATCACTGTTCTGATTGGTTTATCTCTGTGAGCTGATGGTTTAAAGATGTTTTCACATTTGATTCTATTTTCCAGTTCATCTATCTTTCTGGAAGTTGCTTCAATCTGTCTGACCTCATGTTCATCATTGACCTCTGTTGACTCTCCCTTTGTGATGAAGAGTTCAGTGTAGATCTGATTCAGAAAGGATGAGTTTCCTGCTTTAGCAATCCCCTCAAACACACACTGGAACTTATTCTTTAGATTTGATTTGAGTTCACGTTGATACAGTCCAGAAGGAGTTCCTGAATGAACAAATGAAAGATTAAATAAACTGTAGATGTTACAGTAATTCTTAGAACCATACACAAATATTAAAGGTTATTACACCCTCTATTAAATATATTTAGCTGGTTTATCAAGGACAAATATTTCTAAGTTCCATTCACAAAAAATTACGGATACATAGAGAATATGTTTTGTAGACTTAAATGAAAATATTAAAGGTCTCTTACTACTCAGCAGACAGTCAGCCAGCTCCTCTTGCTTTATTTCCCTCATGTAGTGCAGGGTGAAGTTCAGAAAAGCTTCTCTGATGATGCTCTTCTTCTCTTTCTCTTCACCATCCTCCTCCTCTTTAGCTTTCCTCTGGCTCTTTAATGTTTCCAGATCTAGACTCAGGAGATGCTGGAATTTCTTCAACTCATCCGTCACAAAGCTGACAATGTTCTCTTTAAGAATCTGGAACAACAGGTAAACATCATTTTCTATAAAAAAAAATGCAGTCCATATACAGTGGTGTGAAAAAGTTTGGGCACCCCTTAGGAAAATCATTGCATCAGTTTGTCACTTGCTGAGCTTTTAAAGCAGCAACTTTATTTTAACAAATGTTATACCTTATGGAAACAGAAACATCTCGGTAATGAAATCATTTTCATTGGTCCAACAGAAACATTTTTAAAAATTTGGGTACCCCAAAGAAATAATTCCATTAATATTTAATAGACCCTCCTTTTGCTGCAAGAACAGCCTGCAGACGCCTCCTATAGCCACTGACAAGTCCCTGAAGTCTGGCAGGTGGTACTTTGGATTCTTGAACATTCTTGTCAAGAATCTGCTGATACTGAGAGGAATTCATGTGGCCCTCAACTTTAACAAGGTTTCCAGTCCCTGTGCTAGCCACACAGCCCCATAACATGATGGACCCTCCACCATATTTCACAGTAGGCAATAAGTTCTTCTCATGGAATTCAGTGTGTTTTTTTCTCCATGCATACCTCCTCTTGTTCTGACCAAATAACTCCATCTTAGTCTCATCTGACCACAGTATTTTTTTCCAAAATGCTTCTGGCTTGTCCAGATGTGCTTTTTCATACCTCATGCGACTCTTCTTGTGACGAACACTCAGGAAAGGCTTTCTTGTGCATCAGCCTTCCAAAGAGCTTTTCCTGGTGCAAAGTGCGCTGGATTGTGGAACGATGAACAACTACACCATCAGTAGCCAGATGTTCTTGTAGTTCTCTGGAGGTGGTCTGTGGCTTGTCTGTGACCATTCTAACCATCCTTCGTCTGTGTCTTTCCAGTATTTTTTTTTTCCTACCACATCTTTCCTTCACAATGACTGTTCTTCTGGCCTTCCATTTCTGCACCACATTTCTGACTGTGGAAATAGACATCCCAAACCTTCTTGATAATTTCTTGTACCCTTCTCCTAATTAGTGATAATGAATCATCTTAGTTTCTTGGTCAGTGGAGAGTTGTTTTGATGCCCCCATGTTGCCAGGAGCATAGGACAAGCACAGCCAGCAATTGCCTCTGTTAAATAGCCTTTTTCATGATTGGTTTTACCTGTCTTTGTAATTGAAGGTCTCACAAGCTAATCAAAGCAGTTTTGGGCTGCAACATGTCAGCTACAAATCCCTACAGGTCTTGAAATCAATGTGATTAAACGGGTGCCCAAACTTTTGCACATACCATTTTTTACATTTTAATTTATTATAATAAAACTTTGTAATGATACTCTAAGAATTTTGGTCTGGAAAACACTCAACAATCTTAGAGGGGTGCCCAAACTTTTGCATACCACTGTATGTTTGGAAACTGACACAATTTTAACCATTTTAACTTAGTTGCAAAAATTAAATGAATTTATCAGACAGATGGTAAAAACAGTAGATGTGCCTAAATCCACAGTTTGCCACAGTCTAAGCAAAAACAATATACTGGTGAGCTATGAAACAGAAAAGACAGATGTGCATAGGACAACAGAGGATTATGATCACAGGAGAAGAAAAACTTCCAAATGAATCTTCTCCAGAGGTAGGCATAACCCTAACCCTAAGTCTACTATAGAGAGAAGGCTCCATAAGCTCGAATGAACAGAAGTTTCACAACAAAGTGGTAACACTTCATGTTTGGTGAAACTGAAATCAACCTGTACTAGACTGTCAGGAAGATACAAGTATGGAGAAGGGTTAGAATGGACCATGAGCTGAAACATTAGTAAACAGTAGTTTATTGATAATGAGACTAAACAGACAAAGGCAGACAGACAATGACCCGAATCATATTTTGTTTTAGATCAGGGGTCCTCAATACAATGACAGACTGAGGGTCGGCCAGTCCAAGATCACGCCATGTGTTCATGAGTGAGCTGCTTCAAAACTCTAGCATTCTAAGTAGTAAGTTTTCAAATTTACATCTACAACTACAGAAGAGATATACAATTAGTGGGAGTGCTGGATCAAGAAAGACATCAGTGCAGTGGCAGTCATCAGAGTAAAGTATTGTGCCATAAGGTTCATGCAGATGAAGTGTGGAACCCCTGTTTTAGATGATATTTTTCTTCAACCCCTTGAATTGAAGCTGAGCTTTAAGTCTGTATTCATTATAAAACTATAATATGAACATGTTTTGGTAAATGCTTAAATTAACATAAAGCATTAATTGTTAAGGACAACACACAACAGTGGCCTCTTGGAACAGACTCTTGTTAACATTTGCTCCCCACATCAGCACATTTCATCTACTACACCTGGACTACATCAGTCTCTATGTGTATGTTGTGTTCCACATGACACTGATTGATGTCTGTCAAAAAGTACAAGATTCAATCTGTATTACTCCATAAACCAGTATGTTAGTATTTCATTAGAGGCTTGTTATTTACCAGCTGGCTTTTATACACACCGTAAATATAGAGTCCAGGTCTGTTTGTTGCTCCTGGGTAGACTGAACCCTGGGATCCTCTGAACTCTGCTGAACTCTGAGGAGAATATAAAAAGGTTAACATGATTACATAAAGACACCTACAGCAAATGTGTAGTGGTATGTTATGAAGAATGTTAATAAAAACAACACCAATATATGCTCTGTCAGGAATGTGAATGAGACCAGTACTGATAATAACTCAAATAGAAGAAGCCTTATCTACTTACTTTGTTTCAGTGTTCTCTCCTTTAAAGTAAATAGGTTCAGCCATGGACCAGTCACTCTTCATGGACACACAGCTGGGTGTAGGATTCTCTGGCCTTTAACACATCACATACAGAGCTTTGACTGTTAATGATCAAACTGGAGTAATGTGAGTTTTAAACTACCCTAACAGAATGAAGCCGTCAGCCTTCGTTTGGTGACGCTGATAGAAAAACACAAAACATTTAAATTTCATCATGTATGAAGTTATACTGATAATAAATCAATTATAAAAAGGGTCCACTTACTTTTTTTCAGGAGTTTTTTGTCTTTTAAAGTAAATAGGCTCAGCCATGGACCAATCACTCTTCATGGACACACAGCTGGGTATAGGACAGTCTGTCCTCTCCTGTGTCTCTGACCTTCAACACAACACATCCAGATGTTTGACTTTTCCTGATGAGACTAGAGTGACTCTGAACTCTGACATGAAGAACAGTTGTGGATTAGGATCCAGATCTCACCTGTGAGCTTTGGTTTGGTCGTCATATTCCTCACATGGATCTGGTTTAGAGGCAGAGAGTCCCTCCTCTCTGTCCTCACACTGATCCATGACAGAGCCGACACCTTAACACAAACACAACACATCATTCCATACTAATGGCTGGATGCCAAACTCATCAGCTGATTGTAGAGGATCTCAAGCCAAACATCAGTGAGGTTTGTACCAATCAGACTAAGCAGCACATTGAACCTAATGAAGTTATTTCATGAGAATAAAATGAGGTCTCACTGGTTTATGTTCAACAAGAACTGAAGTCTGTCTCACATCATCAAACTAAACAAAGACACAGACGCAGAAAAGTTATTCAGTTTGTAGTCAGAGGTATTATTGATCACATCTGGGCTGATGTTGTAGGTACAGTTGGTCTCTGAATAAATGAATCATCTTGACCATTTTTAGACTTAAAGGTGATTACAACCCTAACATACTGGACATATTTGTCTTTCCACAGTGTTTTCTTTGTTCTGTGTTTCTCTTTCCTGATTTCAGGTATCTGAGGGCGGAGCTAAACTTTTATTACAGATGTACCACACCTTAACAGGTCAGGTTTCAGCGGATAGAAGAAAAAAAAAAATGCGCCATTTTCTCTCTCGCTCTCTCTAGGCTAGATGACTGGCCTGTCGACATTTTGTCTCAGCCACATATTTCTCATACATTATGTCTTTACAAGATCTAGACTAGATCATAATTATGAAACCTTTTTTGTACCTTAAGCATTCCCAAGACAGAGAGAAAAAAAACAATAACATTAAATAGCAATACTAATTTATTTTTGTTGATCCTGTCGAGCTGAACTAAACTGCGTCACTGCTCTGAAAATGAAACTAAACCTGTGTACCTGCCCAGAATACCACAAATTAAATACTAGCTCAATGAAATGCACAAAAAAGAGATTTATATTACAGATGAATAACTTTCAAAAACACGTCCTTAAACCTTTACTAATTTATTTACACCTTTACCAGCATCAGCGGTTTCATAACGTTTGGCAAAATACATAAAACTGCACAACAGGGATGATGTTCTGAGTCCTAACATGTAAAAGTTTAAATCTTACCTGCAGTAGGATGGTGAATCTTTATGTTTAATCCTGGTTTTCAGTGTCACGATGGTTGTTTAGTTCTGTACAGCCTGTGTGCTGGAAAGTCCTTACCTGTCTGAAACAGGTAAAACTGGATAGGTAAGTAGAAGCACCGCCTCCAGACACAGATACAAAACTCTGGTCAAATGATGAGGGAGTGATAAGTTTTCAGGTAATCCTTATTTCAAATCCTTATTAATCCCATATAACTTTAATCAAAAAACAAAGATTATTCAAGACTGTTTATCAGATGTTATGTCTCAAAATCATAAAACAAGGAACTCACTTAGTTCTGACAATGCAAATGGTTTCTCCCCAAACATAGTCAGGATGAGAACACTAAGCTCTACCTCCTGACACACATAATTATAAAACTTCACGTCCAGACACATTGTCACCTAACGGCAGCATGCTCGGACTGAATCTGAAAAGCTGTGTTGATTGACAAAGCAGAAAGGCCACCGTGTTGAAACAGTATCAGAAAGGTGGTGATTCAACTGGTTGATCAATGTGGAGGATGATTTAAACACTGATGAGTTGCTGTTATTTAGTCTAGCCCACTGACTAAAATGTCAGAATAATAGGAATTATTCAATTCAGTTCTACAACCCACAGCCTCCACAATAAAAACACAGTTGAATCAACGTCTCTCTCAGTTATTTGAAACTAAACCAGAATCATCATGAAGATAAGATTTAGAGCAGACTGATTGACGGATAGATTTGTTGATACTTTCAGGTAGAGCTGGGAGGATCTGCTGCATCTACCTGTCCATGTAGGCTTGGTCTCTAGAAGGATATAAAAGACGTCACTCTCTCTCTCAGCCAGGCCTCCTGCATCCTCTTCAGCATGTTCCTTTGGTTTGTTTGTTGTACCCTGCATCACATTATACTTACACCCATCCAGTCACGGCTGACATTACTGACTCTTCTGATTTCCACATTACAGTATCACAGTATCATAATGTTGATTGATTTAAACAAACTATTTTTTTGGTCATCTCTGTGTGTGGCCTCCCTCTTTGTTTCCAGGCTTGAGCCAAGTGATAACACCTGAGCTCAGAAAAAGAGTTGTTATATTGGCCGTAAAAAAGTGGACGCCATGACAGCTCCTCTTAAATTATTTTAATTAACGAGCTAGCTAAAATGACACCCGGTAACAAGTATTTCCCAGATGAGTGCTTACCCGAATTGTACAGTATTGTTTACAGTCACGTAGAGAAGCTAATTTCTGGTGCTGTATCGTCAGCTTCACTACAGATATCTGGACTTCAACCACAGGATACCATGCTGAGTTTGACTCCACAATGGCTACATGAGGACTGAAAATCTACTGCCCAATGTCAGGATTACTTCACGCATAATGTGTTAATTGCACAATAGGAGATATGTTATGTTGTCACCTATCAGTTTTGTTGTAAGAAGCCTGCATAGCCTGCAGTCGGTATCGGGTGATATTGGTATCAGAAAAGCCAATATCAAGCATCCCTAATAATATTTCATCTTGTGTGTATTACGTTTACTGACAACAGGAGTTCTTGTTTACTTCTGAACAGTGTGTGCGCTGGAAACATCATGAAAAACTTTGCGTGTCTGAAACAGGTAGAACCTGACAGGGATGTAAAAGCGCACACCCAGACACAGATACTTAACTCTAATCATATGAAGGAACAGAGGAAGTAGCACAAGTAATAACAAGAAATGAAAGACTCTTTAATGTGCAGCCTCACCTAGCTCTAGTGTAATGAGTATTGTAATTTAAAAAAAAATTTAAAGCTCATTTTAATTTGATTAAAGACAGTGTAAACAGTTTCTCCTTAAACACAGTCACAGTTGACACTAAGCATCTCCTCCAGAGAGACATACAAACATAACTCTACTCAGAAGATGAGGAAGAGAAATCAGAAATCTTTCTGGTAAACCTTCAATCAAACAAACATGCTCTCATCACTGACAAATGTTTTACTGTAGTCTTGTTAGTGTATGTGTGGTCCTGCAAAAGCAACTAGAGAGGAAAATAATCAGCTCAATTCACTGAATTCTGCCTCTTTATACCCTTTATAACAAGTGTATTGAATCAGCCTTCCAGTAGGTGGCGCAATTGGTGTAGAGAAGGAGCCAGGAACCTTTTATCATCCTATGATCAGAATAAGAAAGACATAAAGACAGAAAGACAACCAGTGAATATAACTATCTCCATAAACAAGACAATATGTTGATGATCCTGGTGATGCCTGGACATTACACAGAATACTGGAAGCTCTATGGCTGTTATTTGGGACCTCCAGCCCAGTTCTGGTTCTTTTAAATGAAACAATATAACACGCAGAGCAGAGAAAGACGTATTTTAAGTCTCCACCTTTACTATTTGAATTCTCCCAGTGTGATACAGTATACAGAACACACAGTTAACATTAAAATGATAGAGGAGAGACAGTAAATACATGAACATATAGAACATGGTATTATATATACACATATCGTTGAAATATTCATTCATTCATCTTCTGTACCTGCTGGAGCCTATCCCAGCTGTCTATTATAGAAATAGATAATATTACATTATTGATGCATACAAATTCTGACCAAATTACAAATCAAATGTTGAAAATTCATTCACAAAACATCACAGTCACAATCATTTTCATCAGAAGAGGTGAAAACTATTTTATTCCAACAGTGTATATATTATATTTCAGGGCTATTCAATTAATTGGGAATTGGGACCAGCTCATGAAACTGAGGCAAACTAAGGGAGCAGAGAGTAAAAGTAATCACGGTAACAAATGAAGAAATGGCAGCAACATACTGAAGGAGTCAGTGTATTCTATTTTGTAAATGCAAAATAACATATGCACAAAGGGTTGCCAACTCCCTGAAAAATCCTCTTCACATGGACAACTACTGAACACATATGTTTTATTTTTTTGAGTAGGAAGATATTTTGTTATTTTGTCTTGTTAGCCAACCCTCACGCTTGAAAGAAGGAAGTCAGAGCAGTCAGAACCAGGCGTATATACAGTCAGTGCTCAGAGTGTTGCACTCAAGCACAAACGGTGACTTTGATTGGTCATGTGCGGTCCCTCAAAATATAGGTCCGACTTGAATGTGTACATACCATACCATTTCCTACTGCACGAGAGAATGTACAATTAGCCATAGGCATGCACTGTATCAGATTATCCATATGTAATAACTACACAACACTGTAAGGGCTGGTACAAAGTTGAATGACCTCCTAAACACTCAAACTGCTCCCTCTGTATTCATTCAGCAGTGTGTTTATTTGTCTACACTAATAGACACAGAGGAGTCGATTCTGAACCCAAAGCCAGTGTAGAGAGGTTCGGTGAATGTGGAGTGGAAGGTGTAGAGAAGAAACTGATTGTCATTAAAGACTTCATAGAAGGAGATGGTTCCAGCAGAGTAGTTCACATACACTGCTACTCTGTTAGATCCAGAGGAAGAAGAGAATGGAAGCTCTGTTTCTATATTATTGTGCAAGACAGAGTAACCACTCTCAGAGCACTGCAGACTCCAGGACTGACTGTTCACGATCAAGAACAACACACATGTTCAGTCATGAAAACACATACAAGAATAATAAATAGGCTAACAGGATGACAAGAGCTTCTTCTCAGCCTCTGTGAATCCCTTTCAGGCTTAGAAATGAAAGTGCCCTCTGTGCTGTTATCACTTGAATCGTAGAGACAGCCAGCAAAGTCTGGTAGTCCATCCATCTACAAAAAGGGAGACATGGAGATATGATTTTCCTTCTTTTTTTTTGACACAGCAGAAAAACAAATAGCTTTTGGGAGAAAGGTGCCCATCAATTAAGTACTCATACTATTTAAATAACCTTTAGGAGCTTACCAGAATGCTTCTTGTGCGTCTCACTGATGGAACAAGTTCATTATCTCTCTGCTCATCAGAATAGTTGTCTGGTGCAGCCTCATCACAGAAACATTCAGACCACTATCCATCTGCAAAAACAACAGGTATGTCAAGATGTGCATACATTCATGCATAAATACACAATCTATTAAAACCAGTAAAAGGATGGTTTATACAATTACTGGACTAAAGGCATTTTAATGGAATTCAAAGTACTGGAGGCATACCGGAATGTTTTCTGCATTTACCTGTGTGTTAGTCTCATCTGGTTTTGGTTCCTCATGGAACATCTGATGTCCAAGGCTGGTCTCTGTCTCCACTGCAGCTGCAAGAGTCTGAGGGTCTTTCACCTTGATTTCAATTAAACAAGAACTGATGTTAAATCACATCACACATATCAGACTGGAAAAAACCTTCTCTGAACAGAGAATTAATCTGCCATCAGTTAACAATACAGGTGTAACTTATGTCCCCAAGAAGTTTCAACTCTATTCACACCTCACGACTGGAGCCGCTGACTGATAATGGGCCGTTACAGCCCCATTCATAGAGAAGAGGACGGGGACAAAACAGTCTCCCCTCAACGATAGGTAAGTATCTAGCTGTTGATGGAAATGAACTGCACTAGTTTCTGGCTGTTAACAGAAACAAGTCAAGCAAGTTCCTGATGGGTGCCCACTAAGTTTACTATTTAAACCACCAATCCCTAAGAACTAAAGAAGATACCTGGATGAGTGGAGAAATTCTTGTCAAAAAAAATCTCTGCAAGTCCAGTTGCCTTTTTTGAAACGTTTTTTGGGTATACCACGACCTGGATGACTGAGAACCTTCATAGAACCTGAAATGAATCTGTGTGGCATATCTTAATTTACTTTAAAGTACACACGTATTTAAATAGACATAGTGGTTACAGAGCGTAGTTACAATAGCCTCTACTTCATTGGACACTATTTTAAACAGACCACTCTAACTTGCCTGGACTGTAAAATATCACACCTATTTATATTACTTCGTCTGAAATTCTCTGACAAAAGCAAAAAAACAAAAAACAAAAAACAAACAAACAAACATAACCTGAAACACAAATAAACTGCCCTGTCGTTATATTCACTTTACTGTTTTACTTTTGTAATGCACATCTTGTGTCAAGGAACCTTCTGGCACTTACCTTTGTAGCTGTCAATAAGTCTTGACATAAATTGTGTGTCTTTGCATCATCTGCTGTCTTGATTCGTCTTCTCTTTTGGGACATAATGGCTCTTTGAAAATAATTTTAATCATTACTACTAGGGATGCACGATATATCGGCATTAATATCGGTATCGGCCGATGTTCGTCATTTTTTAACCTATCGGCATCGGTCCGATGAGTAAAATTGGGCCGATATGCACAACCGATGTATCCGTCTAGTTGCTGTGTCGGGTGAAGGAGCGGGAGAAGGAGGGGAGGGGGAGGGGGAGGGGGATGTGTATTTGTTTGGGCACGTGAGGCGGCACAGGATTGTGGGATGTTAAACGGAAGAGGAGAAAAATGTCAGCGGTGTGGGCGTTTTTCACTGTGTCAAACGAAGACACTCGAAAAGCAGTATGCAACACCTGCAAAGTCGAGGTAATGCGAGGAGGATGCCGCGTCAAGTCATTCAACACCACAAATTTAATATGCCATTTGAAAAACCGCCACCCAGAGCTACACAAACAACTGCAGGAAAAAAACGCTGCTAACATTAGCCAGCAGGCAAAAACGAAAGCAGCTGCAGCTGGGAGTCCAATACAGCAGGTACTCGACCAGACCAAGAAATTTGCCAAGGACAGCGCAAAAGCCAGGACAATAAGTCAGGACATGTTTGATATTTTTGATTTAGCCTGTCTAGTGCACAGAGCTGAAAACACGTTGCCATGAATACTGGCATGTTTGATAAGTGGTAAAAGTTGCTACTTATGTTTTATGGTAGCCTGTAACCTTGTTATTTGGAAGTAAAATACATTCTGAAAATAAAGGAAGACATTCAAAAATTCAGTTTGCCTGATTTACAAAATGTACAAAATTTTATCATCTCAGAAACGTAAAAAAAAACACATATCGATATCGGTAAATATCGGTTATCGGCCATAGCAGAAAAACTCATATCGGATATCGGTATCGGCCAAAATTTTCATATCGGTGCATCCCTAATTACTACACATTCAGCATAAGTGTTCAGGGAGTCATAAGTTGCCTAGATCGCTAGCAGCGAATGTTAGCACGTCGGACGCGATGCTAATATTAGCCGCTAGCGATCTTTGCTAACGGTAAAAGTGACTGCTTGGTAACGCTAGTTGGACAGCTTAAAGGTGGGCAGTTCTCTTCAGATAAACAATTAGTTATATTGGTTAAAATTGCGTTTACACGCTGGGTGTCATCAATGCACAAAGCGGCTAACAGTAACAGGCTATTACATCGCTAGCTGGTATTAGCTAACTACCGTTAGCTGCTAACATTAGCGATGTAATAGCTTATCGTAATAAAGAAACTGACGTCACTAAGACATAAATGACATAAATTGAACAAAATCATGCTTACCTGTCGCATGCAGATATATTAATTTGCGGTAAATGTTGTAAAATATTTAATGATTGTCAACCACATACTCCATCTTCCGATATGTTCCTCTTCCTTAACCTTGATTGTTGTTCTTCTTCGCGGTGATCGTACAGCCGAGCAATCTGATTGGCCAAATGTACCCACTTCCGGGCCTGGGCACCCACTTCCGGGCGTTCGTATCGTTGGCCAATCAAAATGTGTATACACACTTCCGGAAAGTGTTGGTGGGTGCAATACCACTTACAAGCTCCAGGGTTGCTAGTGAGCAAAACTTCACACACACTTACACACAGATTTCTGATGTTTGTCACATTGTGGGCCAAGTTGAAATAAAGCGAGAGGGACACCAGGGGGAGCTCCTGCGCTCATTTGAAATGAAATCGGTGTTGGCCCCACCATTTTGGGCCCCACGCTGATTTTGGGCCCTTCACTGTGGGTGTGCTCCCTGTCTTGGGACCCCCCCCCCCCAAGTGATAAATGTAAGTGCTGATGCACACACACGCTCACACACACACATTCTCTTGTCTCCTACTGCTCCAGAGAGAGAAAAATGTGCATCTCACTATTTGCTACTGTTAAAAAAAATCCAAAAAGGTTTCAAAACTATATCCTGACTAAACGCTGAAATATACCAGTCTGTGATAATGCATGAACATAAATGTCTCTGGTCATAATCATAGTTTTTTACTGAAAAATTGTATGTAAATGAGACGTATCATACCATAAATTACAAAAATACAATAAGACAAAAGTTGTGCAGTAAACATGAAGACAACACAATGGTTAAAATCAACAATACACCGATCAGGCATAACATTATGACCACCTTCCTAATATTGTGTAGGTCTCCTTTGTGGTGCCTCATCAGAGAATGGACATGGGCCTTCTGAGGGTGAAACCCATGACTGCAGACTGACAAATGTTCTGTCTTTTATTGCAGGATTACTGCAGCCTTTCAGTGGGTGGCACAATTGGTGTGGAGAAAGAGCCAGGAACATTACCTCCATGAACAATACAATATGTTGATGCCTTTTGGTATTATATATACATATATTATAGAAATATATGAGATTAAATTATTGATGCACACAAATTCTAATTGACTAGATAACAAATCAAATGTTGGAAACTCATGCACAAAACTTCAAGTTGGAAAAATGTGTTTTCAGAAATGTTAGAAACGTCAGAAATGTTTCTAAAGATTTTATTTATTTGTTTGTTCTGGGGGCGGCACAGTGGAGAGGTGGTTAGCATTGATGCCTCACAGCAAGAAGGTTCGAATCCATGGGCCGGCTGGCCTTTCTGTGTGGAGTTTGCATGTTCTCCCTGTGTGGGTTCTCTCCGGGTACTCCGGCTTCCTCCCACCATCCAAAGACATGCTTGTTAGGTTAATTGGTGCGATGGACTGGGGACCTGTCCAAGGTGTACCCCTGCCTCTCCCCTGTGACCCCTAACAGGACTAAACGGGTATAGAAAATTGACTGACTGTTTATTCTGGTTGCTGGGTTATTAAAGATTAGATCTGTATTCAGTCAGCAGTGTGTTTCTTATTTGTCTATTCAAATAGACAAGAGTTGGGTCTAAACCCAAAACCAGGGTAGAGCGGTTCACTGAATGTGGAGTGGAAGGTGTGAAGAGGAAACAGTTCATCATTAGAGACTTCATAGAAGGAGATGGTTCCAGCAGAGTAGTTCACATACACTGCTACTCTGTTAGATCCAGAGGAAGAAGAGAATGGAAGCTTCATTTCTGTTTTATTGTGCCAGACAGAGTAACCCTTGTTAGAGCACTGCAGACTCCAGGACTGACTGTTCCTCCCAAAACAACAGTCTTCATCATTTCCTCTGGTTGTTTTATAAGTCACTGCTATCAGGACGCATCCTTCCCACTCTACCTCCCAGTAACAACGATCAGTAATTTCATCTGTACACAGAACTTGACGGACGTCAAATGTCTCTGCAGTAAGACGACGTGTCTGCCTCTGTCCTAGTACCTTTCTGTTGTTGTCAGACAGCAGGAGTGTGTGTTCTGTGTTTCGATCCAGTGTGAGTTCACAAGCATCTGATTGAGAAGACACATATATTTATTAATGTAACAGATCAGTGTTAGTGTCCTAGGTTTATTAAATGAAAAGTGTGACTATGATTAATTTAATTATTCTGGTGAATCAAACACACACTTACACTTTCTCAGACCAGGTTTCATTCTCTGCTCTCCACCATGGTCCACCCTGAAAAGAAGAAGCAGCCAGACCACAATGTTATCTTGTAAGATTATCTAATTCTGACATAATATATATAGTATAATAGTATAGTTATGAACATTTCCTAAAGTAGTTGCCATCTAATATGAATTCTATCACAGTTGAACATGTAGAAATGTTGTGTGTTCATACTTGAGTGTGTCCAGTCTCCAGTCTGGATTCTCTTTTAGATCAGACAGCAGCTTCACTCCTGAGTCTCCTAGATGATTGTAGCTCAGGTCCAGTTCTCTCAGATGGGAGGGGTTAGAGGTCAGAGCCAAGACCAGAGAAGAACAGCCCTCCTTTGTGACCTGACAACCTGACAAACTACACAGACATTAACAGTAAGTCATAGCATATACATGTGAATAGCTTTAAACACTGAACAAAACATGTTTAAATCAGCATTCAAACATCATCAACTACTGACTCCTGACCTGAGAGTTTCCAGTAGACAGTGTGGACTCTCCAGTCCATCAGAAAGAAGCTTCACTCCTGAATCCTTCAGGTCGTTATCACTCAGGTCCAACTCTCTCAGACAAGAGGACTGGGAGCTGAGAACTGAGGCCAGAGCTTCACAGCTTCTCTCTGACAGGTTACAATGACTCAACCTGAAAAGAAGAAAGTAAGAGGATATAATGAAGTTGTCTGTCAGGAGCTGATCCATGTTTATTACACTCAGTATACATAGATTCTGATACAACTTCCAAACTACCTTCAACCTTTTGTCTCATTTTAATACTGTAACTACAATGCATGATGCACAATTACTTAGATAAGTCAGTCAAGGTCAAAATGTTATGACTGATTGGTCTATCTACAGGTCCACAGACACATCTCCAACCCTCTCAAATTATGTCAGTTAGTCTAACAGAAGCCATGACATTATTTTCTAGACTTATTGAAGCTATTTAAAGACACAGCAACTCAGTGCATGTAAATGCCTGACTCACTAGAATTGTGATGTATTGAATCATAACTGAACTAATGTCTGAGTAAACAGTTGCTGGAATAATTACTTGCCATGCATAAAGTATCCTATTAGACTTTCTAAAACTCTAATTTCTTAACATTAAAGCAGTGGCGTGGTTAAAACATTCTTTTGATGATTTTACCTTAGCCTGCTTTGGGCAGCTGACACCATTTAAGTTAAATGTCTGTAAAACACATTTACCTTAGATTCCTTCATATCTCTCAGCCATGTTTAAATCCTATTATCTAATGTACAGTATATGGTTAATGTAATTACTCTAATTGAGTGTTATCTGTTTTTAGTTTGTGAAGAAATATGTTCCTCAAACACAAGTGCGGTTTATCCACCAAGCCTGTACATGATATCTCTTAATAACATGTAGTGCTCCAGACATGTTGTATTGTTAAAACACTTTGTAGTCTTGTGATTGATCTGGTATACAAGTAAACATCATGTATGGTACTAATATACTGTATGTTGCAGACTTTTTCACTTACAGAGCTCTTCTGGAGGCTTTGATGACTGGCAGCATCCTGAGCAGAGCATCTTCTGAAGCAGAAAACTTCTTCAGGTCAAACACATCCAGATCTTCTTCTGATGACAATAATGTAAAGACCAGAGCTGACCACTGAGCAGGAGAGAGATTCTTCTCTGAGAGTCTTCCTGAACTCAGGTACTGTTGGATCTCCTCTATTAGAGAATGATCCTTCAGTTCATTCAGACAGTGGAACAGATTAAGGCTTCTCTCTGGAGGAAGATCCTCACTGATCTTCTTCTTGATGTACTTCACTGTTTTTCTGTTTGTTGTTTCTCTGTTTCCTCTCTCTGTCACCAGGCCGTGTAGAAGACTCTGACTGGTTTGAACTGAAAGACCCACGAGGAAGCGCAGGAACAGATCCAGGTGTCCATTTGGACTCTGTAAGGCCTTGTCCACAGCACACTGGTGGAGATGCTTTAGGTTATGTTCTACTTCAAATACACTATGCCACTGAGGTCCTCCCATCAGATTTTCACCATGATTAAAGAATTTCAAATGAACATAGAGAGCAGCCAGAAACTCCTGAACACTCAGATGGACGAAGCAGAACACCTTGTCCTGGTACAGTCCTCTCTCCTCTTTAAAGATCTGTGTCAACACTCCTGAGTACACTGAGGCTGCTCTGATATCGATGCCACACTCTGTCAGGTCTGATTCATAGAAGATCAGGTTTCCTTTCAGCAGCTGATCAAAAGCCAGTTTTCCCAGAGACTCAATCATCTTCTTGCTCTCTGGACTCCAGTGTGGATCTGTCTCAGATCCTCCATCAAACTTGACCTTCTTCACTTTGGCCTGAGCCACCAGGAAGTGGATGTACATCTCAGTCAGGGTCTTGGGCAGCTCTCCTCCCTCTCTGGTTTCCAACTCGTCCTCCAGAACTGTAGCAGTGATCCAGCAGAAGACTGGGATGTGACACATGATGTGGAGGCTTCGTGATGTCCTGATGTGGGAGATGATCCTGCTGGCCTGCTCCTCATCTCTGAATCTCTTCCTGAAGTACTCCTCCTTCTGGGGGTCAGTGAACCCTCTGACCTCTGTCACCATGTCAACACACTCAGGAGGGATCTGATTGGCTGCTGCAGGTCGTGTGGTTATCCAGAGGTGAGCAGAGGGAAGCAGTTTCCCCCTGATGAGGTTTGTCAGCAGCACATCCACTGAGGTGGACTCTGTAACATCAGTCAGGATCTCAGTGTTGTGGAAGTCCAGAGGAAGTCGACACTCATCCAGACCGTCAAAGATGAACACAACCTGGAACTCTTCAAAGCTGCAGATTCCTGCTTCTTTGGTTTCAGTGAAGAAGTGATGAACGAGTTCCACCAAGCTGAACTTTCTCTCTTTCACCACATTCAACTCTCTGAAAGTGAATGGAAATGTGAAGTGGATGTCCTGGTTGGCTTTGTCTTCAGCCCAGTCCAGAGTGAACTTCTGTGTTAAGACTGTTTTCCCAATGCCAGCCACTCCCTTTGTCATCACTGTTCTGATTGGTTTATCTCTGTGAGCTGATGGTTTAAAGATGTTTTCACACTTGATTCTATTTTCCAGTTTATTTATCTTTCTGGAAGTTGCTTCAATCTGTCTGACCTCATGTTCATCATTGACCTCTGTTGACTCTCCCTCTGTGATGTAGAGTTCAGTGTAGATCTGATTCAGAAAGGATGAGTTTCCTGCTTTAACAATCCCCTCAAACACACACTGGAACTTCTCCTTTAGATCTGATTTGAGTTTACGTTGACACAGTCCAGATGAACTTCCTGAATGAACAAATGACATTTGTTATTTATGAAGGATTAAATAAACTGGAAATGTTATAGCAAATTTTATACAAAAGTAAGATCTGTGACTGCTGCAGTTTCCCCCTCTGTTTTATTCAGGTCTGATACATATGAGGATAGAATATTTTTAGGCAACTAAAATGAAAAAGTAAAAGCTATTACAAGTCTCTTACTACTCAGCAGACAGTCAGCCAGTCCTTCTTGCTTTATTTCCCTCATGTAGTGCAGGGTGATGTTCAGAAAAGCTTCTCTGATTATGCTTTTCTTCTCTTTCTCTTCACCATCCTCCTCTTCAGCTTTCCTCTGGCTCTTTAATGTCTCTTGCTCTAGACTCAGGAGATGCTGGAATTTCTTCAACTCATCCGTCACAAAGGTGACAATGTTCTCTTTAAGAACCTGGAACAATATGTAAACATAATCTTCTATAAAAATGCAGTCCACATATTTTTGGAGACTGACACAATTTTAACTGGATTGCAAAGACTAAACTAATCTATTAGAGAGATGGCAAAATCTGTACGAGTGTCCACAGTTTGGCACATTCTATGCAACATTATAGTTTATTGATAATGAGACAAAGGCAGATAGACAATGCTTAGTCATACTTTGTTTATGAGACATATAAGTTGTAGATCATAGGTCCCCAATACATCGATCGCAATGAACTGACAGACTGCGTGACATTCAGATTTTTTTTTTTAATGTTATCTATCCTCTATCTATCCTCTCCGTGGCATTTGACACTTGATTGTTGTACAATACAATGTCAGGTGAAAGGCCAGACAGTCTAAGATTACCCCATACATTTACACTGCTGAAAAACTCAAATTTGTATCTACAAGTCACGACTGAAGGGGTGTAAAATGAGTGGGAGTGCTGGATCAAGAAAGAAATCAGTGCAGTGGCAGTCATCAGAGTAAAGTATTGTGCCAGATGAAGTGTGGGAACCCCTGTTTTAGATGATATTTTTCTTTAATCACTTGAATTGAAGCTGAGCTCAAACTTTAAGTCTGTATTCATTATAAAACTATACATGAACATGTTTTGGTAAATGCTTAAATTAACATAAACTATTAATTATTAAGGACAACACACAACAGTGGCCTCTTGGAACAGACTCTTGTTAATGTCAAAAAGGGAGTCCAAGGCACTCTTCTTGTGGAAATTTTTTTTAAAAAGCCTTTATTGAAAACATGGCTAATAAGTTAAAAACATGGGAGCAGAGACCTACGCGTTTCGGCGCAAGCCTTCTTCAAGGTACTGCTCAAACAGGAATTCCTAATGATATACACCTGCCAAGCACAAGTAGGAAGTCACATGAACCATTTCCCAGGTAAACATTACATGCAAGGGCCACTAGGTGGCCACACAGGTGTCAAAAGCCAGTAAATGGCCAGGTAGAGAGAGAGAGAAATGAATAAATATACAAGCAAGAGCCACTAGATGGCCATACAGGTGTCTCAAGCCAGTGAATGGCCAGGTAGAGGGAAAAAAACAAAAAACATATATGCAAACAAAAGAAGATACATGAAGAGCCACTAGGTGGCAAACGGCTTAATTAAGGACAGCTACCAATACTAAAAAACCACTTATAAACTGAGAAGTCATCACAAAAAGGACTAAAATCAATTTCTTCATTTAATCCTGGGTATGTCATGGCCTGCAAAGTGTATATGTAGAAAGTTTCCCTTTGTAGTAATAATTTCAACCTGTCACCACCCCTAATATTCTTTTTGATTGTTTCTAGACCTTCAACCATTAACCCATCTGGATTGCTATTGTGTGCTGAGTGAAAATGTTTAGCTATAGGGTAATCCAAGTTAACCTTCCTAATGGCATTTTTATGCTCGGAGACTCTGTCTTTTAGACGCCTTTTTGTACGGCCTATATAAAAACAGCCGCAGGAGCATGATAAACGGTACACCACAAAGGTGGTATTGCAGTTGATGAATGCTTGAATGTTATATGTTTTGTTAGATTTGAAATCAATAAATTGTTTGCATTCTTTCATGTTGGAGCAATGGTTGCAATAGCCACATTTGTATGTACCGGTTATCTGTCTATGGAGCCAGGTGGTCTTTTTTTTCACATTGAGATGGCTAGGTACAAGTTTGTCTCGAAGGGTGGGGGCCCTCCTAAATGTAATTTTTGGGGGGACTGGAAATACTTCTCTAAGAATAGGGTCACTTTTCAACAGGTTCCAGTTAGACAAAATGATCTTTTTAATCGGATTGGCAAAGCTGCTATATTTTGTGACAAAGTAAACTTGATCTTGACTGGATGACTTTCTTTTCTTCTTTTTGAACAGATCTGTCCTCTGAATGGAGAGAGCTTTTTCATTGGCAGACTGTACAACATCAGTTTGGTAGCCCCTCTGTGTAAAACGATGAGACATGATTTTAGCCTGCTTCTCATACTCTAAGTCTGAATCACATATGCGTCTCAGGCGTTGGAATTGTCCAAAAGGTATATTCTTTTTTAGCCAAACTGGATGGAAACTATCTGCTCTCAACATAGTATTTCTATCTGTAATTTTGCGGAAAACTGTAGTATGGAGCCGGCCATCCAGTCCTTTTGAGATAGTTAGATCTAAAAAGTTAATAGTTGTTTTTGAATGTTCCATAGATAGTTTGACATTCCTATCATTATTATTCAACAAATCATGAAACATAGACAACTCATCTTCAGAACCGGTCCAAATTAGGCAAATATCATCTATAGACATTACAATAATGTCACTATAGACATTACAATAATGTCTATAGTGACAAAATTACAGATAGAAATACTATGTTGAGAGCAGATAGTTTCCATCCAGTTTGGCTAAAAAATAATATACCTTTTGGACAATTCCAACGCCTGAGACGCATATGTGATTCAGACTTAGAGTATGAGAAGCAGGCTAAAATCATGTCTCATCGTTTTACACAGAGGGGCTACCAAACTGATGTTGTACAGTCTGCCAATGAAAAAGCTCTCTCCATTCAGAGGACAGATCTGTTCAAAAAGAAGAAAAGAAAGTCATCCAGTCAAGATCAAGTTTACTTTGTCACAAAATATAGCAGCTTTGCCAATCCGATTAAAGAGATCATTTTGTCTAACTGGAACCTGTTGAAAAGTGACCCTATTCTTAGAGAAGTATTTCCAGTCCCCCCAAAAATTACATTTAGGAGGGCCCCCACCCTTCGAGACAAACTTGTACCTAGCCATCTCAATGTGAAAAAAAAGACCACCTGGCTCCATAGACAGATAACCGGTACATACAAATGTGGCTATTGCAACCATTGCTCCAACATGAAAGAATGCAAACAATTTATTGATTTCAAATCTAACAAAACATATAACATTCAAGCATTCATCAACTGCAATACCACCTTTGTGGTGTACCGTTTATCATGCTCCTGCGGCTGTTTTTATATAGGCCGTACAAAAAGGCGTCTAAAAGACAGAGTCTCCGAGCATAAAAATGCCATTAGGAAGGTTAACTTGGATTACCCTATAGCTAAACATTTTCACTCAGCACACAATAGCAATCCAGATGGGTTAATGGTTGAAGGTCTAGAAACAATCAAAAAGAATATTAGGGGTGGTGACAGGTTGAAATTATTACTACAAAGGGAAACTTTCTACATATACACTTTGCAGGCCATGACATACCCAGGATTAAATGAAGAAATTGATTTTAGTCCTTTTTTGTGATGACTTCTCAGTTTATAAGTGGTTTTTTAGTATTGGTAGCTGTCCTTAATTAAGCCGTTTGCCACCTAGTGGCTCTTCATGTATCTTCTTTTGTTTGCATATATGTTTTTTGTTTTTTTCCCTCTACCTGGCCATTCACTGGCTTGAGACACCTGTATGGCCATCTAGTGGCTCTTGCTTGTATATTTATTCATTTCTCTCTCTCTCTACCTGGCCATTTACTGGCTTTTGACACCTGTGTGGCCACCTAGTGGCCCTTGCATGTAATGTTTACCTGGGAAATGGTTCATGTGACTTCCTACTTGTGCTTGGCAGGTGTATATCATTAGGAATTCCTGTTTGAGCAGTACCTTGAAGAAGGCTTGCGCCGAAACGCGTAGGTCTCTGCTCCCATGTTTTTAACTTATTAGCCATGTTTTCAATAAAGGCTTTTTAAAAAAAATTTCCACAAGAAGAGTGCCTTGGACTCCCTTTTTGACAAGATATATTTTTTTTCCCCAACACCAAAGAGCACCTTCAAGATTTTCTGTGAACAATTCCCTGAGCACTTTGGATTTTCTCTTCACTTGAAGACTCTTGTTAATATTTGCTCCCCACATCAGCACATTTCATCTACTACACCTGGACTACATCAGTCTCTATGTGTATGTTGTGTTCCTCATGACACTGATTGATGTCTGTCAAAAAGTAGATTCAGTCTGTATTACTCCATAAACCAGTATGTTAGTATTTGATTAGAGGCTTGTTATTTAACAGCTGGCTTTTATACACACCGTAAATATAGAGTCCAGGTCTGTTTGTTGCTCCTGGGTAGACTGAACCCTGGGATCCTCTGAACTCTGCTGAACTCTGAGGAGAATATAAAAAGGTTAACATGATTACATAAAGACACCTACAGCAAATGTGTAGTGGTATGTTATGAAGAATGATGATAAAAACAACACCAATATATGCTCTGTCAGGAATGTGAATGAGACCAGTACTGATAATAACTCAAATAGAAGAAGATGTATCTACTTACTTTGTTTCAGTGTTCTGTCCTTTAAAGTTCATAAGTTCACCCATGGACCTGTCACTCTTGAAGGACACACAGCTGGGTGTAGGGTTCTCTGGCCTTTAACACATCACATACAGAGCTTTGACTGTTAATGATCAAACTGGAGTAATGGGAGTTTTAAACTACCCTAACAGAATGAAGCCGTCAGCCTTAGTTTGGTGACATTGATAGAAAAACAAAAAACATTTAAATTTAATAATAATAATAATAATACATTTTATTTATAGGCGCCTTTCATGACACTCAAGGTCGCCGTACAAAATTGTTTAAAAAAACAGAACACAGTTCAAATACAAGAAATAAACACAATTAAAGAACACACAAGCATAATATAGTTACATACAAATTACATATAGAATGGGTGATAGAAGTGAGACTATGGAATGGAGTAGGCCTGTCTGAATAAATAAGTTTTGAGTTGAGATTTGAAGGTGGTGACTGAGTCTGAAATTTTAATGTGTTCAGGAAGGGTGTTCCAGAAGCAGGGGGCTGAATGGGAGAATGCTCTAAACCCCATGGTGGTCAGGCGAGCAGGTGGGATGTTGAGTTGTTGTGATGAAGATGACCTAAGAGTGCGGGTAGGAATGTTTATTTGGAGCAGGTTAGTGAGGTACTGAGGGGCGAGGTTGTTTAATGCCTTGAATGTGACGAGTAGGATTTTGTAGATGATACGGAACTTGACAGGGAGCCAGTGGAGTTGTTGCAGGACTGGTGTTATGTGATTTATGGAGGGGGTTCTAGTGATGATTACTTCATCATGTATGAAGTAATACTGATAATAAATCAATTATAAAAAGGGTCCACTTACTTTGTTTCAGATGTTTTTTGTCCTTTAAAGTTAGTAGGTTCAATCATGGACCAGTTACTCTTCATGGACACACAGCTGGGTGTAGGACAGTCTGTCCTCTCCTGTGTCTCTGACCTTCAACACAACACATCCAGATGTTTGACTTTTCCTGATGAGACTAGAGTGACTCTGAACTCTGACATGAAGAACAGTTGTGGATTAGGATCCAGATCTCACCTGTGAGCTTTGGTTTGGTCGTCATATTCCTCACATGGATCTGGTTTAGAGGCAGAGAGTCCCTCCTCTCTGTCCTCACACTGATCCATGACAGAGCCGACACCTTAACACAAACACAACACATCATTCCATACTAATGGATGGATGCCAAACTCATCACCTGATTGTAGAGGATCTCAAGCCAAACATCAGTGAGGTTTGTACCAATCAGACTAAGCAGCACATTGGACCTAATGAAGTTATTTCATGAGAATAAAATGAGGTCTCACTGGTTTATGTTCAACAAGAACTGAAGTCTGTCTCACGGAGCTAAACTCCGCTAAACTCTTACTATAGCCACACCACCTAAGCAGGCCCACATGATGATCATTGCAAGGACTAGATCGTAATTATAAAACACATTTGTACCTCACTATAAAGCGTTTCCAAAATTAGTAACCTAAGTAACCAATCTGTTAAATTACACAAATTAAATTACACAATGGTTCCTGTAAACGGGTGGCTTCAGAAATATTGTCTGTTACTAAACACAACTAAAACTGTTTGTATGATGTTCACAAAGCAACCGTTGGTGTGACACTTGATTCCACACTATGTTTCAAGAATGTTTTTACTTTCTACAAGTCCAGTTGCCTTTTTTGAACCTTTTTTGGATTATGTTTTTACACTCAGTGATCCTGTCACACGCATATTGTCTTACATGTTGGTCACTGGCAGGTATAAATAAATGCAAAATCATTGAATCACTCTATAAAAAAATCTTTAAAGGTCTTTGATAGAAAACCAATGTCATTTCACGTTTGTGAACATCTTAAAAAAGCACGACTTACTGAGCCTTGAGAATTTTAAAAATCTTAAACTTGCTTGTTTTATGTACAAGGTGTTACATGGACTTGCCTCACTTCCCATGTCTGACTTTCTTTAAAGAAGGGCTCACAGCGGTCTCAGGACCATGGCCTCCACAAGAGGTGACTGTGAGGTCCCACACAGAAAAACATCCTTTGGACAAAATGCTCTTTCTGTAAAGACCAGTAAGATCTGGAACAGTCTTCCTCTCTCCATCAGGGAGAGTCCCACATTACAAACCTTCAAAACTCACCTCCAGCAGCAGTTGAAAGCAAACCAGTATTGCAGCCACTGACTTTCATCCTCTTAGTAATGTATTGTCTTGTAATCTATTCTGGTGTCCTACGTCTTATATGTCTTATACGTTTTTGTGTTACCTGCCTAAGGACTGCGGATGCAGATTAGCATCGTTACTACAATCCAGCATATTTACGTCTATTGGTGGCTGAACAGATGTTCATTAATGTACCACTGTCCCTATTAAATAAATAAATTTAAAGCAATAAGCTGCGTCACTGCTCTGAAAATGAAAGTGAAACTAACTGTCTGCGCAGAATGCCACAAACTAAACACTAGCTCAATAAACTGTATAAAAAGTAAAATAAAATAAATACATAACAGCCTTAATGTTTAGTCATGGTCATTAACAGCATTAGGGTGTATCTTTTATTTGAGGTTGGTTATGTACGTTAGTTGTACTTTCTCTTATGTGAGGCCTACAAGCCTGCATACGCCCTGACAGACGAGAGAAAAACATTGATACACACTCTCACACAGGAGTGAGAGAAACCAGCGTATATGTCGGTAAAATTCATTAATTACCATTATGTGTGTAGAAAGAGAACAAGGACACCAGATAAACTGTTTGGCAAAATGTTGCAACCACTCCTCATCAGTGATGATGCTCTAACAATCAAAAGTTTAAACCTTACCTACAAAACTCTACTCAGTAGCTGGATTTAGAGTCACTTCAGGTTTAATCCTGGTGGTTTACTTCTGAACGCACAGATGGAAACAAACAACAACAAAACTTTGTTTACACGGAAACTGTAACATCCGCGACTGCGTTGCGCCATGCCGGAACTGACTGCTCTCTCTCTCTCTCTCTCTCTCTCTCCCTCTCTCTCTCTCTCCTTTCTCTTTGTGTTTGTGTGACGCACACAAAATGTACGGTCAC